>JAMXBC010000009.1:66114419-66499419 GCA_024138005.1 Lumnitzera racemosa | reverse complement strand
GTCATCTTTATCTTCACCTTCCTCCGACCTATTACTAGCAATCTATTCAGGGTTTCAAACTCAACGAAGACAACTAAACACGAGGGTTGCACTAGTTGTAGGACTTAACCTAATACCTTACGGCATGAGTTGACGATAGCTTTATCTTGAATGTTTTAATAAAGGTTACGATTTTTTTTCTCTATATATTTTATTACATATTTCATGAATTTTTTTTCAAAAAAATTGTATTTTTAGGTCTTTAGGGCTTTTTATTGAAAAGTAAAATTTTTATCACTTAGTTGGGTTTTTATGAAATATAAATCTTAATTTGGTGATCTTTTGAAAAGTTAAAACTTTTAGGGTTTTTCAAAATTGGGAATAAAATTAAGGTTTTTTTTTAGGAATCTTTCTTAATAAAAACAAATGGCTAAAAATGTAAATTCAGCCTAATTTTCAAATTAAAAAGAATCACCCTACTAAAGTTTTTTTTTTTTAAAGCGAACCTAGAAAGTCTAATCCCTACTAGAGGGTATGTAGGTACTTACGAGATGACTTAAAATTGATTTTTTTTTTTTAATTTTCCCTTTTCTTAACTTCTTCTTCCTTTTTATAAATAAATTAATTTTCTTTAATTGTAAATATAGAATTAGTAAAATAGGTATTTTGTAAAAAAATAATAAATTCAAAAGGTTAAAAGCAGTACTTGTTAGAGTTTAATAGGATAGACCCTAAATTTAAAAAATCTGGTTTCTTGAAAATTTTTTTTAAAAAAATTTCAAAACGACAAGCCACTGATTAAATTAGAACCGATTCGCCTAATTAGTTCTAATTTAATCACTTTTTTTAGTTTTCTTGGATGGCAACTCTAAAATTCTTCAAAATAATGAAACCAGGTTTCCTTTAACTTTAGTCAAGGGTTTAAACTAAATACGTGTATGGTTTAATTTAAACTAAGTTAAGGAAAATAAAATAAAGAATAAAACTGAAAAATTAGGCTTGACACCTACCCTTAGTTGAAGTAAGTAATAGGAGAGGAGGTCATGGAGAGGTTAAGGTATTGAGTTCGAAGGTAATCGTAGGCGAAGCAACAGCCTCCATTGCACAAGCTTGGAATTAGCAGTGGGAGGGCCAATGCCATCATATTGCAACTCCTCAATACAGTTTGAAGTGAATCAAATTTCTTTGATTTTACAACGAATATGATCACATCGTGCATATGACACATTACTTGTTCATGCATTGCACATAACAATTGTTTAATAACTTAGTTGTACTGTTCAGCTTGTATATACTTTTTGCATCCTACTTCTTGTGAGATGTGGTTTGCTTATTCTCCTATAAATTTGTTTACAAGATCTCAGTAATTATGTTCAGGTGTATAAAAAAAATATGTTTAGGCTTGAGTGAGGTAGAACCAATGAGGAATATGTTTTTGAATTTTTTTTTTTTGTAAGATCAACTAGATCATTTGGCTGATTTAGTTGGATTCCCGCTTTTGAGTTGTTTTACGTACTTATGTGCTTTTATGAACACTTTACACTTTGCTCTTATTGTAAACATAAGTTTATTTTGAATATAAATGTTAGTATATTTGTAGAATTGTGATTGCTTCAAAGTGGTTTGTTTTATGAGCTTTGTATATATTAGGATTATGCTAGCGATTGAGTTGATAGTTTCTTGTATAAAATTAATATATACGGTGGATTGTTGCGACTTGACAACGTTTAGGGATGACAATTACAACATTTGTATGGTTTGTAAGGTGAAGATGAAAGAAGAGGATAATCATTATGTGCTGTTGAACTCTCCATGGGAAGGCTTACATTTCTCAGACTTATAATTTAGTTATATGCAAGGAAGCTATAACCTTTATATGTTAGATTGCAAGTTTCATGGTGAATACAGTGCAAGAAGATCTTATAACTTCATACTACCTTATAGGATAATGTTATGAAAAATTTATATCTAACATTTACCATATAATCTCAATATCTACTCTAGACCTATTTTGTAACCCGTAATACCTATTAAAAATCTACTTGATTAAGTAAGATATAAATAGATATCTTGTATAATTGAGTTATCACTCTGTCCTAACCACAATGATGCTGAATAATCATCGGCTGATTCCAAATTTCTTCTTCCAAAAAGTAGGATTGCTTCTATCACGATCTTTCGTACCCAAATCGCTGTAGAAACCGACCGGTAGATTCGATGAATGTTAATAAGTTTAGCATCGTGGAGGTTTAGAATGCTAATGAGACTAAGAAATCCCCGAATAGTACCGTTTTGTCAAAAACGGGCTTATTTTCATACTGGATTCTTTTCACGACTTCTCTCATTTATTAGTTAAAAAGCTCAAAAGGGAGATTTTTTCACACTGTTTATTATGACTATAGAATTTATGAAAAAAATATATATATATGAAATTCTCTTTTTAATTTTCATAATACCTTCAAAATGAAAAATTTTAATGGTTTGGCACTCCGTGTGATTTGATTATCAGCAGGTCAGCACCATGTGCGTAATATTCATATTAGTTTTACAACCATATTTGTCAATCTGCCCATATGTCAATTCACCATCATCATATATTTACAGGAATAACCCAAATGAAATTTCGACTAAGTGGCTTGCAAGCTATCATGGTTATTGGTTGAAAAAAACAAAAATAAAAATAACGCAAACACAACCAAGTTCACAAGTCTAATTATAATAATTCAGTCCTCGAGGGAATTGTGCCTAAATAAGCTTTTGTTTTTTTGACTAGGCAAGATATCTAGGATTATTAGTACTTGGGTCAAGGAGAACCTTTTCTTCTTCTTCTTCTTTTTAATTATTTTTTCTTAATGACTAGGCAAGACGTCTAGAATTATTAGTATTCGGGTCAAGGAGAACTTCTTCTTCTTCTTCTTTAGATATTATTTAGTATTAATAGTCGTTCTAGTCAAACTTATAACAGTTAATGCAAGCTTTGTGCCTTTTAATATGTATAACACAGGATAAATCATATAAAATAATGGACAAGATGTCAAAAGGAGGAACAAAAAGATAGTTTCCTTAGCATCTCCATAAGGTCCGTGGTTGCTAATTGATCGGCAACTGCATTTGCTTCCCTATGCAAGGATAATCTTGTTAACATATTGTCGGGTCTGGAAGGGCTTAAATAAATAATTGATATGGTACTTAACCTTTTAATGTATTATGAATATCAATACATGTGTCTATGTAAGTTCTCACAAATTGCAATTTAAGTAGCTTTTATTACATTTCGATTCCCTTTATACATATCGAGAGAAGAGATATAGAAGAAGAAACAATGGAGTATGGTTTACTTTTTACGATATTTGATGGAATCTGAACTTAACTTATGATATATTAACTTGAAATCTATGCATTTCAGAGTACTTTGTTTAAAATATGAGGTTTTTTCTTCTATTTCTTCTTCTTTCTTTCTTTTTTTTTTTTCCCTTTAAGCTTAAATATATATTATAAACTACCGACATTCGATGATATTCAAATTCTAAGTATCACTTTTAAAGTCATAATTTATAAACAGCTGTGGTGGAATTTAATAGAAATAAAAGCAATAGCAATTAACTGAATTAAATCGGAGATTTATGATGGTTTTACCGATGTAACTGGGTGAAAACTAAAATAGTATGGGTTATTAGTTGGGAAAAATTGAGTGAATTTTCCATTACATTATCAAATCAAATTGTATTTACTAGTGAACATTGTACCATAAGATTCGTTGAGATAATTAGAATTTGAAATGTATAATATACTAGTATAAGTTTAAAGCAGTACTGAAATCTATTCTACAAAAATTATATGGTTTAATTGTCACGCACGTTTCTATAACATGCTTACAAATTCGAAAGGATATAAAAATAAAAAATAAAAAAGAGAAGACACTCATCGTTGTGTAATCCATGTGGAGACACACATCTTTTCTCTTCTATAGCTGTTCCTACATGATCCACCCCCATAATGCGTTATTATTGGCACTACTTTACATCTTACTCAAGCACCATGCAGTTATATCATACAAATATACAAATTGAGAATGATGAATTTCGCCTTTTGGGTAATTAAAAGGGGTTAAGATACTGAAATTTACTCAATTTTATAATTAATTATCTAAAATTTAAAAATATTAATTTGGTATTTAAACTTTACTTATTTTTATAATTAATTATCTGAACTTCATTTTTTTTTCTTATAATTAACTATCTAAACTTTAACTATTTTACAATTGACTACTAACCATTTGTAGTTATGAATGTCATAAAAAAGTTTGTAGATAATAAATCAATTGTTTTACACTTCATATAGTTGATGTAAAAATTGATAAAGTTTATGTACCAAATATGATATAAACCCTAAAGAAAATGGAGATGGTGTACATTTACTATTAAGTATATATAAAGGACAAATGTTTTAAGTAGCACAGATTGAGGCTAAAGGTTACAACATTATACATGCTTCTCCCCTAATTTAGATAAAGTGTACACTTTATTTATAACACGTGGTGCTTATAAACGATGTATAGTGTATCGTACAAATTATATCGTTCCATTCCAGTCGTTGGATTAAAGATCCCAAGGGTAAATTGGTTCTGAATTATCGGTTTATGAGTTGGTGATATAGTGAATCGAGATCGATTCGTGAGCTGATGGTTTCGGGTTAGTTTAAGGCTCTTGAACCTTTTTTATTTAAATTTTAAATATATAATTTTTTATTAATTTTTTAAATCTTCTTTCTTTCTTTTTCTTAGTTTACTAATAATTAATAATTTCTAATTTTTTTAATTAATTTTTGACTTAATGCAATTTCAATTTTTTCATTTTCTTTCCTCAAATTTTATTTTTTTCTCATATTCAAATCTTTAACATTTGATAAGTTTATAAAAATAACTTATATTAATTAAAATTAAATTTTCTATTTATTCTTAATACATAATTAATTTATAATTAGTTATTTATCATTAATTTGATGATATTATTTTTAAAAAAATTACCATTCACTGATTAAATAAAATAGTTTTGATATACAATGAATTATTAAATATTATCAAATTATTATTTTTTATTTAATAACCTTTCAATTTTTTTCTCTTTTTTTTTTTAAAGCGTGAATCGACTGAACCGACTCATTGGGTTAGGTGGTTCTACCCTTTAAACTGTTTGAATATTTCAAATCGGACGATTAATTAGAACGGTTTAACCTATTTATTTTTATATCGATTCATAATTTGAAAATGATCCTTCTTTAGATTTATGATTTATGTGGAATAAGTCAAATAAAAATTTCAACGGTGGAGTGTATCTTCAAAACATGTGATTCGAGTTTTTCCCAAGTGCGATCAGAAAATGAAGGATTAAATTTATGGAATCGTCAAGAGCGCGCCGCCCATGACTTCAGGACTTACGTCATGAATCCAGCCAATATATACGGTGGCTGATGAAGATGGCAAGTTTTTAGTATCAGATCATTTAAACAATGGAATGGGGATATTGGATATTCTTATTTTTATATTTTAATCCCCTTGCCTTACCTGCACGTAGTGGCGGACAGGCTGGCAGGTCCATTGTCATGCCTTTACTGTAGCGGTAAGAAATTTCATGGGGCCATAACAGCGACAATTTTAGCTTTGTCTTGCAGCAGCACGGTGCCTATCTACACGTATTACATATAAGTACAGATGGACTTTCTCGATATAAATAAAAAGAAATATTTATTAAACACTACACACTATATATACTGTATATAAATGATATATAAATATCTATAAAATTTAAATATATATAACATATATTAAACACGAATAGTGATTACTTTGAAAAGTATTTATTTCATTTATCATGCGTATAAAAATTCTATTGATAGTTATATATCAATATATGTATTGTAGCAAACAATACTGATGAAACTTTTTCGAATTTAAATAAAGAAAATCCTCCGAAAAACTCAAATATGATAATAGATTAGATACTGGGACACATAAATACAATATACATATTCTTCTTTACAATACCGCTCTTTGATCTGCATAAGATCAATTGATAATTAGACTTATTTTGACAAATTAGAGCAGTTTCTTATTGCATTCAGCATTTTGCGAATCTTTTATGAAAAATGGTATAAGGTAATCCCTCATTTTACGTGCCTCTTAGTAAATTTGTGTAGAATTTTTTTTTGTTGCAATATTGAAACAAAATATGTTTTCGATAGGTGTATCCGTGATCTTTCGAGGCTCATGCACATACATAGCAATAGATTCTAGACGAACAATTTAATTCTCCCATTCAATATAGATGGAGGATATAAGCACAGAAATATTTGGAAAAATATTTAAAAAAAAAAAGTTGCCCTCCACTTTTATTTTTTTGGTTGGCGGCCATTTATTGTTTGGCATGATTACAATCCAATAACTTTTAAATCTTCCTTTTCCTTTATTAGTTTTTGGATCAGTGAATAGTCACTTACCATCATAATGAATAGCACGATAAAATTAAACTAATAAATTATGACTCATTAAAAAGATCTAGTGGTTGTCATAACTTGCTTCCTTAGGGTGGTTGACACCAACTCTTACATTGAATTTAATTATTTTATCTTCTTTATTTCTTTTTCAACATTTTTAGTTATTTTTTTTACATCAATTAATTATATTTAATTAATTGCAATGTCAGCTGCAATTTTACATATAACTAGCCCTTTTTAGAGCTTTGAGAGTTTAGAGTAGTTTTAAGCGAAGAGTGGCTAATACCCTTAATCAAGAGTCTAGTTAGATAGCTTGGGGAAGGGTGTTAAATACCCATTGGGGCAGCCAACCGTCTATAACCGTGGCCAATCTCCCGCCTGTTAGTCGTTGATTGGAGTCCTCCTTCTGACTTCCATTGTTTTAAATTTTATGGAATGGTCTGAGCAATTAATCAAATCTTTTAAGTGGAATTTTAGCCAAAACAAAGATATTTGGACAATCCGTATTGCAAGCTTTCATTGCAGTCGTATCACACCCGATTTGTACGATACGATATAAGTTTATACGAATGGTTTTTAGCCTAAAAAGGGTAAAAGGTCAAGCCGTCTCAATTTTAGAATCTAATTTTTATTTAAACCCATTTCCGCGACTCAACCAATTTCGTGATTTATATTACTACTAAATTATAGATATTGAAATTGACCACTCCGTATATATAAAGAACTCAAAAAGTAGCTCAAAAGTTAATTTTAATTTAAATTTTAATATCATATATATGTAAATAACATATACGGTTGCAGTTTTATGGCATGTATCTATTTCTTCTTATTTGTTTCAATGAGCTTTGATTTATCTTCTGTATTTGGGTAAATTACACTACTACCTCTATAAAATTTTCAAAAAATTGAAACCTCATTTTGTGTGGGATCCACACCAAGTGGCCACTATGGTTTTTTTATTACGATATGACACTTTAGCTTGTAATATTAATTTCCACCTCATTCAAAAACTTTTGGCAAAAATAAAATTGAGAAAGAAAAGGCAAACATGGTAAAATGACTTAACTCAACCTAACTCAAGTATAAAGAAAATGTATACAAATGAAGATTAAAAACACAATTTTTTCATAAAACAAACTTAAACCCTACTTTTAAAAATTCTTAATCTCAAACCCAAGTTGAACCGATTGCTAGGAACCTAGTTTTCCAAACACAAGGCCAACGGGAACTTGGTAGTAATGGCTCCTGATGGAAGATGAATAGGAAAGATGTATCCATCCTCAGTTGTGCTATTAATCTATTCTTCTATTTCGATTGTTTTAAATATTTTTAATGTTTGATTTTAGTGGCTATTGTTAATTTGATTGAGGATAGTTTCAAAATTTCTTGATTTAGGGTATGACCAATTCATGTTGTACTTGTTTGGAAATTTAAATAGAACATAATGGATTGGGATTTTTTCAAAAGAAAAAAACTCAATATCCATTATAGAGAATGATGAATTTAGAATATGGAGAGATAGGACCTTGCATTATTTAGTGGCAGAGTTGATTAATTTGGATAAATTATCCTTGATAGTTTAAATGATGGGTCAATTGTCGTTCATATTTGACCCAATTTAGTATACTATTTGTTAGGTACTTGACACATAAGAGTGGTGGTTGAGATGTGTTTGAAAGTTGTTGATAAATTTGTGCTTGTGTTTAAGAGAAAACAAAAAAGGTTGGAGTTTTTGTGATTTTTTCTTTTAAGCGTTTTTAATATTTTAGTTTTATTTGTTATGTTCAATGATTGGAATAAAAGGGTTTGGGTATTTTGTTTTGCTCGTTCGCTTTTGTCCTTTATTTTATTTTATTTTTTATTTATTAATTTGAATTTAAAGTGGAAATTAGGAATTAAAGCTAAAGTACCATGTCTTAAGGAAAAATCCACATACAAAATTATGCAGTCGCTTGGTATAGATCTCACACAAAAGTAAGGGGGGAATTTGTAGTATTTTTTGAAATTGGGATCTCAATGCTTTTTGAAAATTTTAGAGAAGTGATGGATGTAATTTACCGTTTATATATATATATATATATATTATTTTTCTTTGGCTATTGGTTCTTTTCTTTTCAATACTTCGAAATGTTGAGACATAAAAGAGAAAAAAAGTTTAGTTAATACTTTTGTTTCCATTTTTCTTTTACAACCACTATAATTTATAGCGAAATCACTCATTTGACAAATTTTAAATGGACTAAGTGAAAACGAAGTGAGAAAGCAGATGAAAAGTGAGATACCGCCGTTGTCATTTTCTCCAAAGGTAAAGTTGCCTTTTTAGATTTACTTAAATTATTTGCTTCAATTTCCGCGCAGCTAATCCACTATTGATTTATCTTTAGTCCTGTATTTGTTTCTTCTAAACGCGAACCCCACTATGATTTCTTTACTCCAAAAGTAATACACGTTTTAGCGGTTAAGATTTCGAGATATAAGTTAAAATACTTAAATTCAAATTTCTTGGAGAATTACATAAGAAAAAATTCATTTGCTTATGAATCATCTAAATAAGCATGGATTTTGCTGTTTTTGATTCGTCACGAATAGTTATATCTACATAAAAAATAAAATAAAATAAAATAAAAAGGAAGTATTGATAATAAAAAGAGAGTTCGTGATAAGTTTCACTTTCTAGTACCCGCAAAACGTGTTTGATAGTCATCTGTTGATCTTCCCTATTTAAAGAAGCTAAGTGGAATTTAGTGGATGATTGTTTTAACTATTATGTTTTCTCGTTTAATTTGTCTATATTAGCGTAAAGGGCCTCACTAGTGTTGGGTGCTTTTGACTGATGGTTGGTAAGAATAGCATTGAATCTCAAATTGGCAGCTTTGTTTTCTTTATATTTTTTATTCTATTTTTCTTTCTTTTTTTCTTTTTTTTTTTAATTAGGAGCTTTTCCCCATCGCAATTTGCATGCCTTTTTTTTTTTTTTTTTTTTGACATTCTCGCTTCCGCCCAATTTGCATGCCTTCTTTTTAAGCTTTTTAGAGGTTATTGTACAGTTTTCTGCGGCAATCTAATGTATTGTTTGACTGTTGAAATCCTTGTGATATTACCTTTTATAATCATATAAATAGTTAGATAATAGACCGGTTCTTTCTATAGGACTGAAGAGTCTTTTCCTTTTTTTTTTTTTTTTACATCTATCGATATCGATAAAATATGCTTTATATTTCTAATAGCTTCATCCATTGATTGATTTTTTTTGCGATAAAATAAGGTAAGCAATGGTATATTTTTATCATATTAAAAAATTAATATTTATATTATTAAATTATAATGATTTAGTATAGTCGTTGTAGTTTAAGTTATTTAGAGAAATACACTATCTTTAGTTTTTCAATGCAATATATGTTTTGATTACCTTCCATGTGACATAAAATATGGTATATAATATAAAAAATATACTACATAAAAACCAACCTATTATCTTAATTCTTATGAAATGGATTTTCTTGATTTATATCATAAAGTTCTTAGTAAAGCAATATTTTTTAAAATATAAAAATGTTAAGTAAGGAGGATGCGATTATGGTACATGAACATATACCGATTGTAACATTCTAGAATTTGGAGTGCTATAGCACACCACATGTTCCTATGATCTATTAATACGTCAAATGTATACAAATACTAAAACTTCCAAAATACATGTATAAATCTCCAAATAGTCTCAATTTAATCTCCTCATAAAATCAGAATAACTATTATCTAAGTAAATTTTCATACAGCTCTAAACAAGAATTAATTATTTACAAATAAACTTCATCTATCCTAATTCTAAATCATTCTCACAATAAAATTCTAGTTGCCACTTCCCAACCTAATAGTCTCAGTGATTGAATCCAAAACTATCAAACCTTGTAACTTCTACTCAATTACTTGTACTTAAAAATTTAGTATGGGATAGGCCGAAACCTAGTATAGAAAACAATAAAATCATGCATATGATTTACACCATCAATAATTCACATGTACAACCATGATACTCAATGCAACAAACGCCATTTATAATCTAAATTATTAGTCGGCAACCAATGCAGTCTTAGAATCCTAAGACTTGAGGTAATTCATAACTCCTAGATAAGTAATATATATAATATATAATGGTATTGGTATAGGTCCTACCTTTACCCAAGTAACCCTTTTTAAATTTAGCTAGGTCGTTTGAGTATGAAACCCCTATTAGGTGAGTTATGTACAATCATTAAGTGCCACACTAACTCTCATAGACCCTACTAAAGGTAGGTTAAAGCGAAATAAGAACAAGCAAATACAATTAATAAGTCTGAGTTTAAATTAATTCTAGTTAAACAACTATTCTAAACAAGTACAATAAACAAATACATATCCTATACTTGAATTGGTAGAACAACCAATACCATCACTTCTGCCTAAGCTAAGATTATGTCTGAAATCAACACCTGGTATACAATAATAAAGATAACATTTAGAATCTGCTTTGTAAAATGTCCCTTCGTATCCTAACTCAGTTTCCATAAATCTTACTTGAGTTTTGAGTTCAAATTTCTATTATTTGTGTCTAAAATGAATTTCAAGTCGTATGATGGTCCAGATTTGTTTAAGTTGTGATTTATAAGGTTAAAAAGCAATGAAAGAAGGAATAGAAGGTGGAACGAGTACACTAGTATTGTGAACTTTAGGATAGTTCTTGCTTTTGTATAGTAGGAAGACCACAAGCAAGGATCACAACTGTAGATGTTGGTTATGACTCTCTCGTCTTAAATTTTTCTCTTCTCCTTCATGCACAACTCAACACAATCCCTTAGGAAGAATACGATCCCAACCATGGCCTTAGTTCTTGGTCATATTCCCCTCGAATGGTGTTTTCCTCCTTCAATCACCACTTCAAACCACCCAAACAACACCACTTACAACCTTGGCAAACCACTGAACTTCTATACATCCATTTATAACCCTTCAATGACCAAGATCAACCAAATCAACAAATCAAATCATTGAACAATCAACTCTAATATATTTTATTTACATGAGACTAATAAAGAACTAAATTATATTTACATAAGACAAACAAAGAACTTCAGATCAAAGTGTACTTATGTGTTTCCTTGTTATAATGACACCAAAAAATCAATTTCACTCCTTCACCATGCTGTAAATCATGCATTCCATCAAAATTTAATCTCTTTTCCATGGAAAAATGCATATTACAACATCTACTAGGGTTAACATACATTATAATTGTGTTTTTTTTAGCAAACTAGCCTTTTCCATACGATTTCAAATATCCAAGGTGCAAGGATCTGAATTCTAGAGCTTGTAAAATTAAGATGGTGAAAAGTTTCTGATTAGTTTAAGTAAGGGTTTAAATAAGGTTAGGGTTATTAGGGTTAAGAAGGAGTTTCTAATCTTTCCTTGACTAAAATTCCCCTAAAGGCATTAGTCAATTACATGCCATATCGATCCCCAACAAAAAAACCTTATTTTATTTATTTTATTTTTCCTGTTTTTTTTTTTTAAATTCTGGGTTTTATAACACTCCCCCCATTAATAGAACTATCGTCCTAAAAAATTTACTCATAGACCTTGAAGCAACTTTAAAAACTCTTCATTTCTCTTTCTACTCTTATAATCATCAACTCTTCATATTTCTTTTATTGAGTTCTATTGCAACACTAGTTGTTAACTACTTCTCTTCCTTTTTTAGTTTAGCCCCTGTATCTATCTTCTTTCATCTAGCAAAACTTCTTTTTTATCCATTACCAAATTGAATTTTAACCTTATCTACGAAGTTACTCAAGTCCTTTCAACTTCACTTGAAGTTTCTTTTATCTATCCCATAATACTCCTTAACAGTTCCTTTGTTTGCCGACTAACTATTACTTTTGTCATGTTGACTTCCTAGCTCTCTTGATTAATTTGTAACCTCTACCTCTAGTCTCCATAGCATTTAAGCACTCCTTTTTCACTCCTTTATTTATTTCACTTGCTATTTTTTCGTATCTCAGTCATATCACTATCAAATTTTACCTTAACAATGTCAATCTCTCTTCTATTATGTTTATATAATGTAGCTCAATCATGGCACTTCCTTTTACAATGTCATCTCCTATATTAGCCATTAACTTTTTGATTTCAAAAACATCAAGGAGGATACCTTCAAATCCTTATAAAGCCTTGAACAACACTATAGTTCTCAAGTAAAAACACACACTTCCATGGTTTGCTCCTACTTTTACTCACCATCTATCATCCATCATTTAACTTTAGGAGTTTTGTTATCTCCTCAATTTTACATTATTGTTGTATTTCACTCCTGAACCACTCTTGTATTTCGCTTGTTCTCAACTCATTAATAAAATGTAAAAGGAAGTTTTACTGTTACTATTTTTCTTACACATATATGCTTTTAATTGATTATGCTTTATTAATCTAATTTTTACTTTTGTAGATTATATTGTAGTCACTTCATTTACTATCATCACTTTTACATTAACTCTGAATCCTATAGCTTTATTGAATTTTGTTGTATTTCGTTGTTGTTATTATTATTATTGTTATTGTTGTCGTTTGTAGTTATTTATTATAGTTACTCATTATTTACTTTCCTCAAGGTTCATTATATGCTGTTAATCTACTTATTATTTATAATTGAAATATCTTATTATATTCATACTAGGCTTTAATGTTTAGTTATCATCATATATCTTTTTTTTTTTTATTTTACTTTAGTTCTTTAATTCTTTTAATGTTGAAGGATCTTTATACTATACATCTCAGCATTCATGAACATATATATGAGGTCAACAAGTAACATACATGACCAACTTGACTAAGATAAGACTGATAATAGGACTTGACCAATAGTTCGACTTGACCTACAAGATTGGACATGGCATGACACACTTACATAGTTGACAAAATAGACATAGTAGACATGACTCTGACTAACCATGAAACTAATTAGCCCTAACTTATGTGTATATGTGCCAATTTATATAGGAACACCAAATCATATTTTAATCTTTTACTTAATTTCTTACTATTATTTATGTGCTTAGGAGTTGAATTAATAACTAGGCCTTATCGTAGGAGATAGTAACTGGTGGGTCTTTTGAAATATTGAAAAAGGAGGAATAGGTCGACAACACATAGTAGCTTTCGTGAAGCTGCTTGTTGAATGTGATGCACCAACAAAAACGATTCCATTTAGTACTTCACTTGAAATGGCACATAAGTTAATACTAATGTTTACTCATCACTAATCTCGAGCTATAGACAAGATTAGATAAGAGTTTAAAAGGAAGTACTCGGAGAATAGTGTCTTGCAAGAACAAAGAAGAATATTCATTAACAATTAGGTATATGATGATTTTAGCTACAGAAAAAAAGAGACCATTTATAGTAAGTCTCTTAGGTAAGAAGGAAATATTTTCAATTGTAATAAACGGTAACATAAAAAAATAACCTAGTACATTGTAAAAAAGGTAAAAGGGACAAATAATACAAAAAAGAATATAGTAAAATATTAGAAAAAAGAACGATAGGTGGCATGCTGTGATTGTGGTTATATTGAAGATGGTAAGGTGTTGGAGTGTTGCTGCTAAGTTGTATGGAAGATTGCTGAAGTGCTCAAATGAGATAATAGCTCGGGAGAGTAGAATAGGAGAGCTTGGCAGTTAAAGATAGGGACCTCGACTTCAATACTTAATAGGTTGGCATCTAGATGCTCAGTATTGGATGAATAAGCATTAAGGAGCTCAACATTAGTATAATGGATTGTGTAGAGTAGAGTGTGTCCGAGTTAAGCCCTTAAAGAGTTTAACGAATTATCATCCTAATACTGAAGCTTGTCAAGGTCGAGTAAAGATGCCTAAGTCTTCCTAACAGGACCTTGTAAGCCTTTAAGTTGGGCTCTAGTGATAAGTCCCGAGGGCGGCAGTCTATCAGTTATTGTAAGTCTTGAATCTATATACTTATTGATTTTTGCATTATTTCCAACTATAGGTAATTTAGTGAAGTAGTTTCTTATTTTGCCTCAATGTAAAAGTTAGCATTATGGTTCTCAAGCTTCAATTGTATTGTACATTTTGGTCAATCCAAAAGGTGTCTTAGTTGACTTGAGGCGTTTCAATCTATTATTCGAGCCTAATAAATCTGTTAGATTTACTAAGTAATTATGCTTTCCTATTTAGTACTTAGTATGGATTTTTAGTTCTTTATAAAGGCTAAAGTTTTTCTATTACTAACCTATTGTTTATGGGTTTACAATATTGAATATGAATTTAACTAGTATTATTGAATCTTAGTTATGGATGTAACTATAATTATATTTGAATACCACATCATTAAGTTGTTCCTCTATCTTTGTTATGAATTAAGTCTTTATGCCTAATTTCGTATTGAGTATTTTATGTGTATTACTGAGCATATCAAGTGATAGGAATAGGTTTACGACCTATTCTAAGCTGCGGCTGACCTGCTTTACTCAAGGTTAAACTGATACCAGAAGGGAGAGATTGACAATAGCTTTATTAGTTGCTAAGAAGACCAATGACCAAATAACCAAGGTCTCGAGCCCAAAGACTGGCTTGGTACAGCATGAGGGATCTAGTGCTAACCAATCCTAGATCTTAACAACTATAGGTTAACCTCAAAGGCAGTTCAGCTCAACATTGCAAGACTTCAATGACTCTAACCTAAACGATGACATCCAACTGCTGACTTCAACTAGTTTGAATCCTACTCATTCTAGGATAACTCAAACGACTTGCATGCTGACCTTTTTACTAAAATGCACGATTTTGTACATTTGTAAATATTTTTTTATTTTAATTGTAGACCTATTTTAGGGTTTAAGGCCTTGTATATTATTTATAGTTTTTCAATTATGGTTTTATGACTTATTATAAATAGTAACATTTGTAATTAACGACCAACATAGTTGAATATTTTTGAAGGAGAATATACTCAAATCTTTCGTGGGCTATTTAGGCTTGTGCCCCGGATTATTGAGTGTTATTCCTTTCTCTTTAATCTACCGAAGTTCTTATCATCTTCTTTCTAAGATTGTAGTGAACCTCTTCATTGAGTGAGTTAGTGAGTCATATTTAACTCTCATTTGAAACATCGAGCATTGGTTTAGTGTTCATAAAACATATCGAACCCTATTTCGAGCTCTAACTTTGTTTGTGTTTGTATATTAGTGTATGATATCCATCCACATTCATATTTAAAACCCTATTCCACTTATTACTTCCTCATTCCCGTTACCCATTCATGGTTCGTGTTTGTTGCGCATCGTAGTTCAGTTAACTTTCTTGGGGCACACCATCAAGGATATTAGCTACACTAATATTCGCTTCATCTCCATCATACCAATCCAACTCTTCTCTTAATACACACCTAGATAAGCTGTAGAAGGATAAGAAAAGATTAGGAGGGGGAATAATAAACAGATAGGCATTTAAAGGAAAATGGATATAATGAATAAAATATAATTTGAAACTAAATGGGAAATAGGCATCAGATATGGCAATACAAGAGATAAGGAAAGAAAATTAGAACAACTTACTCCAACAACCTCTAGTAAGAATTGCTCTCACAAATCTAAGCTTATCCCTTCAACAACCTATACTCTTCATATCTCACTGTCCTAAAGATTCAAAACTTAGTAATCTAAGGATTCTTTATCCTAAGTTTTGATACCACTTTAACTATAACACCCTAATAATTAAAAAATCCATAATTAAAAATAAAAAAGTAAAAGGGGACAGTAAAATAAGGTTTTTATGGGGTATCAGTATGACATGTAATCAACTAGTGCTTACTGGGGTATTTTAGTTAAGGAAAGATTGGAAACCCCTTCTTAACCCTAATAACTCTAACTTTATTTAAACCCTTACTTAAAATAACAGGAGCCTTTTTGTTGTCCTAACTTTAAAAGCTCTAAAATTCGAATCCTTGCACCTTGGGATGTTGGAAATTGCAAGAAAAGGGCCGATTTGTTGAAAAACACAATATGTTAACCTTAGTAGACATTGTAATATGAGTTTTTACATAGACAAGAGTGTTAAATTTGATGGAATATGTGATTTGTAGTGTGGTGAAGGAGGGAAATCAATTCTTTGGTATTGTTATAGTAGGAAATGCATAAGTACCCTTTAATCTGAAGTTCTTTGTTAGTCTCATATAAATAGAATGTATTAGGATTGATTGTTTGATGATTTGATTTGGTAATTTGGCTAATCTTGGTGTTTGAGGGGCTGTAACTGGATGTATGGACGTTGGATGGTTTGCTGAGGTTATGAATGGTGTTGTTTGAGTGGTTTAGAGTGGTGATTGAAGGAGGAAAATGCCATTTGAGGGGAATATAGCCAAGAACCATGGTTGTGAGTAAGACTGTGTTCTTCCCAAGGGATCGTGTTGAGTTGTGTATGAAGGGAAGAGAAAAATTTAGGACAAGAGCATTATGGCCAAGGTCCACATCGTGATCCTTGCCCGTGGCCTTCCTGCTATACAAGAACAAGAACCATGACCAAAGTTCACAATTGTGATTCTTATCCATGTACTTGTTCCACCATCTATTCCTTCTTTCCTTGCTTTTTTAGCTTGCTAAATCAGAATTTAAACTAATTTAGATCATCTTAGGATTTGAAATTCATTCTAAAAACATAGATAACGATAATTTGAACTCAAAACTCAAGTGGGATTTATGGAAACTAAGTTATGATATAAAAGGGTATTTTAGAAAGTAAATTCTAAATGTTATCTTTATTATTGTATACCAAGTGTTGATCTTGAACATACTTTTGGCTTAGGCATAAGTGACGGAATTGGTTGTTTTGCTGATTCAGCTACGGGATACATGTTTGCTTGTTTAGAATAGTTGTTCAATTGGAATTAATTTAAACTTGGACTTATTAATTATATGCTACTTATGATTGTTTCGCTTTGACCTCTCTTTGATAGGGTCCAAGAAGGTTGGTGAGACACTTGATGATTATATGTGACTCACTTGATGGGGGTTTCGTACTAAGATGACCTAATTAGATTTAGGAAAGGTTACTTATGTAATGAGTAGGACTTGCACCAATACTATTATGTTTTATATATATTGCTTGTTTAGGGATCATGAGTTACTTTAAGTCTTAGAATACCAAGACCGTTTTAGTTACCAGCTAATAATTAAGAAAATAAATGGTGTTTGTTGCATTGGGTATTATGGTTATGTATTTGAATTATTAGTGGTGTATATCATGTGTATGTGTTCGTTGTATTCTGTATTGGGTTTTAGCTTACCTTATATTAACTTTTCAAGTATAGGTAATTGAGTAGAAGTTATAAGGTTTGATGGTTTTGGAGTTGATCGTTGAGACTTTCAGGTTGGGAAAGTGGCAACTAGAATTCTATTGTTAAAATGACTTTGAGTTAGAATAGATGGAGTTTGTTTATAAATAATAAATTCTTATTTAGAGCGTTATGAAAATTTACTTAGATAATAGTTATTTTGATTTTATGAGGAGATTAAATTGAGACTATTTGGAGATTTATACATGTATGTTGGAGGTTTTAGGATATGTATACGTTTAACGTGCTGGTAGATGATATGAACACGTGGCATGTTGTAACGCTTCGAGTTCTAAGATGTTACACCGATACTAATACTTTTTCAACCCAAGGTTAAATAATTAAAAAATATGTTCTCTATTTTACTTTATTTCTTATACCTATTCAAATTTTATATTCATATATTTTTCAGCGAAACAATAGCCTAGTGTTTTTTTCTTTTTCTTTTTTGTTTCCGCCAAACAATAATCTAATTCAATAGTTAAGAAAATAAGATTATATATCATAAAATCTATAGTTCCCAAAAATCAAAGTAAGGACACATTCGTTGTCATAGTTATCAGCATCAGACACAATCACATTCTTTGCAGCATCAGTAGAGAGATTATTATATCCGTGAGAGATGGACATGTGCGTGTATTGATTCTTTTACGCTGGAAAAGCATAGCGATGTTTACTGATAAATATAAAAACAAAACCACAACAAAATGGATAATGACAGGATGCTTCTTACATTATTCATTATTCCATACTGTAGAGTTGTATCGTTGAATCTTTTTATTAATGGCGACAACATGAGAGGTATTCCTTATCTCCATTTGGTATTGGTTGAGTGTGTCATCTTCGATGTGGCCTATAAGGCTTACTCTTGGTAATTATATTGAGGCTTAGAATTGATTGAAGATTACGAGACGTTTCGATTAAAAGTACATTTAAATATTTTTCTTTATATATTTAATTTAAATCTCATCTATGTGGTTATTAAAATTACGGGCTAATTTATATTATTATCCAATTTTCAATTTTATGTGATTTTTTTTAAAATGGATGTAAAATTATTTAGATGTACATTTTTAGTAAAATTATAAATTTAATATATAATTTTATAAGTTTGAAATTTTACTAATTTTATATAATTTTACCGATTCTATATACTTTAATTTTGAGTAAAAAATTACAAGTTTCACAATTTTGGTTATGTGTCCTATATTTTACGTCATAGGGAAACTGATGTCTATGTTTCTATCTTTATATAAATTTGGAAAGCTACTTAATAATTCGAGCTTCTAATTTACGGATAATATACACAGGGCTTGGTATTGTATAGTATACTATTTGATCGATTCCATAATTCTTATAAAAGGATTCTTAGATGAAATGGGGTCAGGTTTTGAATTTTCATTGTGGGATTTACAAGATACCTATACAGATAGTAGCTTAACAAAATTCAGGACTAGCTAGGACAAATAGATTAACAAATAATTTCTTCCTTGAAACAAAAAAAAAAAAAAAGGTCCATATTCACTCTTAAATAAAGAAGGTCAAGTTGATTTCAAAGCAAATAGCCAGTCAAACCAGCTGAATTCTATGCATTATCAAAATCAAGATGCCGCTCTAGATTATCCTAGTTAATTATGTGAAGATTACCATCTTGAATATCTAGAAATTATTCCTTTTTCCTTATATAATTCCTTTTTAAATTGTACTTGGAATCAACCAACTGAAAATTAATGTTTATGTTATTTTTCGTTGATCATATAAACTCAGTAAATATTAACGGGTGCTTTAACTTTAAGGGTTCTCGTTAAAATACTAAATAGCAAAAACTTCACCTTTTCTTTTATATATTATTTTCATAAAGTAATCAATATATTGTGAAAAAGTTTTTTTTTTTTTAACTCTTAATAAGTATGCTATAGTGTCTACCAACAATATCCCTCTCCTTTTAATTGACAGTAGAGCTAGTTAATTAAAATTTTTTTACCTTTATGTACTCGTTAGATTTAGTTTCTAAACCTAATAAATTAAGTATTAATTTAAATAATTTTTCTATAATATCACTTCCTATTTACATCATACATTACGTGTTGTATCATGTACAAAAAGAAAAAAGATTTAAAAAAATGCTCTCACCAAATTGATGATTTTGAATGTTCCATGCTAAATTGATAAATTCTCTATTAATTTTTATTTTTTTTAATGCATCGATTCCATTCACTTGTTTACTTTCTCAAAGGAGGCCAAAACCACGGGCGGTCGGCAAAGGTTACTCTCATGCTTAAATCTGATACACGATTCGTTGCCGTACTTAGAATTGAATAGGGTTTTTTCGCGCAAATTTATGAAAGGAATAGTTTTTTAGGGTTTTATGAATATGAGATTTCTTTACCGGATTTTGAGTTTTTTTAAGTTTGTAAAAAGAAAAGTAAAGCACATAAACAACCTGATCTTAGATATTACACATTAAGATTGGATTGAAATGAAAATTTAAGGTTTATTTGATATGATTCACAAATAATTTCTAAAGGTTTTTTTTTTTTTATTTCCTAATTAATACTATGCAAAAATATAAGGGTTTGTATTATTTAATTGATGTGACTCAAAATTCAATAAAAATTGATTTGTCAAACAATTACAAGATTAATTAGACTGAGAAAGAGAGCAATACTACTCAGGATTTTTGAAAATAACCAGCTAATACTGATTATGAGTCTCAAGGTAGTGTATCTAACGAAAATTATACAATAACCCTAGAGGCAAACAGGTAATAATAATCTCTTAATGAAATAAAACAAATTAAAATAGCAATAAGTTTCCATATGCTCCACACCATTAGCTATTACTCATGCAAAGTTGACAAGCCATTAATTACTCAATGCAAAAAAGTTGTAAAATTCATAAACGCCATACAAAGCTTGCCATACCATTATTGAGTAAGCCTTGAGTACAACAAAGATAGGATATATGATTCAAATCAAAATCTGTTTTATGTCTTTCTTTCCAAATTGGATTTTTATTATTTCAAATTTTCCTTTGCCTCTGTCATGCTTCCAATTGTTATTCCTCTCAGAATTTCATTCCCTCCATACGAGGTGTCTCTGCATCCCAACGGAACATTTTTCTCATATGCTTCTCATAGACAATAATGGGGCCTTCTTGTTTTCAAGAAACAGGACATTTCAGGCAGCAATTAGAAGAAGTCCCTTGCTGCCAAATGATTTCTTCTTGTTTGTGTTCCATTTATCATCCAACAATGTCATGCGGTCCTTCAACAGGCCATTTCCCACACCAGATTCTGGAAACATATCTATATCTACCAATGGTCTTGGGCTTGTAGATCATAATAATGGTTATAGTAAGTCGATAATGCCACCATGATAGGGGTATAAATATAATATTAGAAGTTCTAAAGAGTGGCAAACTCTTTATAATGCATCTTATCTACTATTTTTAAGAGGCTAATATTGTTTTCTATTATACTGTTGGTTTAATATTCATTAGATTTGAATTATTAAACTGCTTGTATTATTTACTGTTTAGATCTAATGAATATTAAATAAATGGTAAGATAAAGAGTTAGATCGGTCTTATCAAAATAATGGATGAGACCATAAAAATTCCTATATAATAAGGTGAATTTTTAGAATCATGAAAAGATGCAATTTTCTTTAGAATATATATAGCCCAAATAATATCTTTATCTTTTATAAATAAAGAAGATTATTTAATGGTCCAAAGTTTTGCCATTACTAGGTAATCCTTGAAAGAAAATTTAGTGAGAGTATACTACAAAAATTCTCCATCATTATATATTCAAATGAGACATTTAGGTTACACAATGGAGAATATTCTCCGATGCATAATTACATTTCCATTTCGAGTAAATTTAAGTGCGTCATTGATCGTATTAAGGACTTGTGTTCATAATTTATTTTCACTGTATACTTACAGAAGGTTAATAGATTTATCCTAAATTATTTTCGTAATCATGAACTAACAATTGGTAGCAAAACGAAGATAATATGTTGATGTTTTTTATTAAAGAAACTCATGTTGTTGCTTGATTCATGATAGTTTCGTCTATATTAGCTTAAAGGGCCTCGCAAGTGTTGGGTGCTTTTGAGTGACGGTTGACAAGAATTGCATTTATCCATCTAATGGAATCCCTCGTTGGCAGCTAAATTTCTTTACTCTTTTTTTCTTCCTTTTTCTTTTGTTGGTTAAATTATGAACCTTTATGCATTGCTTTTTGAGCTTTTTATGTCATATTTGATACATTAAAATGAGTTAAAATGGAATATTATAGAATGAAGTGGAATGAAATGATTCAAAATAAAATCGCAATCACAATTTTCTAAACTTGGAATCAAAATTCCCCTTAAGGTTGGAATCAACGATTCTAGAAATCGTGATGTTGACATTTAAATGTGCATCCAAATATAAGGAAAGCAAAGAAAACCTAAAATCCAACTCTAATCTAGCCTATTTTGCATACCGAATGTAGCATTAGAGTTTACAATTTTTTGATGTGATCATGCAATTTATTATTTAACCATTTGAATTTTCATTGTATTAATTTTTATAATCATTTGAATAACTAGATAATGGACTGAATGCTCTTGTAAAGTCCCCTCTTTTTGGGCAACCATTACAAAAATATGCTTTTTTATATTTTTAGTAGCTTTACACATTGGTTGACTTTTACGTAATAAAAGAAAGTTTTATAATGCAAGTGTGAGTAAGTTAAGAAACGAAATCTCACATTAGAAGAATGGGAATTAAGTGACTTATATATAAGTAGAAAAGACCCATTAATTTAATACCTTAAGGTTTTAGATTGAGTATAGTGTCTAATACGAGTAAATTACTTTATATTTTCAAGACATATTCAAGCATAAATTAATCATAATTGTGTTTATTTTTAAAGTTCTTGGCACTTAATTATATAATATATCAATTTCAGATGATTCAAGAGTAAGGAAATGATATTTATTCAAGACAAAGTGAAGAAGAGATGAAATTACACAAATATAAGGAGTTTTAGAGCAATCATGGGCGTGATAAAAGAAGATTTGAGTGCTTAGCACTCATTACTCTCTCCATCACAACCGTAATCAAAGGAGTGATCGAGACTAAAGTTATTTTTCTATCTATTCATCATAGCTGTAACTTCATCTTAGAAGGATGATCAAGCTTTTAATCACATGTGTGATGAGGTAGAATGTTTGCAAAGAGAAGATCACTCCTCGAGTCATGAGCGTAACGAGAATGGACATGACTATTCCTTTCTAACTTTATCATACGAACCAATGCATGGAATAGATCTTAACACTAGAGGGTATCTTGAAGTGGTGTATTTTACGCCTTTTGACGAGAAAAATATAAATATATTACAATTTTTAGACGAAAGAGGAGGATATTAGATTGTACATCATATATCATATCACCAACCCATAATACAACTATTCATCCATCTTTGTACCATTTTGTATTTTGTTTCATTTTTCTTCTATACAATCATTAGTTTATATTGTACTCTTCCCAGAATTACTCGAGAGAGATAACGAGATTCATTGTTCATGCATTGTAAAGATACTTATAATGAAATTCAAAACGTGGTTGTATTCTTATGCTTGTCTTATGTTAATTTTTTTGTTAATTATGCATTTTGTTGATACGTTTTGTTTCTTTGTCATGTGTGAATAGTAGTTTAGGACTTACTACATCCATTTAGTATGACCAAGTGCGTGGAATAGTAGTATCCTGATGTTGTTATTCCTGATGATTTGAACTTAATTAATCTAAGTACAATATAGTACACGACATTAACTTAGACCAGATTTCAATAAAATATGTCGAGAGACAATTATATTAAATAGATCTAATTCATTGAAATACGTTACTCCTAATAGTAAAGATATTATTAAGAAAGTTGCTGCATTCTTAAGGAAATTGATAATTTAATGTGACCTTAATGCAATCTGAGTTGGCTGTTAATTCAAAAGAGATTTTAATAAATACAATTAGGATTAAAAGTAAGTAATTCTAATAATGATGCTTACATACCTGTAATTTCCCGTAGATATATTAGGACAAAAAAAAAGTATATTGGTAATATCATGTTAAGTAGTGAAGCAAGTCTATATGTTAATCATTGTAATATTAATAATTTTTGTAGTATTTATGTTGGATAAAAGTTGTTGTGGATTAGTGTAGTTTAGTTAGTAAATTAGATATTTTAATCTTTTCATTACTTAATAAATTTGGTTGCTAAATCATAGGAAGATTTATTAGTACTAATGTTTGTAGTCGTTCCCAGTGGAAACGACCCTATACTCATCCGTGTTATAAAACGATAAGTACATTTGTCTGTTGAACCAAGTTAATGATAGAATATAGGTTTACAAATTTTATAACTTGGAAGCTCTAATTAGAGGCAATCAGTATCAAGTCTATGAGTCTATTCTTTTAAAAGTTTACTCTCAATTATTAATGTTCCTTTTTTCCCCCACAAGTGGTATTAGAGTTGATAGTTTTGTTGGGACAAAATGAATGTGGCAATTTATCTACCATGTATGGGCCATTCCATGTGGAAAGAAGAGTATGTAATGGTGACTTAGGTAAAGCCTATATATGAGGTGAACAATGAGTTGTGAGCTGCTTACAAGATGGGCTTCATGGAGTCAATTGACGAGCTCTTGTTATGGCCATAAGTGGTTTCCGCTTAAGGGGAGTAAGATGTAAGTCTAATGTACATGTGACTCAGTCCTGAGAGGGAGATTATTAGGATACAAGTATGAGCAAGTTAAAAAAATAAATCTTACATTGAAAAGATGATAATGAAGTGACTTTTATATAAGTGGAGAAAACCCATTAACTTAATACCTTGATGTTTTCGGTTGAATATGGTTTTAAGTTTACAAGTTTATTCATTTAAAAGTTTTCTCTCCATTATTAATGCCTCCTTTTTCCCCAATAAGTGGCTTTGGATTTGATGGTTCAATTGGGGTGAGATAGAATAAATGTGGGCATTTATTTCTGACAACAGTGTTAAAAACTTGACTTGATAAAAACATGTAAGTGTGAATCGACAAGTGTATCAGTTATGGAAGTAGTATCAATGGTGAATTAAGGTTGTATTTTATAGGGAGTTAGGTGTTAAGCACTAAATCAATTGAGTTTTTCCCTAAGCTAAGTTATCGATAATTAAATTAAAATAGAGTAAAAACTAAATAACAAGGTGAACACTAAACCAAGTATCTTAACTATACTATAAGGATCTTAGGTCTAAGAGAAAAAAATATCAAATTGGGATTCACAAATCTATTCTCATTTGAATTAATGTGATGTCTTGAATCGATATTTGGAATTAATTAAATGGGATTTAACTAAACTTATTAGAACTCTCTCACCTCCCAGAAAAGTAGAGTTCTAATTATGGTATAAATCCATTCGCCAAGGCGATTTATCTATAATTATTAGATAAATAGTAATCCGCTCATACTAAAATTACTACTTTAGTTAGAAATATGGATTGAGTGCATCCCTATGGCCCCGAACTATATTTCCAACTACATTAAGCATGTGAGTTCATGAACTTAAAACCTGTATATCCTTATGATAAGCCTTTTCAAGAATTCAAGCTATGTTTTTCACGAGTTCATGGAACCTTTTGAGTATCCTATAACTTTATATAGCTAAAAAGTGATAACTAAACACTAAATGACTAAACGATTAACACAATAGCAAAATACCTAATTACTCAATAACAATATCGAAACAAGTCATAAAACACATTAAATATAAAACTCAAAATAAATTAAGCATAATATCATATCATAATACCCAAATTAATCAAGATATATAACAATTAAATAACAAGGAAAAAAAAAACTCAATTGGTATATTTAAATATGAAACCTAATACAAAATTGGCATATCTTAATACATGTGGCACTCGATTAGTGAGTTAGAATAAAGGGATTTAGTGCCTTAAAATTAAAGAAAACATCATGCAATTAATAAAATAAAAAGAGAAATCTTGTTTTCTTTACCATACTATGTTGCTATATTTCTAAGCTAAGCTACTGGATATTCTCTATATTTTGCTACTGTATCCTCTCCTTTTCTACTTTTTTCAATTGCTTTATCTTAGCTTAAGGAGAAGCAAAGCTACTTAGCTTAGAGTTATGCAATAGCAATCTCTTTAATTATCTAGTTGTTGAATTTCTCAATTTGTTCTTGTTCTCTACTGCAAATGTGTTTAATAGCTACTGAATTTCTTGCATGGAGTTAGATAGTGTAAGGGCTGATTATGCTTAGCTTCATCTATTAAAATTTAGCTGCTAATTTATATCCTAAGCCCCCATCATATTCATTTAAGGTAATGTAAGGCATTTGGATTTTTCTCAAATGCATCAAAGCAACTATCCTTCTATAAAATAAGGAAATGCCTTACTTGCATTAAAACTTTTGAGCACACAAAAGCCATTCTCTACTATAATACAATCCATTTTAAGATTCTTACACAATTGATCCAAAAACATATATTGTGTTAATTCTTAGTCAAAATCTATTATAAAAGTGTCAATATATGCATAAACATATGCTATGAGTAAGGATAAATGTGTAATTTTGCATATTTATCAATAGGTCATCTCATGTGGAAAGAAGGGCTATATAATGGTGACTTCGATAAGGCCCATGATATAAGATGAATGATGAGTTACGAGCCGCTTATGAGGTGGGCTTGGTGGAGTTGATTGATGAGCTCTTGGTGTGGCTACAAGTGGTTTTCGCTTGAGGGGGAGTAAGATGTAAGCCCAATATGAATGGGACTTACACTTGAGGGAGAGATTGTTAAGATAAAAGTGTAAGTAAGTTAAGAAAAGAAATCCTATAGTAAAAGAATAAGCCTATAGTAGAAGGATAAGAATTAAGTGACTTGTATATAAGTAGAGAAAACCCATTAACTTAATACCTTAAGCTTTTAAGCTGAGTTTGGTGTCAAGTCCATGAGTCTATTTTTTCAAAAGTTTTCTCCTTATTATAAATGCTCTCTTTCTCCTTAACAAGTCATATCAAAGTTGATGATTCCATTAAGAAGAGACAAAATAAATACGATAGTTTATCTCCCATAGATAGGCTACCCAATGTCAAAGGAAGAGTCATGTAATAGTGACTTAGGTAAAGCTCATGATATAAGGTAAGTAATGGGTTACGAGTTACTCAAGAGGTAGGCTTAGTGCAGTTTCGGGTCGATTCAGTCCTTGAATCATTTTTTTTAATATTTAATTTTTTAAATTAATTTCATTTTTTAATATATTAACAAATTCTAACATTGTGACCTCTTTTATCTCTTTTTTTAAAATGTACTAATTCATTAATAATTTTTAATTTTTTTTCTTAATTTCCAACTTAATGTGATTCTCACTTTTTTATGTTTTTTTCCTCTCAAATTTTATTTTTTCCTCATATTCAAGTTCTTAACATTTAATAAGTTTTATAAAAAAAATTTACATTAACTTAAATTGAATTTTCGATCTATCATTAACACATAATTAATTTATGATTAATAATCTATTATTAGTTTAATAATATTATTTTTTTTTAAATTATCCTTCAGTATTGCAAATGAGATAGTTTTGACATATCATGACCTAATGAATATTATCTAATTATTTTTTTTTCTGACTTAGTGATCTCCCTTTTCTCTCTATCTTTTTTTTTTAGCGGGGTATATCAGCTAGGCCGACCTATCGGTTCAATAGTAAACCGAGCTAATTTACGGTTTAAAACCGGCCCTTGCATGGGTTTAGGTGGAGTTAATTGATAAGCTCTTACTGTAGGTGTCAGTGGTTTACGTTTGAGAGGGAGTAAGATATAAGCCAAATATAGATGAGATTCACACTTGAGAGAAAGATTGTTAAGATACAATTGTGAATAAGTTAAAGAAAAGCAGTCTCACATTGAAAGGATAAAAATTAAGTAACTTGTATATAAGTGAAGAAGATCTATTAACTCAATACCTTGAGGTTTTAGATTGAATATAGTATCAAGTTCATAGGTTTACTCCTTTAAAAGTTTTTTCTCCATTATTAATGCTTTATTTCTCCCCCAACGGAAAGTAAACAACATGAATATTATATCAAGTCAAAACTTAAACACTGTACATATATCGTCTAATTACTTCTATACTTCTTTACATTTTGTGTATATTACGTGAAAATCCAAGCGTGCAACAAATATATCAGGAGCATTATCAAGAGAATTTTTACAAAGGGTGACCGTCGGAATAATCCTTGTAATTTAAATTATTTAGAGAAATATATATTACCTTTACCTTTTCAATGCAATATATGTTTTAATTAGCTTCCACGTGACATAAAATACGGTCCATAGTAAAAATATACTATATGAAAACCAACTAATTATCTTATAAAATGTATTTTCTCAATCCATATCCTAAAGTTCTTAATTGGTAAAACAATATTTTTGAAAACATGAATATGGTAAGTAATAAGTGGGAAAAAAAGATACGAGTTACATTTTTAATCCAAGGTTAACGAATAAAAGATATATTCTTCTATTTACTTTATTTTATATATCTATTCATATTTCATTCATATAATTTCAGCAACAACTGCCAGGGGGGAAGAAAAAAAGAGCTTCTTAGAATACCTATAAATCATATTAAAATTCAACATTAATCAATGCGACATGGAACTAACTAGAAACATATAAATGATAAAATCTATAGTCACATAAATGTAATGAAAACAAAATAACAACAATCTAAGTTGAATAGTTAAGAAAATAAAACAGTATATCATAAAATCTATAATTACAAAAAATTAAAGGTAAGGACATGTCTCTTATCTAAATATCTTATTATTAGGAATTTTTTACGATCTCATTCTTATTTTTTTGGAAATTAGTTTAGTTTTCCATTGCACTTCGGATGCATTATTCTTTAAATTTAAACCACTCAACTAATAATAATAACAAATTTAATAGTACAGATTTAAAGAAATTTAAATTAATAATAGAATGAAAGGTTTGAATCAATTATATCAAAATAAGAAATGGAAACATAAAAGCTACAATAACTGGGTTAGACACAATCATGTTCTTTATAGCATCATTAGAGTGATTATTGCATCCATGTCTGTGTCTATCTTAATAAGTTTCGAAAGCAGCTTAGTAATTTACGGATGATATAAACAGGGCTTGTTATTATATGGCATCCAATTTGATCGATTCTATAATTCTTATTTAGAAGATCATTAGATGAAAAAAAATTTTAAAAAAATCAGGTTTTAAGTTTTCATTGTAGCATATATGGTGTACCTAAGCCATTAAAGGTTCTATATAGTTTCCCTACGTGTTATACGTTAAACAGAAGATATTTGTAAAACTGAGTGTACCCAAACCGAAAATCTTTTTCTGTTAAAAAAAAAAGAAAAATCTGGGCAGACCTATTTGATTTCCCCCTTTTATGAATCTCTAATGTTCATTGTAAATCGATATGATAAAATTGTGCTAAGAAAATCTAAAAATTGTTCCATGTAGTAACAATACTCGTATTCATAAAGATTTGAAAATTATTATGACATTTTCCACTTCTAATTCAATCCCCTATAATTTTTTATGGTATCTCACACTCAATATGTAATAAATCCTATCAC
The DNA here is from genome assembly GCA_024138005.1 of Lumnitzera racemosa. NCBI lineage: Eukaryota > Viridiplantae > Streptophyta > Magnoliopsida > Myrtales > Combretaceae > Lumnitzera > Lumnitzera racemosa. The sequence goes on along the minus strand of JAMXBC010000009.1, from coordinate 66,469,885 downwards.
AAATTTATTTTATTATTGCTCATTTTTTAATATTACAACTGGACAGAGGAAGGGAATTTATACCTAGTCTATTCATGGGGAAATCAATATCGAGGTCAGCAGACTACAATAAACTTTGTTAGGTGTTAGGGTAATAAATGCGTGACAAGTGGAGATTACATTTTTGAATTGTGTGGGAGTAGCTCAATATTTGCTATCCTGTTTACAAAGCTGATTAGGAATATTTTCATACCAAAACTGAAGCAGATTAATATTTCCAAAAACAAACCAAATCATAATTTGCGGTTTGGGGTTTTGAGGTTAACATAATTTAAAAAAATTCATAAAGTTGTAGGTAGATCATAAATGATTATTATTATTATTATTATTATTATTATTATTATTATTATTATTATTATTATTATTATACATGGATTTATAGCAACCATACATAATAGTTTATAGAGAAGCTACATATACATGACTCGTACTGTGGTGCTTTTGCAAATTCATAATCCGTATTTTATTTTTTCATAAACGTAGAACCTGTGTTTCATCACAATAACGATAGTGGGGATATGAGTCATTTTCTAATTGGTTAATAAAAATTAATTTAATAAATATTATTAACCAAATTCAATTGAGCAATATAACAAAGAATAAAAAATAACAAACTACAGAAAATTGAAAAAAATAATTAGAAAATGGAAAATATAAAAAGTTTAGAAACACTAAAATAAAGGCGATAAGACATCTTAAGATCAGAGGGCAATTGGCCACAACTAGTTGGCACGATAGGTCGAAACCTACTGTCTTATGGAGTCCCCCTAGGATAGTGGATAGTGGATAGTTACTACCGGAGAGCATAGTAGGTTAATCATGGTGCTAAGTAGTTGCCTACCACATTATGGGAGTTGTGTGATCCTCTAAGGTAGCAGGTGCTTATCTACCAAAACCAAAAAGTTGAAAAAAAAAAAAAAGACAAAGAAAATACATGAAAAACTCAATGGGTCGTAGTTGGATCATTCAATCTATCTATAACCTGTTCGATTCTCATGTATTTTTCTTCTTTTCTTTCTTTGCTTTTTTTTTTTTTAAATTTTAAGGTGTTCGATGATTGGCTATCCTGTGGATTAGGGTAGCTACTAATGTGTCGCTTAAGTTTGAACACTTTTTCCTTATTCTTTCCTTACATTTTCCCTTTTCATTTAATTTTAATTATTTTTATTTTACTATTTAATTAAATTTATTTAACAATATTCGGTGTTATATAATTAAATCAATTATTGTGAATTAATTAAAAGTTGATGTATATTTCCTAATTAATATTAATAGATAGTATTGAAAACATGAAGCATGAATTTGAAAAAACACTAAAACATGGTCATACTCATACATTTGTAATTTTCCTTATTTTATACATGTTAGATAGTTACATGAACTCCTTTGATATGAAAAATGTCATAGATAGACACATGAGCAATGGTATCACACGAATTGAAAGTGGGTCCAAATTGTAAGATGGTTTGAAGGATAAATAAAAGTTCAAGTTTAAAGTAGGAATTCTTATACACCAACGATGGATATGATACATCAATGCCTTACATGTGCTCAAACTACATTAATATTATGCACAAGTGCAATAAGGAGTCACTCTTCATTAGTCTACACTCACAATGGGCTAGATGTGAGTAAATGAGCAAGTAGAAACACTTAGCTCAAAAAGGAAAATGTCTAAATATAGATGATAACTATTGATGTGGCTATAACACAGTTTTATGTTACTTCAAATTACAAAAAGATTTTACTCTAGAATTAGAAAACAAATACAATGTAGGGGTAGAAATAGTAATAATGGGAAGTGGAATATTCTGGCAAGGATGGTATGAATGTTAGAGGGTGGGACATGTATCTGCTTCTCGTTCTAGTGGTCTTAACAATTGCTAAGTGTTGAGTAGAGCCAAGCTAATTAGGTCAACATCATATCGGCAGCTCGGGAACTTAATAGGTGCTTACTTAGATTATTGGAATCGAAGAGCTTGGCTTCGGTAGGTTGGCCCTGCATTGGACCGTTGTAGGCTCAAATGTTTGATAGATCAAGTTGTCGAGAGCTCGAACCTTGGTACCAATTGGAGTTATTAGCTTTTGTGGGAACTTCCTCCCTCCAAGAGATGGTAAATAGGTTGGAAGAGTTCAGGACACATATCAAGTTAGTTCAAAAGAGTTCTTCTTCTTTTAGGGTTAGATCCTTCTAAGTTGCTTGGAGTATTAGGGTAGCAAGTCCTTGTACTAAGTCGTATTATCGGCCCTTGATTCCTATCATTCCCTCTGGTATGTTTGAAATTTAGGATCAAATCTTGGTCAGTATTAGGTAGCTCATCCTTAAGGATGTACGGCTTAAGGTCAGCAATGTTGAAAGAGTCAAAGACTCTATGTTCTTCTGGTAGTTCAACTTTGTAAGCATCGGGGTTGATCTTCTTGATTACTTTAAATGGTCCATCCACTCATGAGGATAACTTGCTTTTCCTAAGATTAGGGAATCAATCCCTATTGAGACGAATTTATATTAGATCACTAGGCTAAAATTCTCTAATTCTTCATCCTTGACCTCTTCTCTCGAGCTTAGAAGTAGCTTGAGTTAGGTGATTTGCAACCTTCTAGTGCATTGCTTGGATGGCTTTTGATTTTTTGATAGCCTGTTAATCTTCTGGTTAGTTAGGTAAGGAGATCTGTTTGAGTGGAAGCTTGAGGTTGTACCCATATGTGATCTCAAATGGTGACTTCTTGGTGACATTATGGGCTGCCTATTGTAGGCAAATTAGATTATAGGCAAGCATAGGTCCCAATTAGCTTGGTTGCTTCTAACTACAACTCATAGTAAGGTGCCTAAAGTTTGATTAAGGAACTCAGTTTGACTATTCATTTGTGGATGACAAAACTTGCTAAATAACAATTTAATCCCTAAGCGCTTCTAAAGTGTCTTACAAAAAATAGCTCAAGAATTTAGGATCCCAATTTGACATAGTCTTTAGCACTCTATGTAGCTTCATCACTTCTTGCAAAAAGAGAAAAGAAATAACCGAAACATCATTAGTTCGATTGCATGGCACAAAGTGCGCCATCTTATCGAACCGATTCACAACCATCATGTTGGAGTCCTTCCCATAAGGCGTCCTTGGTAAACTTAATATAAAGTCCATACTTAGCTCGGTCCATGATTTAGTTGGGATAGTAAATGGTAAGCAAGGTCCTTGTTTAACTTGTGATGCGCTTAGGAGCTTAGTTATCGTTAAGGATTACAGTAGGATTACAAATGGGTCCTTCGAGATATAGAAGAAATGGGAACTAATGGATGGTACATCTAGTAGCTTTGTGACGTTGCTCCCCAGATATGACCCATTAACGAACACAACATGACTTAACTCTCACTTGATATGACATACAAGCAAAAGTTAAGGTCTATTCGCCAATAACCTCAAGTTATCAGTAAGAAGATTGCCTTTAACTTTTCCTCATTAACCACCTCCCTTACTCATAACAAACCTTAAGAAGATTACTTCAAGTGGGAAAAGTCACACTTCTTTAAGTTTGCAAATAGTTTTTTAGCTTGGAGCTTAGTAAAAACAGCGTAGAGATGCTGACAATGCAAATCTATGTCGAGGTTGTAAATAAGAGTATCATTGAAGTAAACAACAACATACTTTCCTATCAATTCTTATAGCATGTGATTCTTCAATTGCTTAAAAGTGCTTAGAGTGTTGGACAATTCGAATAGCATCACTAGCCATTCATATAACCCATGGTGAGTCTTAAATGCAGTTTTCTACTAATCTCACTCCTGCATTTTGATTTGATGATATCTGAACTTTAGGTTAATCTTAGAAAAGATCCTTACACAATGCACTTCTTTAAGCATTTTATCAAGTTAGGGTATGGGGTACTTGTACTTGATAGTGAGTTGATTGGTAACTTGACTATCCATACACATTTGCCACATGCCATCTTTCCTTATTATTAGTAAAGTTGGTACTATACAAGGGCTCAAGGATTCCCAACATATCCTTTCTCCATTAGCTCATTAACTTGTCTTTAAAGTTCTGCAACTTGCTCAAGGTTTAATCGATATGTTGGTTTGTTTGGAAGTATGGCTCTTGGTTGCAGGTTTATCACATACTCAATTCCTTGAATTGGGGGTAGTCCCTTATGTAGTTCTTCAAGGAACAAGTCAGCAAATTCTTCCAATAGATCTATCATCTTGGTTGGTAGCTCGGCATTCAGTGCTTTCAACTCGAGTATCCTTCGAATCAATAAAAAGGTCAAAACATTTAACTTCATTTCTCTTGATAGCTTTGTGTTGAACTGAAGGTTTACTAATTGATTTTGATGAGAACAAAACAAAAGTAGATGATTAAACTTATTATTATTTGATTATATTAAGTTAATTAAATAAGATTGATTAATTTTCTTAATGATAAAATACTTCAATTAAATTTACAAGATATTTAGTTTTTGAATGATGACCAAACGTTCTTGAAGTTGGATTATAAAGTATGGTTGTTCTTTATGTATCAAAGTTGATTTCAAGAGAATTTAGCCTACTGGCATGACGGCATAAGGAAGAATTAGCTTAACAATAAAGCCCTAGATAACAAGAAGAAAAGCTTTTTGATCTCTACTAGCTGGCATACTGGTACATATGCCAATGTTCTTACGGACAATAGTCTTGCTTACTGTCATGATGGTAAGAGGATGGTAACATCATGCCGATAAGCTAGTTTAAAGTAGTCATTGGAGCATTTAATACACGATAACAAAAAGAATTGAATGAGTTGATATAAATACTCAACAACCCAACTACAGGGGATTAAGAACTAATATTTTATTATAATCAAAAGATATTCTCTTACATTCTTTAGCTTTATTACTTATTATTTGTCTCTTATACTCTTTACTCATAATCAAACAAGCGAGACTTAGTGTGTAGTGCTTGAGAGTTCTTGTATTTGCACTCTTAAGAGAGAAGAGAGCTACACTTGAGATTATTATATGTGATAGTGATTGTGTGAGCTTATGTAGCTCTATGAGCATTATATTGAGAGATTAATAAAGTAGTGTGAAGTTCTTGATTGGAGGCATTTGTGGGTCCGTAGAGACTAGAGGACAGTTCGAACTCAACGTTATATCCAAGCTTGATCTTCTTTATCCCTATCTCTTTTAATTTTCACAATTATCATTAGTTTACAATTGTCTTGATCATCCTTATTATTATATTTAATATGTAATTTCAAAAAGAATTGCAATTTGTCTTAAGAACTAGATTCATCCACCACCCCCTCTCCTCTTAAGTTAAGCTTAGTGTTCTTCACTCTGTACGTGTCATTATTAGGGTCTCCTTCTTTAGAGTTTAGCTAAGTTGAGCTTATATAATATTGGCTTGCTCAGAAGACATATGACTCGATCTCACCGTTCTTCCCTTATGCTCAAAAGAACAACTCTTCCTATCATAAGTTACATATCGGTCAAACATCTATGGTCTTTTAAGAAGAATATGTGAAGTATTCATAGGCAACACATCATAGAAAATCTCATCCTGACACTTTCCAATGTAGTCCAACATTGTAACTTGCTTGGTCACTCATAAGGCCCTCTTATCATTGAGCCAATGTAGATTGTAAGGTTTGGGGTAAGGTGTAGTCGACAACTTTAGTTGATAAACCATAGATATAGATACCTTGTTAGTACAACTGTCATTGTCAATAATAAGGGCACATAATGTCCTATTAACCTTACAACTAATGTGAAACAAGTTTTCTCATTGTTCGTCTTCTAATGTGTGCTTACACTCACCACTTGCCTCAATAACATGGTTATGGGCATGAAATTACCCTCTTTACCGTATATAACTTCCTCCTCCTCAGATAGGTTAGTCTACTTGGACTCCTTCTATTTTTCAACTTCCTCATCAATGCTTTTAACCTCAAGGATAAGTATTTCTCCCTTTGCTATCATTGCCCTTTTATTTGAGTAGTAAATTATCATATGTTCGAATCTTTGGCACTTGAAACACTTGATGATGCATATCTAGAGTCAGATACTTGGAGAGGCACCACAATGAAGCAAATCAAAAGGAACAAAAGAAAAGCTAGCAAAATCAGCTACCAAGTGGATATGATGCATTACTCGATCTTACTTAGCCTGCAATTCACTATATATGACACACTGGTTTGAACTAAAGGATCGCTCGTTGCTACTCCTTGCTAAAGGGAATAGATAAGAGTTGAATAGTAATAATAACATTAAGGTTGCTAAAAGAGACGTGAATGATTTCTATATTGATGAATGATTGTTTGCGTACAAGAAAGTAGGGGTTTATTTAGCCAGTCCATTAAGGCTACTTTATATAGATGAAAAGATAAAAGGGTAACCTTATAATTATGTTACATAGGATATTCCAAAAGGGGTAAAAGAGATAAAGAATATTTAGTACGGAAAAAAAGAAGAATCATTCTAGAATGTCGCCATAAAAGACATATGTTGCTTAGTGACTGGACATTAGAAATATGATACAAAGTAGGTAAAAGCAAAAAAGTATTATAGTTAGGGGCTAACTTGATCTAAATCAGGTTAGGAGCTAATCGGTCTTGTAAAGAAGTCAGTCAAATAGAAGTCAAATGTTTATAGTTGGTTCGGGAGCTCGGCTCAACTAATCTTGGGCTGTCTTCTAGAATAAAACATCACTACGAGATAAAAACAAATCTGACACATGTGAGAATATGATAACTATGTTAGTAAGAGATCAATTTAGAATAGAAATCCTTGTCTCAGATGTGGCTTCAAGCTAGTGTTCTCTGTGTGAGTCGTTGGAGTCCTCTAACTTGGCTACGTGTGATTGGTCAAAGGGGTTGATTTCTATCATTTGCTTAGGGGTTGGAAAGATTTGCCTTAAAATCTCAAGTTATTTCTGCTTCTTCTCCTGGGGTACTCGTAAGGTTTTCTTTTGTTGGTTGGTGAGGGACTAGATTGAATACATTGAAGGGGGAGGAGACACTATAGTCATCAAGTAATTCAATTTAGTAGGCGTTGCAATTGATCTTCTTTAGGACCTTAAATGGACCATTAGCTTGAGGAGATAGTTTGCTTTGTCTCAAGTGCAATAATTGTTCTTAGTTAAGGTGAATTCATACTAAGTTTCTTAGTTGAAAAGTGACAGTTTGGTGGTCTCGATTACCAATCTCATGTTATTTTTTATTGAACTTAGTGATCTTCCTAGTTATAGACTAGTGTAGCACTCGCCTCCCCCCAACCCCCCCAGAACCTCTTCTTAAATCAAAGCTGAATAAAGGCGTAGCTTGGAACAGAAGTCTTCAAGTTTAGAAGCTGAAATAGACTTTGTTAACAAATCTACTAATTAAGCATGGGATGAAATATAAACGGGTTTTAAGCAACTATTAACAATATAATCTCTAATAAAATACACATCCACTACAATATGCTTTGTGTGATGATGAAAACACGGATTAATAGTAATCTATATAGCATACTTATTGTCATAATAAAGACAAATGGGCAACTAAGAAAGCAAAGAACCACCAAGAAGAACATAATAACTAGCCAATAATTTCCTATCATTCAATGAGGATCCCCAATTAGCATCACAGTAACAAATTAAATCTAAAGATGTGGGAGAAGAGTAAAACAGTCTAAGTGAAGAAATTCCTTTTAAATAGTATAAGACATGATGAGCAACTGGAGGCTTGGATAGAAAATAGCTCAAAATGGTAAATTGGAAATGACAAATTAGGATGCATAAGGGTAACATAAATAAGGAATCCTACCAATCTTTGATAAGGCAAAGGATCTACAAGCTAAGGGCTAGTATCTTGAAAAAGATTGACATTACTAGGCAAAGGAATGCTACCTGGTTCACATCCACTCATACATACATTAATAAGGATGTCTAAAAGAATTTTTCGTTGATTAAGCATTAGCCCTTGTAAAGTATGGCATGATTCTAAGCTCAAAGAAAAAAAAAAAGGTGCTTTACCTAAATCTTTACTGATGAAAGCATTACGAAGATCAATCTTAAGCTGTTATATGGCAGCAACAGTTATTCCAATATTTGCTAAATCATCAACATACAATAGTACAATAGTAAAATCATCAACAACATGTCTCACAAATAGAGAATAATCATTCTTAGACCTAGTGAATCCATAACTAAGAAGAAAATGACAAATCTCCATGTTCCATTATCAAGAGGCTTGCTCAAGACCATATAGTGATCGTTTAAGTCTACAAACTCGACTAAGTTTAACTTTAAAGTAACCTTTAGGTGGATGTATATATATTTCTTCATCAAGGAATTCATATAGAAAAGCATTATTGGCGTCTAATCGGATAAGAGGCCATTCTTTAATTGTAGCTACAGCAAGTAAAATCTTCATAACTCTAAGTTTAGCTACTGGAGAAAACTTATCATGATAATATATACCCTCAATTTGAGTATAATCCACACTCCCATCCAATCATAAATAATTATTCATTCATTTTGATAGCTTGTAAAAAACAAAAAGGTTCTTTAATTATTAACATAGATGCAAATGATTGAACAAAGTCTTTTGGGTAATGAACAAAGGTATGATTACAAAAGAAAGGGTAAGTAATAGTAGGCAAACTATTAAATGAGCTAGAACTAACATGATAATCACATTTCATAATAGTAACAATGTAATCGCTTAATTAAGATAGAAGTTTAGGGATTCTTGAGGACTTGCACACAGCTATCGAGTGAACAATATAATCAAATTGATTAGAAGAACGAGGTAGAACATTAGTATCAAATGAAGAAGTACTAGTAACAATTGTAGGAACTATAGTAAATGGAGTAATTGATGAAACAAGATCATCAGAATCAAAAGTAATGAGAGGAAAAGTAAAAGTAACAGCAGGAGAAGAAGAACCATAAGATAATAGAACCAAATCTTCAAGAAAGGAAACACTTCTTCATTAAAAACATCTTTGCTGATCAACAATTTCTTTGACTCCAAAGCAGTAATGTGATACCCTTTAACACCTTGTGTATAACCAAGAAACACTCCTTTAACTCATTTTAGTTTAAACTTATCCATACAAACAGGATGTTATGCCACAAAACATAAATAACCGATTACTTGAAGATGATCAAAATAAGGTTCTTCACTAAACATCACTTCATGAGGAGATTTCCATCCTAACAATTTCATTGGCATTTTATTGATTAAATATGTTGTTGTCAAAACACATTCACCCGAAAATGATGTGGGAAGATTTGCATGGAGCCTTAAAGCTCTAGGTGTGTCTAAAATATGTTGATGCTTGCATTCAACCTTACCATTTTGTTGGGGGGTTATAAATAGTTGTTCTTTAATGCACAATGCACAATACGCAAATCATCAAATAATTGTTGGCAATGATGTGATAGAAACTCAACTCTATTATTTTATCATATGAATTTAAGAGTAATAAAAAAATGGAGAGAATTATAATAAAAAGGATTAACGTTTAAGGATAAGTTCAAATGGGATATCAACGTTTTAAAAAGTTTAAATAAGATATTAATGTTTAACAAAGTGGTTTAAATAAGAGATTTATAATACTCATTCTATAAAATTATTCGAACTACTTTGTGAAATGTTGATCTTTTGTTTGAACTACTTTATGAAAGATTAATCCCTTACTTAAACTTTTTGAAACATTAAATCCTCTTAGTTGTAATTCTCCCTAACAAAAATGATTGGAAAGATAAGTAAAGAACTTTCAAAGAATGCTAACAAGTTGTGATTTATGATTCATCAAATAAGTCCATGTACTCTTGCAAAAATCATCAACAATTGTAATAATGAAAGTAACGCTGGTACTAGAAGGTACTCTATATGCCCCTTAAATGTCTATATGAAGCAAATGAAATATGTATTTGAATGGGAAATACTTCTATTAAAAGGCAATTGATCAAATTTAGACTTCTGACATGTTTCACATAAGAAATGAGAAAATCAACATCATTATAAGGCATACTATTCTAAGTTTAAAGAGAAAAGCATGTCTAAGTCTTGCATGAAGTAACCGTACAGAAATTGACTTATTATGAGAAAAAGAAGCTATACGCAAGCCTCATTATTCCTAAAACACTCTTTTATTGATCTCTTCAAAAGATACAACACATTACTAGTTAAAACCAAAACAATAAGATTCTTTCTATTCTGGTACTCAAAACAAATGGAAGAAGAGTTAACTATTGTGACCAAATTGTTGTCTAATAGGGCCTTATGAATTGATAAATGGTTATGCTTAAAGTTAGGGACATAAAGCACATGATAAAGAATAAAGTGCTTATTTATTACTATTGTACCAATGAGATGAACTTTACAAATTAATACATAAATAGACTAAAGTAAGTAATCCAAAGATGCTAAGTTTATAAGAAAGGTTTTAAAGGGGGGTCATACGATCAGTTGCACTAATGTTAACCACCCAAGTACACAATTTGTTATTTAAAGTGCTAAAATAAGAAGATGAGAAGTATTTGCATAATGAATAGCATTCACAATTACTACATTTCCAAAAGTCTCCCCTACAGCTAGCTGTCCTTTCATTAGGTTTAACATATTTTGCATCTTCGAAACATATTATGCATAATTTGTTGATCCTTAAGAGAAGAATCCATTGCATGTTTAGTAGCAAATCAAGTGGAGTATTGTATTTAACTTTTTTTTTTTTTTACAGCAACAACATTCAAGGCGAACTAAGAATTTCCTCTAAGAACTCTTTTTCCCTTATATCAATTTGGATATCCTATGATTTGAGAACAATTTTCAACAGTATGCCCTTCTTCTTTATAATATTTACACATCAATATACTTCCTTGAACATTCTTGCTCTTATGCTTATCAATAGAATTGAACTTCTCTTTTTTACTCTAATCTGTAGTAATTTCTATGTCAAAAGAATTCACGTTAGTAATTGATATTTGCTTTACTACCTATTGTACAAAATAGAAAGCCCTATTAACAAATGGTAAGGGCTCCATAGCAAAGATTTGTTTTCTAATAATCTCAAACCCCTCATTTAATCTCATCACAAATTGAATCAATTTCCCTTTTGACTCAAAGATTGCTATGCATTCACTTAGGCACATGTATAACAGTTCATACGATCATAATCACAGTTAGAATAGGCATTCAAGGCTTGCAATTCATCTTAAAATCTTCCGAGCTTATTATAATACATGCTCATTGTATGATTTCCCTACTTTAGATGACGAATCTCATGCTACAACTGATATATCATAGGAGCATTTCCCTATTCATATTGCTCACATATCTCCTTCCATAACTCATGCACAAATGTTGCACATAAAAAACTTTGTGAAATTTCACTAAACATTGAATTAAACAACTGACACCTCACCAAATAATTATTTCTAATCCATCTAATTGAGTTCGATGAGTCTTTACCAGGTTTAGGTATAGTTTCCTCAATTAAACCTATTTTAAGTTTTGCTTCCATAGCATAACTCTAAGATAAGAAATTCATTTCATTAAAGACAATATTCCCATTCAACATTAAAGGATTGTCCGAATTTGAAATATAAAGTGAATCATAAGTAGTAATATATCCATGTATAAGATTAGCATTAACAATTTGTTGTGTATTCATGATAGAAATACAAACGAAAACCTTAAGTGGAACGAATGGTTGAAATGATGGGAACTACTTGAAATAAGACTAGATTAGAATTGAATACCTATAAGCTTTGATACCAAATGAAATACAAGTACAATTACTAGGATTAAGCAAAAAACTCATTTCTCCATTGATGTAGAGCACTGCTAATACAATCTATAAAAAAGAGTATGTGAAGCAAAAATCTAATGAAAATAAAATTTGTTACAAGCTTTTATACTAACATAAAACTCTAACTAACTATATACTTTTAACCAATAGAAAAATAACATGTCATGCCAACTATACAAATAAATAAAGACCACGTGTACCTCCTATTTAGCTAAGCATATAGCTAACAATGGAGGAAAATATTTATAAGCTTTTTTTAAGAGTGATCTTGTAACACAGTCTTTGTGTATATTTGTATGTATACGTATGTATGTAGGCTTATGTGCTTACATTTATTTGCATTGTGTATGCATACCGTATACGTATATGTATGTACCTATGTGTGCACGTACATGTATGTAGTTGCTTTGTATCACTTTTGTAAAGAAAATATATACTAGATTGTATTTGTATCCCTTTACATGATAAGAAATAGAACGTGGAAAAGTATATATATCTTACCTAGAAGTTATTGACACTGCTTATGGATCACTTAAGTTATGAAGCTTGCTATGTATCTATAATTTCGATGAATTATGGTGTTCATTAGTTGATTTCTTATGATAAAAAGTAAGATTGATAAAAGGTGAAAGTATAAGTTGTATAAGACCAACTTTATCTTAAATGAACAATGAACTTTAAAAATTTCTTGTACTACCACATCAGTTTTTTTAGGTACTATATACTGTAAAGAACTTTGCATTTTATCTAGAAGTTCCTTTACTAAAGTTTCTTAATATTTTTGTAGGCCTTATACTATAACTTTTAAATAACTATTTTTAATGTTTTGTAAATACAATTTTATTATCAATAAATCTAATATTTGTACAATATAATAAAGATTATAGTATTATTAATAAATATTAGATTTATAAATTAATTTTTTGTTTTTTCTTTATAATAAATGTCATTTCTCGATTTTTTTTTTAAAAAAAAAACTAAGAAGGGATGTCCCCTATCAGACAGATGTTCCTGTGTGAAGGGATGCACTGTATTTCACAAGAACACCTAAATGTTCGTACATGTCATTGAAGCAATCGGCCATAAAATCGATCGAAGAAGATCTTATGAACTTTTTTTCTTAAGTATAAATTGCGCTGAACATCCCCTAAAACATTATAAAAGACATTGAAATAGAAATATTTGAAAATATAATTCACCTGTTAAAAAAAAAAAAAAGAAAAACCTTCCAACTTGAGACGAGTTATCTTTTTACAAAAGATGGAGGTTGTGCTTTGGAATAGATGACCCAATTTCAAATGGGTTTATCAGATTTGTGGTCGAGTTTGTCCTTTTTCTTAGAATGAGTTATCTTTTTTAGCGCATTAGCAACATTAATATGAAGTGGCAATTATTTAATGAATGCAAATTTTAATATGAATGTAGTGTTGCATTTTCTAAATCCAAAATGTCTTTGTCATTTAAAGTTATTTACCTCTAATGCTATTAAAGAATTTTGCACCACTAAGGTCTTGATGTATCTTTTCAATATACAAAAGGAACATAATAATACACTTCTCTTGTACGATGTTTGGTATATTTTGGGAATTTAAAAAAATATTTATTTTGTATTATATAAAATAGATTTTTATACCATTAAATATATGAATAAATCTTTTAGCTTTTGTCTAGTAACTTGATTAGTATGTGAATAAAACAATGAATTAAAAAAAAATTCAATATTTTGCCATAAAAACATAACAACCAAATGGCATTTAAAATTAGATAGAATATGTCGAAAATGAATATCTACTTTGTAAATCATGGAAACCATAGTGAAAGTCAGGTGGTGACATAGATGGTTGTGGAAGTTTGTGGGATATCTCATGGGGATAAGTTGCATTTCATTGGTTTTTGAGTTATAACTAATATAGTTACTGTATTAGCCTATTAACACATGTTGACCTAGTCATGTACATAAGATTAAGGTGATGCACATCCAATAATAGTGAAGGGTGAATTGTGAATTTGTTGAGATATTTATGTAATAAATTTTATCCTTTTGATGCTTGAATAAGAGCATGGTGGTATGACTGATAATTTGCATTAGCGAGTCAAGTTATTGTTTTTATTTCAGATCAAATTCATGTTAGTATAAAAAGTACATAAAATTGAATAGAGATCTCTTATAATGAAAGCTACAATATAATAGTATTTATTTATATCATAATTGTGTCATGTCTTCATATTGCCCATTTTGTTTTCTCTCTTTGATTATATTTTTATTTGTCTCGTGTTCAAGTCCGTATTTTGTGTTAGTAATTATTAGCTTTAATTTATGGAAAGGAGATTAAAATAGTAGAAGTTAGTATGAATTCAATAGGAAATAGTCAAAAAAATTATTGAATAAGAAATGCTTGATGATACTATTGCAAAGTCAGTAACTAGGGGACCACCTCATTTGGATGGAGTAGCAATTGAAGTTACAGTCTTACATGCTTTGTCTAAACCTATTGTTTGGATAGAGCATACATTTGTTTTGGACGACACATGTGCTTTGTATGAAGACATTTGATGTATCATTTTGACATACTTTATTCGAACAAAGGTAGTACACTTAGTAGAAACATGTAAAAAATGAGGGAAAAAAAAACCGTATCTACTTAATGAGTTAGGATTATCCTAAGGTTAGAATAATCGATTTATATGCAGTAGTTTGAGAAACAATCATGATAACTAATTGGGGTGCATGGTTGAGACACTTGATCATAATCAGTGTTGTTAGATCTCGTTCATGTTGTCATTCCAAACACGTGAGAGAATTGAAGATTCAAATTAAATCATGAATTGGCCACAATTAGACTAGATTTTATGAAATGATTCGGTTGAACCAAATTCGATCATATGAATCAACTTGGGTTTGACAACATTAAGTATAATTAAATCTCATATTTTAAAGGATAAATGTAAAGAAAGTTACAAACAAGCTTGTATACATAGTAATAGGAATATGAGAAGCAAGTAATACATAACAATGTTATTCTTAAAGCTTTTGACTACACTTCCATTAACTTGCTAAACATACCAAGTCTATAGCCTCTTCAAAAGCTCACCTTGTGAATGGTATTTGGGCCATGTTCATTATAGGATTGATTTGGATTTTACGTTTTTTCAATTTTCTTTTACTTATCTCTTGAAATATTATCTCGTATAATCAATATGCTACACTTCATGTCAAAAGTATTTAACCACTAAACTAATAAATACAGGACATTCTTAACTTCATTCGATTCATCTATCTATTGGTAAATATCATTGGTATTTAATAGTCACTGGGTTTTATGCTTTTCCACCAATCAACCAAAAAATTTTTTATTAGTATTAATATATTATTTACTACTTATACTTTTTAAACCAATATCAATTTCCTCTGAAATTCGTATGGAACTACATTTTATAGATTATTGCATGGTAGGATTATAAAAAAGTAAATGATGTAAGATTGTCCATTTTCTAAGTAACCTCAACAACTTATTCGTAAATTAACAAAAATTAAAAAGACACTTTCCAAATTGAATACACATTAATGACTCTTTTCACTAGACTCTCGTCGAACGGTGTCGTTGTTGTTCGAATAAATCTGCTTTGCCTGGAAGTATATGGATGGAATTCATAGGGATGCTCCTTGCTATCATCGAACTAATGTTGACTTGACAGCTTTTTTTTATTGGAGATGTTAATTCCTTGTAGAACTTTTATATTTTGATTATTTTATGATTTTTTTCTTCGGTAAAATGATAAAGGGGACTAATAAATTCCTAGATATTTCATACTTATGGATATTGTACTGGCTGTGAATTTTAGGTGCAAATTCAAGTTCATATAACTCTTCGGATTATGAATAGATTTTAATACGATAGTTTTGTGAGAAATATTTATGTGTTAAATGCACGTAATTTTTTTTGGATTACTATACTAGAAATTGAGCCTTGCATGTTTCGATCACGTGCAAGAATATGCAGCGAACTGTCAGATTATCTTTTGGGTTCGGGGTATGCAATTATACTAAGGAAAAAAAAAAAAATGTTATAAGAAAGTTGGTATATCTAGCATATACTATCTTCACACTCATGATAAACAAAGTCAGATATTGCATCACATGATGAATATTATAAAAGGATTGTCCTATTTTAACCCTTATACCTATGATCATGGCCTTTCTAGCTAGTCAATGTCTTCGTAAAATGGCGGATTGGTTATAGGGGAAATTCCTTATTGTCCAAATTCGGTGGAGTCTATATAAATGTTTAATAATCGAGGCGATCTCAGTCGCAACATTATGTTATGATAATCTATTACTTCTCATTTGTTGATTTGTTGGAACTGTGTGGTATGAAGATGATGAATCATTCATTTTTTTTCATAGTATTTATTCAGTATAAGAATTATTTAAAAAACACAAGACAATATAGAAAAAAGATCCATTTGGTATTATATACCACATATATAATATGTTCATAATATATAAATATAAATAAAATATATTGATATGAATAATAATAAAAAGAGTAGTTTTCGAATTAATTATCATGTGTGATTTATATATGTCATAAATGTTAATATTTTATTAGTATTTATGTACAACATATACATAACATGTGGCGTGTATGACTTCTTAAATCGTTTGTTTGACTACTATCATTGTAATAAGTCAAAATTTTCTAAAACAAATGGATTATCAGTAAATCAAGTGAGGAGAAATACATCAAGCCATCACGATTAATTAGTTGTAACATTACATATATACTATATGTGTGTATATATATATCATGCATGACATGGAACAGTGGGAAAGCCAGCTAAGCCTAAGCCAGTCGTTACAAGAGACAATGAATTAACGAAAGGGTGCAGGATCTCAGGAAGAACATCCTAAAGAATAACCCTTAATCATATCTTTATTATCCATGCGTCAATTTATTATATTCATGTCCTAATTATGCACTTTTTCATAATAGATTTAGGAATCCTTGCAATATATCACATGCATGTCCTTTAAGTAGTGTTTTTAACTACTAGGCGTTTCACGGTTCACCCATAATTGGGACATTAAATTTTAGGTATAGATGATTTATAAGAGACTAAAACTTAAGATTATTTTGGACATGGCCTTTGATTTGAGAGTAAAAACGACCCCTAGTACACCATATTGCTACAAACAGTAAATGGATCTAGCTTAGATTTAAGTAGACTAATAATTTCATACTTTTGAAAATTGTACTCGCAGCTGTGAGTTTTAGGTACAAATTCAAGTTGATATAACTCTAAATTATGAACATATGATAGTTTTAAAAGAAATATTTACATGTTAAATTTACTTATTTTTGTGGACTGCTAAACTAGAAAATGAGCCTTGCATGTTTATATTACGTGTAGAAATATGTAAGGAAATGCCATATCTTGACACTATAGTATGATAAGAAAAAAGAAAAAAAGTGCTATGGGAAAGTTGGTAAATCTAGCATATCCTATGTTCACACTCATGATAAACAAAACCACAAGTTGCATTGCATGATGAAATATTATAAAACGATTATCTTATTTTGACCTTTTATATCTAGACCTATGCATCGAGTTGATTCAATCTCAAATCGCTGGTTTATAGGTCGATAGTAAGATAAATTGAGCCCAACACTTAAGGCCATGGGTCCAAGCCAATTCAAGTAAACCGACAGTTCAAAAGCTAGTTCGCCAACCTCTAAACCGTAAATAATGACTTATATTTTACTGACAGACACATCACGCAAACAATGTTAGTGCCTATAAGATCGATGCACATCGAATCATGCTTAGTTCTTTATATATTTTTTTTTTCATTTTTTCCCATGTTTTTGTAATTTAATGAAAATAATTTTTTGCCTTATCTTATATTTCAATTTTTTTCCCTACATCATTGTAGCACTTTATGTACACATTATAATTTACATGTATTAACACGTAAATGATTCGTTGTTAATTTTTACTCAAATTTTATTCCATTCCAAATAATTGATTTGTATAGCATGAGTGTGCTGTTACTTTAATATTAACATGTTGAATATTATTAAATAAAGCAAGAGAAATTAAAAAAAAGAAGAAGAAGAAGAAGAAGAAGATTTTTTATTCGAATTTTAGAATATATTGTTAACAT
The DNA here is from genome assembly GCA_024138005.1 of Lumnitzera racemosa. Classification (NCBI taxonomy): domain Eukaryota; kingdom Viridiplantae; phylum Streptophyta; class Magnoliopsida; order Myrtales; family Combretaceae; genus Lumnitzera; species Lumnitzera racemosa. The sequence goes on along the minus strand of JAMXBC010000009.1, from coordinate 66,451,908 downwards.
GAAAAGAAATAAATTACAACATAACTATAAAATGGAATATTATAACTTATAAAGAAAAATGACAAACTCAATTGTAGATGATGATATTTGATGAAATGACGGTATTTGTTTTTTTTTTTTCTTTTCTTTTTTTTTCTTTTGTTTAATAATTCAAAATTTGAATAGATCGAACTACTAATTCAACTGGTGATTCAAGGTCTATTGGTTCATGGGCCTGTCGGGTTGGCAGCTTTATTAGGCCGAACCACCTAAGCTCCCAGCGATTCATAAGTTGGTTTAGGTTCACTTATCTTCAAGTTGGGCTGATTTAATGACCTTCCATCCCGATTTATAATTTGAAATTAACCTTTACATCGTTTTATTTATACTTATGATAATGGCCTTCTAGCTAATCAATGCCTTCGCAAATAATGGCGGATGGTTATAAGGCAAAGTCCTCACTGTCTGAATTTGTTGGAGCGTATATAAAAAGTTTAATGGAGGTGATCTCAGTGGTAACATTATATTATGATAATCTGTTACTTCTCATTTGTGTGTGGTCCGAAGATGATGCACCATTCACGTTTTTATAGTATATAGGCTCGTTAAAATTACCCATCATAACATCGTCCAAATAAGTTAAACTTTTCGAAAACAAGTGGAGGATGTATTTATGACAAAGCTACAGTAGATCGAGCGGCGATAAATAAATCAAGCTATCACAATTAATTAGCGTTATAACATTGCATATATATATATATATATATATATTTATATCATGCATGATATGGAACAGTCGCAAAGCCAGATAAGCCTAAGCCTATCGTTTCAAGTGACAATAAATTAACAAAAGGGCGTAGGATCTTAGGAAGAACATCCTAGAGAATAACCCCTAATCTTATGTTTATTACCGAGGAAACATGCATCAATTTGTTTTATTCATGTCCTAATCATGCCCTTATTTAATAATTGGTTCAGCATCAATCGTGACAGATAAGTGCCGCAAAACTCATCTCTCTTATGAAGGCAGCGATGTCAACGATAATCTAGCAGCCAAATGAAGTATTGATTTTATATCATTATGGCATACGTCATGACGTCTTAGACAAATTATTTATTTTTTCACGTAAATAATGACTTATATTTTACTGACAGACACATCACGCAAACGATGTTAGTGCCTATAAGATTGATGCACGTCGAATCATGCTTAGTTCTTGTCTAATCATGCTTAATATTTATGGTAGACATGATCATATGGCGAGTCGGTACCATATCTTAATCACGACTTGCTCCGTTTGGTCCATAAACTAGATCCAGCCTAGAGGGTGGGTCTCAAGTCCCAACACATTATAGGACCCAACAGGTCCTTGGCTCATGCATAGTTTGCGTTCCTATACTTTAGGGTATCTACGGGTCAACTAGCATAAAACTAAGAGGAAGAAACTATGAAAAAACAAAACGAAAAATTGAATTATAATGAAAAATTATAGCTTATTCATTTTACCCAATGTGATAAAAAAATAATGAAATTGCAATTACTATGGAATGAAATAAGGCTGCAATAAGTTTAACATATTTATTTATCTTGTTCGATTGGGTGTTATTAAATTGCTGTTACTTTGTTTAATTTATAAAATTGATAGATTATATCAAATTTGAATAGTTAATAAGAACACTAAAAATGAGCCCTTCATATATTTACAAGACAATATAATAATCAATTTGTGTATCTGTTTCTTCCATGCATGGCTAAGTCACGTGCCCTTCATGTGATGTCTTCTCCTCAGACCAAGTAGGTGGCGAGGATAATAGAGAAAGAAAAATTCTATTCAAATCCTATCGCTTTTATAAAACTTTGATGAAAATCTATATAAAGATTAGAAATATCTTAAAGATATGCATAGAAAATAACCATTTCAAGATTTTGGATTAAATTATAAAGTTGAGCTTTATCCACAACCCCTACAAAGCTTGATTCAATCTTATTTACGCATTCTAATCCACTTCTAAATTCAAATGTATAGATAGCAGAGTGTGGGGGAGTCTGAATTAAAATCCCGTGAATCAAACTCCATCTCAATTTCTCTCTCTAGAACCTATGTCGAACTCCACTGCCTTCTCTTAAGATTTTCTCCACCTACACCTGATTTTGACAAAAACCGATAGTGCTATAGCCTTAAAATGCAATCTTTGCAGTCGATTTCATCTCAATTGAGTGGATCGAAAAGTTGGACATCCACCCTATTGGCCACCTTTGGAGCATTACTCATCGTTGCTTCCGCAGACAAACTAGCACTACCAATGTACTATAAGTCATCAAAAACCCACATGGAACTTGGAGAGATAGATTGGGAGAGAGGGACAATGGGGGTCAAAACGTCTGTTTAATTTTAGGAGTAATATCTGGAATCGATTATTTTCCATGAGGATATTTTTAATAGAAAGGAAAAAATTGAAATGATGTGTTGCTACTCATGGTTCCTATCCCAATTCAGCATTTTTTCGCAAAAGCAATTCCTTTTAGAATTTCTATGACAGTGGTCAAAAGTACAAGTAAATGCCACGATAGTCATTTTATAAGGAGTAGGAGAATGAAGAGAATGGCCATTAATGTGCTATAATGAAGGATACAAGAATTAAATATGCTTTTTATGTTAGTCTGGTGGAGTATACATGAATTTCATAAAAGAGAGCTTTCCTTTCTTAACTATGTGGGACTGGCATTTGATATTTTTTTACAAGTTTGTTCACTTTGTTATAATAATAATTTCATTTCTCCTTTATTTCTTATGGAAGAATTGTTATAGCATTTAATTGTATTTAGGCTCTTAATGATGTAGTTTGGCTGTAGCTTTTTATAAATAGAAAAGAAAATCTCTTTCAATTACATGAAAAATAGATTAGAACTACAAGGTTTTTATGCTTGACATGAGTTTTATTTTGAAACATGGGAATTAAAAAGAAAAAAGAAAATTAGGCCAATCAATAGCTCCAAGATCTGTTAATAAGCACTATGGAACCGGCGAGTCCCTCAGACCCGTTTGGAAATTCGCTAAGGACGGCCTGGTCCTAGTTCCACAGAGAAGGATCCATGACTAGTTGGTTGAGTTGAGGCTCATGCCCATGTCTACTCAGTGGCACAGTGTTTTCTTTTCTTTTTTTTCTTTTTTTTTTCTTTTTTTGGCTGGGGTGGTTAGCTGTATCTTCGTTGGAAGTGTGCCATATAAGAAAATAATTCTGCGTATGATTTTACATGTGAGCTTAATTTTTCTATGTATCATGTTCTTAACAAAATGTATTATTAAAAATAAATAAACCATTTATCAACATATTTATTATTATTCAGTATAGGCCAAAATATGAAGAGGATCGTAATTTTAGGACACTATCTATATTTTTCATATAGGATGGGGAAGTTTTAATACAGTATTTGAATACCAAATTAGTCTCTTTCCTTGAAAGAGTCATTGCATTAGATAATTTAAGGACCTTTTCATAATATAAATCTTAAAAATAATAGTGAGATTTTATATTTTCTTAATAGTATCTCAATATAAAATTAAAAAAAAGAGAGAGAGAGAGAGAGAATAAATTCTAGTTATATAGTTCTTTCATATTTTAACATATCTGTATTACAAAATCCTTTTATTCTTAACACTTTTATATATAATTATTTGTACACCTATTGTTAGATGCATCTTTACTGGTAATATAGAGATGGAGATAAAGAGAGGGGTGGAAAGTGGGTCGATAAAATTCGTTTATTTTAATAGCCTTATAGAATAAGCAAATGAAAGATTGATTCACGGAGGTAATGATAGAAGAAGAATAATGAGGTGGTCCTTGAGAGACCCAATAAGCTATGATTAACTTCAATCTAGGAGTGTACAAATTATTATAAAAACTGTAATAATAATGATGGGAGCAAAACCCTCCAATGGCTTCGGAGAAGCATCATAATCCGTACGGATATTAATTTCTAACCACGATTAAATACTAACTAGACATTTAACCCAAGTTAATTGTCTCATTTGCTTACTCTATTTGTATATAAATGAAGCTTATTCACATTACATCTACACTAAAAACCTTCATAATCCTATAATTCGATAGCAATAGATACTCTCCATTTTTATTTCCATCGATCTTCTCGATTAAAATCTTGCAAATAAGGGGAAAAAAACGCAAAATGTTATTCAAAATCTGTATCTTGCCCTTAATACTCTTTTTAGGGTTTGCTAGCCAAAGTTGGTCTCTCAATCTTTTCCTTTTCTCTTTATATTTCCTACTATATCTTTCCTTGAAATTTTGGCTAGTCCCCGGTGGCTTTGCATGGAGAAACCATTGCAACAGCCCCGGAAAGCTCAGAGGCCCAGCCGGCTGGCCTGTTCTCGGCACCATCCCTCAAATGGGTGCGCACGCTCATCGTAAACTCGCTTCCATGGCCGCTTCCAGTGGGGCAAAACGGGTGATGGCACTAAGTTTAGGTGCTACACGTTTGATAATAAGTAGCCACCCCGAAACCGCCAAGGAAATCCTCTCTAGCCCCTCATTTTCGGACCGGCCAATTAAAGAGTCCGCTCGGTTGCTGATGTTTGAGCGTGCTATCGGGTTCTCCCCCTCGGGAACCTATTGGCGCCACCTGCGTCGAATCGCAGCTAACAACATGTTCTCCCCACGAAGGATTGGTGGCCTTGAGGGGCTACGCGATCTCGTGGCCGACGAGATGGTAGGACATATTTGGAAGGAAATGGAAGGAAATGGGATGGTCGAGTTGAGGGGAATATTGCAAAGGGGCTCCCTAAGGAACATCATGGGGAGTGTTTTTGGACAATTTGAGTGTGTGGACATAAAAGAGCTAGAGGATATGGTTAGGGAAGGTTATGAATTACTTGCAACGTACAATTGGGAAGATCATATTCCTCTGAGGTTCTTGGACCTATATGGAGTTAAGAGAAAGTGCCATAAATTGGCAACGAAAGTTAAGAACGTAATAGATCGAATTGTAGAAGAGAGGAAAAGGAAAGGAGGATATGGAGATGGAGATGGAGATGTAGATGGAAATGATTTCCTTACTACTTTGCTCTCTTTGCCTGAGGAGGATCAGCTATGTGAATCAGACATGATTGCTGTGTTGTGGGTAAACACCCTATATCTCTCTTACTTATGTTTGTGTTTGTTTAATCTTTTATCGTCGATTGCAGCGCGAATGCAAAATGAGTTTCTAAAAACCCTAAAATATCATATCATGAAGGACTAAATATTTATTATTATTTTTTTTTATTATCTAGAAAACTTTTCTTTTTCTTTTAGGAATTTTAAGCTATAAAATCGGATAAGAGCTTCTATAATTAACTTAGTTTCTAAAAAAAATAGATTGATTTAATAACTTTATATATTATACTAAAACCGACGCTTTTTATCAGTTTCTCTATATCTTTTTCCTTTAAGAAATGGTGAGGCAAATCACATATTCACTTTTAAATTATTGATTTAAAAATAATAGACTTTCTAAACTATCTTATAATATTAGAAATATGCAAATAACCTTCAAACATCACTAAAATTTTAAATAAAATTGTTGCTATTTATAATGCTTTCAGGAAAAGATTTGAGATTTTAGTAACAAGAGATCGATTGTTTGCATGTTTTCCATAGTTATAGAAAACGGAGTCACACGTTTAAGTTTAAGAGGTTTAATCGAATGTGGGACTTAAAAAGTGATATAAAAATGTATTATCTAAAAACAGTCAGGACTGGCTAAAATCTATAAATATAGAAGCAGAGTAGTGGTGCACAGTTAAATACGTAGTTATGGATCGAAACATACCTGAAGATCCAAATTACTATGTAGAAAAAGAACTTTCTGTTGGTTTCCTATTGTCATCGGCTTTTGAAGTTCATACACGTACGCTTAAAAAAAAATATTGTCGTGGCTGAATAGTCAAAATACCGACGTTGTAGTTGTCTAAATTCTTATGTAATCATTTGTTACTGTATACTAAATTCGGTATAATCAAACAACCACGCTAATGCTATTATAAGTAAGAATCCATTTCACGACCTTCATCATTCGGCAGCCGTCATTGTCTTCACCCTTTTTTTTTTCCCCTTTTTTTAAAAGAAACTCGTGATTGCGAAATCTATACATTTTACAGATATCAAGAAAATAGCAATTCATGATGTAAGCATTATAAGTACTCGAACTATACGTTAGTCTTTATTGTTTTCAAAAACTTAAACATGATAATTTAGTTGAAATTGCTTTTCATTCTAAATTGTAAAGACATGATGTCTTGTCATAGTATGTGTCTTATCATAATACATGTTGTGTTACAAATTCACCAAATATTACTGCTAATTTTAAGAGGACTAAAGGGATAAATGGTATTCAAATTTTATCATAATGCACAATTTATTATTTGTATTTTTTTTTTAACCAACTATCTATACTTTAAAAATATCTATTAATTACCTTATTGATATCTTCATTATCATTTTTACTATTTAAAGTAACTTTAATAATCCATTTGCTAATAAGGATATAAAAACAAATTAGAAATCGAAAGTTTTAACTACCTTAAAATTGAGGGTGGTCGATAGTTATTTGTAAAGAGTCATGTGATTTATATCAAGAGATCACTGGCCATTACCATAAAATGGTCGAAATGGCCATTTAAGGCAAACATGATCACAATTCACTTCAAAAAATAAGTCGATTAACCCATTAGTAATCATAGATCAATATTTGTTTTATCCTTATCCACATCATTAAATAGATTTAAAAGAGTCAATTCAATTAACAAAAATGATCATGAAATTTTCAAATTAGATAGTAAATTGATTTTTTAAAGTATAGATAATCAATATTTTAATAAAATTTAGGTATTATTTATGAGATTAACTAATTTTAATAAAATTCTTTTATTGTGTGGAATAGTTTATTTGTGTAGATCACATAAGAATATTGAAACATATGTTATGTTAGTTTAAATTACCCAATCAAATATTTTACGTTAAGATACACCCCAATTTTACCATCAATCCAAAGAATAGTTTGCGATTTATGGGATTTTAAATTTTTTTTTTTTTTAAGGCCTCTTTGTATCTTTACTTATCTTTAAGGCTAACTTAGATAGATCATTGAGACATCAACATCAGCTGTCTATTATAAGTTAGTGTTCAATAACCATCAAGAAAGCGAGACAGACAACCTTTTGAGATTCGGTTAAAATGACTGTAAGATGACACCAACATGTCCCCAAGGACCGCGATGTTTGTTCCAAGAAGGCATTAGGATTTATTCCTATATGCACTATTTACCCCCTAGAAGGTCTCGGTAAATCCTACTGATGATATAATATTGTGTGTTGTTGTCTACTATCTTGTACCCCTTACCGGTGCTAAAAACGAACATTAAGACAATACTATGGCCAAAAACATCGAAATACAATACATATATATGCTTTCTTTTTTTTCTTTTTTTCTTTTTTTTTTTTGCATGAGTTCCTTACAGGCAACAATACTCGTTTGACTTCCCCCTCTTGATTATATTAGGAAACGATATTTCGTGGAACAGACACGATAGCAATTCTGCTTGAATGGACGATGGCGAGAATGGTTATGCATCCGGACATACAATCAAAAGCCCAACTAGAACTGAATGAACACGTCGGAAACAAAAGGCATGTACAAGAATCAGATATTTCCAATCTCCCATACCTTCAAGCCATTGTTAAGGAGGTTCTTCGAATGCATCCCCCAGGCCCATTACTTTCATGGGCTCGTCTGGCAACTCGTGATGTTCATATCGATAAGTTATATGTTCCGGCTGGCACCACTGCGATGGTCAACATGTGGGCAATAACCCATGATTTGTCCTTTTGGAAGGATCCATGGGCCTTTAGACCTGAACGATTCATCGAAGAGGATGTACCAATAATGGGCTCTGATCTAAGGCTAGCTCCTTTTGGTTCAGGCAGAAGGGTTTGCCCTGGTAAAGCCTTAGGGTTGGTTGTGGTACACAAGTGGCTTGCTTGCTTTTTACAACAGTTTCAATGGCTCCCTTCAAAACCTATGGATCTATCAGAGTGCTTAAAGCTTTCTCTTGAGATGAAAACGCCATTAGTTTGTCGAGTTGTCCCACAATATAATTAAGCCAATGGTTGATTTCTAAAAATGATGAGGTTTTGTGTATATAGACAATGTGTGCATGTATACAATAAGGAAATATTGAGTTGATATAGAGTTAAGATGTCCAATCACACTCCTAGTGTAATGAAAGTTAAGTTATAATGCATTAAGATTACAATGTTGTCAAAGATTTCTTTGTTGAATTGTGAACGTGAAAAATAGTATCTCATATATAAAACTCATTTTTCCTTTCTTATTTTTTTTTCATTTGGCTTAATATTTGAACATATAATTTACAAATGAGAAGAGGTTACACTTGTTTCATCTTAATGGAAGAGGCTAAGAGCTATACCATATACCATATAGGTCATGAAGGGTTTTGGACTCATTTGCACTTAGGCATGATCACTTGGACTATCGATGCCTATCATAAGCATAAACCGAACTAAGCTTAACCTCATGTTACAAGCAAGTTCATGAGATTGTTGATTTTGGGTAGGTTCTCTAAACCATTTGCTTTAATTCTATCATTTAGCTAACTTTAAAGATTATTATTGATAATTCTATAACTAAAATTTCCATGTTAATCATTTTGGGGTTTAAAACTCTCTCCAAGACCTTAAAGTAGTTAATGAGTCAAATCAAAACGGTAAAATGTTAAGCTTGAATGAAAATCTAAGTTTTAAAATTACAGTTTGGAATTTTAAACTTGATGTTGATTCAAAATGGCTCTACATAGACTCAAACTTGACTAGATTAAATTTTTCTATAACTTACTTTATCTAAAAAGTTTTTTTCTTGTTCCAATTAAAATTATATTAATATCCAAAATCAACCCATAACTTGCCTCACAATCAATGATTTGAATATCAAACTTGACTTGAGCTTGATCAAACTCATGAGTTTATCAAACTAAATATTATAAAGTTTAATCTTAACTTGATAAATGACTTGAGTATACATCGAGCTAGATTTGAATGACTCATAAATAATTTAACTTGTTTACAATCCTACCAAAACTATATATATTCAATATCATGAACCCACATGCCCAATTATATACCTGAAACGGTGGTGTAACAAGCTCATTACTATCCCTATTAGCAATTGCATTGTCTAGCATTTGCATAGTATGATGATTACAGCATAACATTAAGATTCTTCTTATGGGCTTTTGTGGTTGTACTTGTTCGTTATATTGGTGGCTTTGATGTTGATACTATAGACTTCCATTAATATGTTCTTCTACTAAAAGATGCCTTCTATTGAAGCTAAATGCTAGCTTGTGAAAATCAACTCCTATTTTCTTTAGTAATCATAGCAAGCCCAAGAATTCTGTTTGCTTTATCCACCATTTGAGAAATCAAATTTAGTGCTTTCCACAATATTTTTACATATAAAAAATGACTTGCTATTCAACAATATATTTCAGAAAGCATAGGTCGAAATAAAATTATAATTGTGATTCTATTGTCTCTTTTTATAACTTTCGAAAATATAACATGTCACTAACCCTGGCTAATCTTGGAATTTACTTATAACTTTAACCTAAAAATTGTAATGTATATGCTATCGATAAATTTTCCTTTCATAAACAGGTAAATAATTATGCTTAACATTTATTCATCAAAACTAAGATTGTGCTTGTTACGTAGAATACTTCTAATATTGATAAAATATACTATATAAAGGATAAAATTAAATATATACTACATCATATGTTATGGTATCATTTAATTACCATTTTTCATAGTATAGTAATAGACAAATTTTTTAATTCATTATTTTGGTTTGCATATCAACCAAGCTATTAAAGAAAATGATCTTAAGATGCTAGATTAAAACTAAAAAATTTATACAATATATTTGGTAATATAAAAATTTATTTCATAGTATAAAATAAGTATATTTTTGAAATTCAAAAAATAACTCTATACTAAATTCTTAAACACATACCAAACTTTATTATAATTTATAAGTCAATAATTAATTTTTAATTTTTCTTAATTATCAAAATTTATATCTAGTACTGCACATAGCAAATGTAGTGTAGGAACTAGGAAGCTTATACTGGTTTATCCTCCTTCTGCTATGTTGTCCAATTTCGCTTATACTATTTGTTTTCTTAACCAAGAGCTACACATCACTTAATGAAATATAGTTGAGTATAGTATTTTGTAAATGTGGTTTTATATAGAGGGTTGCAAGTGGGTTTTGACTCGTGGACTATCTCGTTTAACTTGTTTTTTAAATATGTTTGGACTGAGGTTTTTTGGTCCATTTAAAAATAGATTAAATGAGCCCGACCCATTTAACGCAAAGGTCAAAGTAAGCCAATTTAAATTGAATCGTTTCATACATTTATACCTTTAATTAGTAGGTTAGCTTGTTTAACCCGCTTTTTAAATGAGTTAGGGCTAAGGTTTTTTTGTTCATTTAAAAACAGGTCAAATGAACTCAATCCCTTTAACCCACGAGCTTAAGTGAACCGGGCCAGATCAACCCATTTAACTTACTTACATACTCTAATTCTATACAAGTGGCTTTAATATTTATATAATATTTCTCTATTTGAATATCAATATTTAGTTGAAAACTCTGGAGATTATTAGTACTATCATTTATAATAGATTGTTTGTAAAAGTGGTTTGAACTAAACTAAACCAAACTGTATTTGAAGAGGTTGTGTTTAGAATTTCCAACTATTAAAAGTAGTTGAATTTATTAAAGGTTTAAATTGAATTGCTTTAGATTTTGTTCCAATTGACCCTTGAACTAGCCTTAATTTGAATTAAGAATATTTCACCTCTTGTCTACATCGGTTCTGAGAAAGTCTATAACATATATTTTGCTTTTGCATTTTAAGTATTTTTATGTTAATTTTGCTTTATATAATATAACAACTAAAAGGAAAGAAAAATGATATACCCAATTACATGAACTCATAATAAAATATGGTTGAAATTAGTTTAATCAAGACGATGCAGTATTAAGTTCAAGTTAGAATCGATTTGGAATTTTGAAAATCAAATGTGTGTGGAACTTAATTATGTTTAGGATTTCCAACTTAAGCTCAACACAAGTGGTATCAAACAGGTTTAAGTTTAACTTAATTTAATTTGTTTCAAATTTAATCTTAATTTTTTAAAAAATAATTTTTTCTAATTAAAATAATATTATTATGCAATCTCTATTGAACTCGTTAAATATTTAATCTCACGTTAATTTGACTAGATTGTGAGATAATTGAATCAAATATCATGAAGTTCGAATTTTATTTAATAATCTACTCAACTAACTTGATTTCTAGCTCAAAATTTGATTAACTATTGCAACATCAAACTCTAATAAATATCAACCTAAACTCAAATAATTAACTTTAACTCATTCGCACTTCGGCTCGGATTCCAGAGAAGAAGATGCGGCCCAAACCGATCGCCACCTATTTGGTTTTACGCTCCTTGCACTTGGGTCAACATGCAACCATGGTTAAGTTCAAGCATCAAGTCAGCTATTAAAAACCGTTATGCGCCCGCTTTTTACACCCGCCAGCTTTCTCTCACGTTTTCACTCTCTTTCAAATATTCAAAAGCAGATTCGCTCTTTCTCTCTCGCTCGCTCGGTCTCTTTCCTTCATCTGTGTCTTCCGTTTGCTCATTTCACGAAACCATGGTACTTGAAATCAATTCACACACTCTTACCTAATAATTCAATGATTTTTTTCTTTTTCGTTCACTTGTTTCTCGGCATTAGATCATAAAGCTTGTAAAACTTATAAAATCAAAATGCAGTTAATTTTACATGCTGATTCGAATCCAATATTCTTATTTCACATGTTTTTTAAACCCTAAAGTATTGTATTCAATACAATGTGGAGTTAAAATTCCTTACTGATTTGTCCTGTTTATTACGTTTAAACCCACTATAATTGGTTATAAGCTCTTGCTTTTACTTCAGGTTTTAAATTTTAAGTTGATTTTAACAGTTCATGAAGATTAATTCGAATGGTTTTTCAGTTTCAAGACAGTTTAAGTTAGATTAAATGTAGTTTCAATATTCAATAGTTGAATTAACATTTGAATTTATTGAGTATTGCTGCTTCTTTAATGCTTAGTGTTCTCTGTGCAGGTTGTTGCACAAAAAGTGAAAGAAGCGGAGATCACAGAGCAGGACTCGCTTCTTCTGGTAAGTATCCTCCATTCGGCTTCCTCATTTCTCTTTATGATATGATATTGTTGTATATTAGGAAAAAGAAATATATAATTTGTAGCAAAGTTCACGCTCGTATATCGGATTTATCTCCTGTTTTTGTTTTTTCGCTTTGTTCAAATCCTCTGGTTAGCTGCTCATGCACTTTTTATTTTGTTATATTTTATTTTTGGTTTTCGCAACATTCATTAGCTGTATGATGTCGGCTGAGATTCATATATGTGGTAATTTGACGTTCATTAGCTATAACAGAATGTGTCTTCTGGTACCTGCAGCAGGATTGCTTTGGTTGCAAGTTTAAAAGGCTCACTGTGAATTAAATCAGCTTTTCTTTGTGCTTTCCTGTTTTGAATTATTAATTTCAATGTGTTGTTGTTGATGGTTATTAAAGACATGTTTAAAAAGCTTTCTGCAAATTAAATCAGCTTTTCTTTGCGTTTTCCTGTTTCGAATTATGAATTCCAATGTGTTGTTGTTGATGCTTATTTTATTATATTTTATTTTTGGTTTTTGTGACATTCATTAGCTGTATGATGTCGGTTGAGATTCATATGTCTGGTGATTTGACATTCATTAGCTGTAACAGAATGTGTCTTCTGGTACCTGCAGCAGGATAGCTTTGGTTGCATGTTTAAAAAGCTTTCCGTGAATTAAATCAGCATTTCTTTGTGTTTTCCTGTTTCAAATTATGAATTCCAATGTGTTGTTGTTGATGCTATCCTACATGTCTATGTGATCACATTATCAGGCTGTATAGCTAGATCTTTTCGAGCGTGTATGACCTGATCTGAATGCTTTTTTCAGTTGTTTCGGATCCTGTATCTTGAAATACTGGAAGCGACAGAATGAGCATTTTTTTTTTTTTTCCTATCCACAGAATGATAGATTGGGTTGCATTTGTAAATGATCATTTGGTACTGTGTTTCTCTGTTTGAAACTAAAAATTCTAATTTTTATTATCGCTGCTTGTTAAAGACAAGGAATCTGCTCCGAATAGCAATCTTCAACATCAGTTACATTAGAGGCCTTTTTCCAGAGAAGTATTTTAGTGATAAATCCGTTCCTGCCTTAGGTAAAGCTCAAATTGACTTGATGTAGTACTATCCTGAAATCTGAGTTTTGAATATTTTAACTTTCAACTCCATCACAGAGATGAAGATAAAAAAGTTAATGCCAATGGATGCGGAATCCCGCAGATTGATCGATTGGATGGAGAAAGGCATGTTCTACTAGCTTATATGAAAATTGACAGAGTGTGAAGCTTTAAAATGCCAATGGTCACTTGTTGGGCTTTTCAGGTGTTTATGATGCGCTCCAGAAGAAGTATCTGAAAACGCTATTGTTCTGTGTGTGTGAGGCATTGGATGGTCCGATGATTGAGGAATATGCATGTAATCTCTTCATTAAATATTCAAAAGCACATTTCGGCATTGGATATATCATGTGAAAAGAAAAGAAAAATCTTGTGATGATTCAACTAATGGTGGAACCTAATAACCACTTGTTCCATTACATGACATGTAGCATATGTAGAATAACACATGAAAATTGTGTACAGAAAATATAATCGACTATGTGGTGTCTGTCCTTACAGTTTCATTCAGCTATTCCAGTTCTGACAGTCAAGAAGTGTCAATGAATATCAATCGCACAGGGAGCAAGAAGGGAGGCGCTTTCAAGTGTAATTCTACCACCGAGATTACTCCCAATCAGATGAGGTGAATTAATAAATAGATCCATTGGCTTCTTGAGGAATGATAACTATAACAGCATATTCACTTTCTTTCGAATGACCGTTAAAAACTCCAGAAGTTCTGCGTGTAAAATGGTCCGCACACTTGTTCAGCTGATGAGGACTCTGGACAAGATGCCTGAAGAGGTATATATAATACTAAGTAATATTTTGGTTCCATAGATATGTCCTATCTTGATCATTTTTTACGCTTAGGATAGCAGTGATACACAACTCTAAATGTTTTCCTGTTGATATTTCAGCGTACTATACTAATGAAGCTCCTTTACTATGACGATGTGACGGTATGTGCTAGCTGATTCTTCACTTTTCTACAATGATATGTCTTGATTTTTCTTTCATTGTGCTTGCTTGAGCATTGTTAATCTCTGCATACGGTGGATGGAGGAAGGGAACTATTACCATAATCTATAGTCTCTAGAAATTCAGCATAGATAGTTTGAAATTGTTGCTTAGGTTTGTCCTAAGAATGTACTCCTCAATGTATGACTTCCATGTCCTGATGCCTTAATCTTGCAGCTTGGAAATAGAAAGTCTTGATCTTTCTTTGGAATCTGCTTGCACACTATAGGGGGTTGTACCACAGAGAAAAATAGCTGAAGCACTAATAACAGAATATCACTTTGCAGCCTGCAGATTATGAACCTCCATTCTTTAGAGGGTGCACTGAAGAAGAAGCTCAAAATCCATGGACAAAAAGTCCTCTAAAAATGGAGGTTGGAAATGTCAATAGCAAGCACTTTGTGCTAGCTCTCAAGGTAAGAGATGATGAGGACGAAGGAGCATCTTATCTTCTGATATGATGCTTTTCTAGTGCTCATGATCAAAAGCTGGATTGCAATATTTACAGGTAAAGAGTGTGCTAGATCCTTGTGAAGATGACCAGGATAATATTCAGGATGATGAAGTGAGCTTGGGAGCCGATTCCATGCAGAGAGATGAATATTCCGAGTCTGAGAGTGAGGTGAAGTTTCCATAATTCTCAATTGTCTTTGTACCTCAGTGCATTTTCTGGTGTGCTCGTTGGCATATAAAGCTTAAAGTAAGATCCTTCTATTTCAGGATAACCATTCACCTGCAGGTCAATACATGGTAGCACCCATAGGTAATTATTTGAGACAGTTTTGTCATATCACTTACCATCCATATCAATGTTTTGTTATATTTCATTGCTCCTTATCCTTTCAAGTAACTTTAGTGCATGCACCTTACAGATAAAGGACGACAGGATGTTGATGGCATGGCTAACAATGAAGGTAAATCTTCTCTTTTTTGCACCCAGAAGGTAAATCTTCTCGTTGCATCTTATTTTGACAACAAGTGATCACTAAAATGATAAGACAGTTTATAAGAATCAAAAAGAAAACAAGAAAAAAGATAAGTGATGGCGGGAGTGATATGTAAGTTGAAATCTTGTGAATCTTAAAGGCTATTGAAGTCTCTCTCTCTCTCTTTTCTTTTTTTTTTTTTTCTCTTTTCTTTTTTTTTTTTTTAATATTTCACTAGCTGAAGATATGTTCTTTCACTTTCTTCAGATGATAATGATACTCAGGATCCTGAGGAAGATGAACAACAGTTAAACCGAGTGAAAAACTGGATCAGCTCTCATCATCTTAGTAGTATCGCACTAACTGATGTTTTGTCAAATTTCCCTGACATCACAGTGGTAAGGACTTTTTCAGACTGAAAAGTTAATTATAGTAGCAGAAAGCAACCTCTTTCTTCATATGGGTCTCAAACCACTAATAGAATTACATATCTATTCATTGTCATCGATGCAGGCACTAACTGAAGGTATTGGCGAATTTCATATTTAGTAAAACTTGTGAAAGAAGTAGTGCGAGTCAATAATGATGCATTTCCTGAGAATAACTCCTATGATGGTTTCAGAGATTATGCGCAAACTTGTTGAGGAAGGTATTTTGGTGAACACTGGAAATGACATTTATACTCTGAATAACGGAAAGGTTATCCAATCTCTTTCAAGTAGTTGCCATAATTATTACTGGCATCTCTATTCATTACCCCCCCCAAAAAAAAAGGTCTCTGTTGCTTGATTAAAATCCTTAACCAACATCTTCATGTCCCCCATTTGTTGCATGTACTCCTTGCAACTATATTCCATCCAGGTGTCCGATTTCAATTTCCCTGAGGTGAAGGAGGAGAATGATGGCCTCCCTGCAGGAGGCAAATGTCCTGCTATTAATGATTTTATGTATATGAAGGTGTGAGTTTATTCTTAACTATCTTTTTTGAGATTAAATCTACAAAACCAGGGACTTGTCGCACAGTTTTTCAGTTTGTATTTTTGAGCCCTTCACTTTTCTAGATCTGTTCTCTTGTGAATCATTTGTGCCAAAATTCTGAAGCTCTATTAGACCTAGGAACGCCTATGCATCTTCATTGGACCAGAAGAGTCATGTCAATAGAGGCTTACCAAGGGAACAATAGAAACTTGTTTTAGTGTCATCAGACTGTTGGCTGCACCCTTATTCTTCTTCCTTTTTCCTGTATTTTTTTCTTTTTTGGGCCAACTATACATGATATATGAGATGTTTTGCATTTCTTTGACTCACTTACATTGCCATTTTGTTCTATTATTTGCATGCCAAAAGTCCCGGAAATTACCATCCTAAAAATTATGAGGCTTGCACTTAAAATACAGCCTTTGACGTGCCTCATGACATATCTGAAACTTCAACATCCTAATTACAGGCTCTGTATCATGCTCTTCCAATGAGATATGTGACAGTTGCAAAGCTGCAAGAAAAGTTCAATGGAGAAGTAAGCCAGAATACCGTGCGGAAATTCATTGACAGAATGGTCAATGAAGGGATGGTTGAAGCCAAAGGAAATCGGAGACTAGGTGCGTTCAAACAAGTAAATTTTGTGAAGCATATGAGAAAGTTTTCCTTACTGTGTTGGTCATCCCGTATTTTTGTATTTTACTCAGGCAAACGAATTATCCATTCTGCTCTTACTGAGAAAAAGCTTAATGAAGCAAAGAAAGCCTTAGAGAACGCGATGGTATGGAAAATAGAGTAAATCTTTGCTGAGTATGGCTGCATTTGCTTAAAAAAGGGGATAGCTTATTGTTACATGAATTTGATTTTAACAGGATATTGATGCTACTGAAACCCATATTGCATCACACGAACCACATCAGATGAAGGGTACTGACCAATATGTATTCTACCTATCATATACATATTAATATTAACTTCAATTTTCTGTGATTGGTGAATGCCCCTCGGTCATCATGACTCACTAGTGTATATTTTCTTGATGCCTACAAGGGAGCACTCATCAAGATTTGTCCACATGCGGTGTCCTGCATTCTGTTGGATCAGATCTCACCCGCATGAGGGCCATTTCTGGCACAAATCAGAATAATTCTATCCACAGCGAGCAAATCTCTTCCAGGCCAAAGGATAACGAGCACACTCCAATTAGCAATGCAAAGGTATTGTTCTTCATGTTTGCTTACTCTTAAATATGCAATCTAACCATACACTATTAACATTCTGGACTTCTCCAGTCAGTGGCTTCAAGAGAAAGTTTCATACCAGGCGATCATAATGTGGATGATGTGGAGAACGTTATCTGCAGTAGGTCCACTCAGGATAAAAGAGCAAGAAAAACAAGCACGGTAAAGTTTCAGATCTCTCTTCTGCACAGATTGATCCCTTGATGAATAAATGGGCATGATATGATCCATGAAGTGGCATCTATAATTTAGTTATCTGGTTTTCACTAATTCCATCCACAGGTTAAAGAGCCTATCCTTCAGCACTATAAGCGCCAGAAGTCACAAGCTCCGTGAAGAGATGCAAAGTTGCACTGCCAACATCATATACAGGATTGTTGCATTTCTTGATCTCTATGCTCTAATGGTATAGCTTTTACCCTAGTCAAAGAATACTCGCAGAAACTCAAAACATCTTAATATTGCAATTATCAAATAATGTAATCTGCTGCCCCGTCTTAGGGCTTTTACTAAGAACTCAAAGCACAGGTTAATGTGCTTAACTGCGAATTTGCACACCATTGTGCATCTGGTTTTGTATTTTGGTGGATGCATATGTCTATCGCAAGTCAAATTAACACCATTTTGACTTTTGAAAAATGGACAACTGAGCGGAAAGCTTGGAACTACAAGCCCATATCATAGAAAACCCAGTTGTGCTTTACAATGATAAGCCTGATTTAGCTTCAAAAAGTAAGGCCCTTGTACTTCATGCCCAACCAAAATTCAACCTTCTTTCATTTTTTTTTTTTTCTTTTTCTTTTTTCCATGAATGTAATCCAATTTCACCCAAGCATACCCTAATTAGGTTAGATCAATTGAGTGGAAAAAGAAAGGAATTTGCTGGTGTACTTGGTAGATATGCAAGATTATTTCAATAATTCAAATTCTTCGGTCATCGTAACGGTGTCTCTAATAGAGGAAATAAATAAGTCATCAACATCTCTTAAGCGAGAGAAAGAACACTCCAATTTGATTGATAAAAGAGGTTATTAACTCTGGACATGAGCTGTCAATGAACCCAACTGAAAAACCGCTCTCTTGACCTCTTCCTTGTTAATAGGACTTGTCAAAGAACAATTAGTTTTGCTTGTAATCACCCGATGGACTTCCAGGAAGAAAAATTCATCTAATCATCTATCTCCATGAAACCCCTCAGACAGTGAAGAAGTTATGAAATTTCACTCACAATGTTTCTTTTTGTCCTAATCCCTCAGGCGGCCCATGCTTCTTACTCGTACTACTTTTTTGCCGATTTAAGACATTATTATATAATTTCTTCCTTTCTTCGTCACCTCTTTTTAAAATTTTCCTAGAAAAGAGGCTTTGAAAATGTTAATTTGGCATTTCAACGAAGGCTTTTAATCTGGTAATATAATTTTATGATGATCGCGAAAGGCCCAAATGTTTAATGGTCATCGGCCCTTTGACACTGTCGAGAAAACAGGTGAGGCCTTTAAAGTTTTAGGCTACAAAATAATTTTATGACCGAAAAGGCCTTAAATTTAGATAAGACCTTTGAAATTACTATTATTTGAAGTATGTAAAAAAAATAATAATAATAAAATCAGAGAGGTACTAGGAAGTGGCTTGTTCGACAGAATTGAAAGATTTGTTTAGACAAGTGAAAATCCAAGGTTTTAGCTGCATCTGTTGAGCTACATGAACTGATCAATATACGTAGCCTTTGCAAAGAGGTGTCATTTAATCAAATCTAATCGAAATAGTATCGAGCTTAAGTTCATTTAAAAATTCAAAAGTCCAAACTCAAGATTCTTAACTTGATCTTAGCTCTAAATGCTACATAACAAATTGAAGCTCAACTTTGCTGGACTCATCTAAACTTGATTCTTGAAGAGAAGGAAAAAAATTGAGCTCCTCCTTATTAATTTTATATTAAAGTTCAAATTTTGAATTCTATAAAACTCGACATATACTTAAAACCTAATTCAAATTTGATTAGGCTAATGAGTTTATCGAATAAAGCAGGTTTAATCTCAAGTTCAACTTAAATAGAATTATATCGAATTTGAATAAATATTAAATTGAATTATGAAAACTCCTAAGACATTTTGATTCCTTTCTTTCCCAAATTTAGATATAGTTCCATTCATATCAACATATATAGTGGTGATGCGCATAAGAGTTTGTGGCTAGCACAGTAATTATACCATGTAAATGGACCCTTGGCATCCGATATAAGTATTTTGTGACATAATCTTTTGCTAAAGTAAGTCCATAGGATGTCTTTGTTTTTATATTGCCTTTACTTGCATGATATTCCTGCGAGATTTTCCTTGAGAATCTCCTTTTTCTTTTGTTTTTTTCCAAGTATATAGAATCTCCACTTATGTAGGAGACTGTTCATTTTGAAAAATTATTTCTTCGAACGGATTAAAGAAGGACAAAAAAAAAAAAGAAAAAGAAAATGTTCATATAATAAGTACACTCGTTTTCCCTCTATGTGAGAGCTCAAAGGTAATAGTATTTTTACCAAAACACGAAGGAAAAGTGTTAAGCTTCACCTTCTAGCCACTGGCTTAATAAATCCAAAGTTAGGGGCGCGAAGAGCTAACAAGGAGCCTTTATCTTTGGCTCGATATAACGTGGAATGGTATCGAGAAGATAGTAGTTAGTATTTCAACCTTAGAGCATGACAATTTTTACCAAAGAGTTATGGTAATTTGTCAAAACCGTTTCTTACGTATATCATATGTCGTGTTTTCACTGCTCTGAGTCACGACATGGATTCCTTTCTTTATTTTTAATTATTTATTTTATTTTTTTTGGCAATATGTGCTGCCGTAGAGGCTAGTGCTAGAACATGGAAAAAGGGAAAAGACAATACATGTAAGTGCGTGAGGAGTAAGACTTGTAATTTCTTTTTTGCAATTTTAAAGAAGCGGAACTTTTCTCTAAAAGACTAAAACCGGTAGTTATGT
The DNA here is from genome assembly GCA_024138005.1 of Lumnitzera racemosa. NCBI lineage: Eukaryota > Viridiplantae > Streptophyta > Magnoliopsida > Myrtales > Combretaceae > Lumnitzera > Lumnitzera racemosa. The sequence goes on along the minus strand of JAMXBC010000009.1, from coordinate 66,431,363 downwards.
CTCCCCAAACCACTCCTCACAACAGTAAAAGTGGGCAGATGCGATTCCGTTTCTAATTGATTTGGTGCATTGTGGTGTTAAAAGATGCCGAATTTTATTGTCTTCTTTCCGCCTTCTAGTCCTTTTGTTTAGTTATTTATTTGTCTTTACTATTTTTTTTATTTATTTATTTACTCTTTTTTTTTTTTAAATAAGAAGAAGATATAGGTAATTGTTTTATTCATGACGTGTTAAAAACAGCATGATCCGTACTCGTTTTAAGAGATTTAAAAAGAGAATAATCTTTCCTTATCTTATTCTCGATGAAAATTAAAACCCATTGTTTCATATCATCCTCGATGAAAGTCTTTAACCTTTGAAGTTCTCTCAACCAGTCAAATTGCTAATGCCATTTTCTTTTTCTTTTCTTTTTTAAACATCCTCGTAAGGAAACTACAAGTGGTTGGCATCCGTGAGTAGAGGTTGTACCAAAAGAGTACTTCATCTATGTACATTTGAGTGTACTACACATTTCCCAATTTAATTTTCGAGGTGTAGGCTTCGAAGGAAATGGAACCCCCTAAGACACCAAAACTCCTGAGGAGTAGTTAACTATATATATAAGAATCTACAATGTCAATATATATACACGAGAATCATTCCCAATCTATCTAAGAAAAATAAAATCTATAAACCTCCTAAATTTTTGAAAAATTATCTTCAACTCTTCATAATTTTTGAAAATATACAAATAATTTCCAAAAAGTCATCAAAACTTCTAAAATCATCATTCAAAACCTATAATATGATGGTTTTGGAGTAAAGGTGATAGTTTTAAAGACCTACCTGCAATTTAGGTGTACACAAAGATGTAAAAGTAAGTTTTAAAAGTTTAAGAGATTTACCCTTTAGAAACATATTTGTAATTTGTCTATAAAAACTATTTTTCTTGATATAATATTTACTATCATCGCTTGATATTTCTAAAATTCGAATCCGAAAGGAAAAATCAATGCGTTATTTTGAATTGATTACAATACAAATAAACATGCCAATGAGTTCGTACAAAGGGGCATATTTTTCAAGTGAGGTTTTTCCTTCTTTTTTATTATTATTTTTTTTCCTTTCTACTTTTGCAATTCTGATTTAGATAAGCATACTAATATAAACAAGCCGCCTTTGTGAATCACATTCACAATGAAAGTCTTGCAAGTTATGGACCCTTGAATGGATTAAACAAAAAAAAAAAAAAAAAAAAAAAGAGTCAGTCTCAACTTCCCACCAATGACTCAAGATTGGGTTCTCCATTGGTTCATCCAATTCAAGTGGATGGAAACACAATTTGCACTCCTCACCTGCAAACAAGAAACCCCAAAAAAATAAAAAATAAAATAAAATAAAATAAAAAGAAAGAGATCAAATTGTACTCTAAAGCGACAGACTTGATCTTCCATCTTCCTACAACTAATATCACATGTACTACATGATTTAACCAAACAGTCTTTTAAAGTAAGAAATTTATGAGTTCAAACTTACAAGTAACTACTTCCATGCACTTGCCAAACTTTTCCAAACCCATCATGCCTATCCATTTATATATTCACTTGAATAACATACATTAGTGCTTCCATAAGCAGTATAATTACCAAAAAGAAAAAGAAAAAGTCATTTGTATTTGTTTGATCACGTCTTTTGTAACCAATCCATTTTCACTATATTTTGGCATTAATAGTTGAGTAGGTTTCAAATACACCCCCTTAAACTATTGATCAAATAGCCCCCCCCCCTCCTAAAATTTTACCTTTCTACAATTTTTAAACACGTACAGTTCATCCCAAGTCGTTGCCAAATCCTATAAATTTTGAGGCTTTAACAATTGTGGCTTTGATTTGCATGATCTTAAAAGCCGAGACATCGAAATCACACTTTAATAGTCTATCCGCATACATGTAAAAATTTAAAGGGACTGTTTGCAATTATTTCCATAGATTTTTAAGTGGATTTGGCAGCAATAGTTGATATGTATGCAGCTGGTCATGCTTGTAGTCAGGTGTCACTATATGTCATTAAATTGGTACATAGATATATATGGAGTACGACGTCAATGAACATGTCCTTACTTTTCCTGTTAAGGAAGGACATTACATAGAGATGTTTTTTTCCTAAAACCATGTAATACTGGCGGCCATCAGGACCACCTTATCTATATACGTATCCCACTTTGTGCTTCATATATTTCATGAAAATGAAAAAAGAAGGGAATAAATAAAGATGTGTATACGTATACATAAAAAGATAAATTAGTAGTGATGGAAAATTTAGTAACGGCGATCCTTGTGCTCATCATTGAATGCCCCCTTTGCGTTTATTTGCATATTGTGTGGCCTATAGTTTCTTATACGCGTTCAAGGTCATAATATTTCGACAAACTTGAATATCTAAGGGATTTTGTTACGCTCCTAACTATATATAATGTCATATGTCATCTAACACCTTTAAGAAAAACTTGTCAATGAAAGGTGTAGGTACTAGGGTTCATGCATTATAGGACCGATTTTTTCGAAACGATCTTAAGGAACAATTTTAAAAAGAAAAAAAAAAAAGAAAAAAGAAAAAGAAATACACATTTAAGGGTCTCTTATGGTAGCAGTCCCATCATCCATAATGTGTCACCTTGAAGTATTATTCATTATTGTCGATATCATTTCAATTGCGTTGTTTTCAATAAAAAAGAATGGGGAAAATTAGATATAAAAGGATTTGCATTTAAGGTCAAATTCAACATAAAGTAACGAATTTTTAAATGATTAAACTAAAGCATTAACATTGTATTAGTGATTTAAATAGGGGATTGAACTTTCATGTGTTTAAAATAGAGAATCAATAATGTGATAAATGGTTTAAGTAAAGGATTAAAGCGTTGATTTTGTTTAAAACACTTACCATAGCATTTATCATCTATTTTAATTACTTAAAAGTTTGATTCTCTACTTAAACCACTTTATCATAATATTGATTTTTTATTTTAATTACTAAAAATTTGATTCTGTATTTAAATTAGACCCTAAATGTTCCCCTTTCATATGTTATCTTCTCTAAAAGAAAGATATCTATCTCCTAACTTGATAAAACAAAATTTACTATAAGATTATTTTAAAAGCGGTATAAAGCAACATCAAACACGTTACAACTCTAAAAATTTGAACCAAAAGTTACAAACTTCAATTCTTAAATTGAAACTAATAAGTTAGAAGAGTTAATTACTCAATCTAGGCAATAAACTTGTTACGGTTTAAGTATATAGTAGTAATAGTATAAATATAAATAATCAATAAATAATTGTACAATTTTATAGAAATTGATATCTTTTTGTTAGATTGTATTAGTAAATTTAGTAGTTGTATTAGAAGGGAAAGTTACTTACACTTAATAAACTAATAAATTGAGAAGTATTTCTATTAATAGGATAATACTAATAAGAATAGATAAACAAGTTTCAATCTAAAAAAGTAGTCTTGTATTCTTTAAAGAGTGATTCTCTCGAATTAACCAAAATTAAATTCTATTTTAATTTTCATCATATTCATACCAATGTCCACACTATTATTCACAATAGAATAGGAATTATAGGTGCTAACAATTGGTGCTTTCTTTGTCATGATGAACTCTACTCAGTTACGATATTGGAGGAGAAGATTGATTCCCTATTGAATAATCGATAATGACTTCAACATGATTTGAATAAATAATTTGAGATATTAGTTCAACAACTTTCTAAGTTGCAAAATATGATATTAGAGAAACAATTGAATTAGGATATTATTGCTACAAACTCAACGCTAAGGTTCGACATTCCAACCTATGATTAAGAAGAGAAAGAAATGCACGAAAATAAAGTGATGGGAGAAGAAGACGTAGAAACATTTCAAGAGAAGCGGTTATTGGAAATCCAATGTAAAGACGATCAAGAAGATTCTTCCCAGATCATCCGAAAGCTGGATAAGGACAATTTTATGAGCCAAAAGCCAACCAAGATTCACTTTCGATCTCGTATATATTGCATAAAGAAGGCTAAAAGAAAAGGTTGTCACTATGGCTATGGTACATACCGTTGTAAAAGTGAGGCTAGGATTCCCACAAAGGTTATCTTGATGAGGGGCATGCATGTTCCAAGGTGCTTGCTTCGTAAGTATAGGGAAATCAAAAAGATCTTTTTAGCTATGAAAGCTAAAAGCATTGTTATGGTTATACCCATACAAATGAGTGTAGTATATGGCTTGGATAAAGCATTCCATTTATCTTTTGATGAATCTAGTGTAATTTTTTGTTCTACTCGGATTAAACAAATTTTATGGTTGTGGCATACAAGACCTTTTGATGAAATTCAAGTTTCTTTCTATTTTAACCTTAGGGATAAGGTTGTTTAGAAGATGCGGGGAAATTATTACCGTTCAAGTATATAGTAATAGTATAAATCTAAATAATCAATCAATAATTGTACAATCTTGTAAAAGTTGGTTTTTTTTTTTTTTTTACTAGATTGTAATAGTAGTTTTAGTAGTTGTATTAAGGGAAAAAGTTATTTACTTGTAATCAACTAATAAATTAAAATATATTTCTATAAATAGAATAATATCAATAATGATAAATAAACAAGTTTCAATATAAAAAAATGATATTATTTCAACTAAAATTAAATTCCATTTTCATTTTTATTACATTCATACCGATATCAACACTAATATTCAATTTGGGTTGCATGAATTAAGGAGAACCGAGGAATATCATTGTGTCAGAATTCATAATTACTTTGGCTGAAAAATCAGGGAGAAGATTTCTCCTTAAATATGTCCTCTCCAAAATGATGTTATTCATAATCCCGACAAGTTCGTTGATAATGATTTTGGCAAATAGTTGAAAAATCCTACTTTATGTACGTCATTAAGTAACCACAACTATTTCTATATTCGATCTTAACGTTACTTCCCCAATTATGTTTCACACATGTAATCTATATTTTTGAGTTTTTACTTGCAAAATTATTATAGTCTTCAACTCATTAGTTGCAAAGGATAACTTCCCAAGCAATCAAATAAATGATGAATATGTACTTAACTCTTTTTTTTTTTTTTTTTCTTGAACATATACTTAACTCTTCTTTCAAGTTTCCCATTAATTCCTTTGTAAAACAATTGACGTCCTATCTATTAGGGCATGTTTTGTTGATTTTACTTTATTTCTCTAATCAAAATTTTGAAGTTTAATAGTTTAGTATTATTATGTTTTAAGAAAATTGTGAAGAGCTTAAGATTTCCCTTTTTAAGTTCATTTTTATTTATTTATAGAGCTATTTAACCATAAAATGTGCTGTATTAGGTTCAGCAATTGATGTACATGTATATCCATCCCAAATAAATAGTGGTTTTGGTGTAGGATGATGAATCAAAGATAGAGACGTGCACGGACTGACATTGAACTCATACTGAGCTGAAACCGTTGCATCGGTTCTGAAATCGGAATCGATCAATATTGATGGCTCTTGAATCATCTGAGGACTTGAAGGGTTCCTGTTGCACCTATAAACTATGGAGCCACGGAATTCGATCCAGTTGGGACCAAAAGAAATAAATAAATAAATAAATAAATGGTCGATGTCATGGTCTGTACTTCAAATTTGTTACATTTTTATAACTATACACTTGAAATTTTAACTTATTTAATTCTATACCTAATTAAAAATTTAATTATCATTATCTATACGTTAATTAATTCCAATTTACTTCTTTAGTTTAATCAATATAATAAGCCAATAAAGTGACCGTTTACAATTTTAAGGGGGTCGCACGGGTTTGCATAGATAGCTATTAGCTACCCTTTACAAAACAGTCGGTTACGACTCAGTTAAAAAAAAAAAAGGTTACGGGATATCCTAACAGTTATGTAGGCACCTACAATCCTTAGGAGGTTACATAATCCCTTTTAATATCATCTATAGAAACCTTATTGATTGGTCATATTGATCATATTAACTTTGTGAATTAGAGTTAACCAAAGTATAAACAGTCGTAACTAAATCATTAATTGATTATATAATAAGATAAATCTAATAGCTAAAATGCCTTCCATTTTGCACACTTGATGTGCTATATGTTATACCTTAGAGAAAGTCTTGTGTGATATGCGTTGTTGTATACATATCTCCAAATGATGATACAGATCCAAAAGATAATGCCAAACCTAAAATCACAGCCGAGATGCAACGCAAAAGATAGGGTTATTATTAAGAAATATGGGTGTGAGAGGAGCATAGGGAATTCTAGTGACTATGAATGGGAATTCTAAGGACTTTGAATGTTAAAGAATATAAGTAAAGTAGCAAAACTTCAATTAGGTTTTATATTTAAGTAATTTCAAACTTTAATCATAAAATTCAAAAATTATCAAAGTTTAGATAGTAATTTTGATTTTATCTTATTAATTAATGCTTATTTAAAACAAATATAAAAAATAACCTTAGTTTGTTTTTTGTTTTGTATAGGTGGCAGTAAACTCAATATGGAAACAACCCTTAACATCTCGGGCTAATAACAAATTCATGATATCTAGTGGTATCCAATATCAATATTCAAAATTCTAGCATTAGCTATTTGTAGTCCAATCATCTACTTTCATATAATGTTATCTACAGTTTAAGGCAATGTCCTACTGATTTGGCCACCCCTAAACTAAGGAAAATTTGCAAGGAGGTAAGAGACCTACTCAAGTGGTTATCAATCATCCTTTCATTTTAAAGTGACCAGTTGTACTTCTTTTTAGCTTTTCAATTTTAAAATTTTTTATATTTTGTTTTATTATTTATTTAATATAAGTACATGGACGAATTAAGCAACCCACGTATGATTTCTTAATAGAAAAATTAACGCTATTAAAAAACATCCTTGCTTAAAATTTGCAAACGTTGAAAGTTCTAATAGGAAAAAGAAAAGGTTTAGAACTCAATTTGAAAACTCGCGAAACATTGAGTATCAAAAATACATTTATCTTTGATTATTGTACATGCATTCTTGTATTATAACTATTATGATTATGATTGTTCTTGTCATATGCATAGATACATACTTACACATGAAATTATATATACTAATACGTATGTATATATGTATGTGTTATCATTATTATAATATCCATTGTCTTAAATTTATAATTATTAACCTTAACTTTATGCTCCAATCATCTCAAAATGTTCAAATTAATCTAAATTTCTCATAAGCTAAACTCAGCTTTGATCCCTTTTAAGTTGTCATGTCCTATACATAAAGGGTGCAATAACTTGCTATGTGTCCTTATATGATGGCAAGGACAAGAAAAGCTCAAACACTTCCCTCTCTCTTATCGCTCTTCCCTAACCTTTGAATACATTAAATTTTAGAATCCTAAACATGGTGATCTATGAAGTTTAGTATGAAAGTACTACTGGACAAACATGACATTTACACATGCTAAATCTCATGCTTGCTCACATACATAATTAAATAATGTACATATAATGCTAATATAAACAACAAGCCCATTTAATTTTTGTATCTAGGTAGAGATAACAAACAAAATCCATAAATGATCTCTTAATATTTTAGAGTTGTTGTCATGTGTTTTTCCGTTTAAGTAGGTATTGGGTTTTGAATAGCCTGCAACAAGGAACACATTATTAGAATGGGCACTATAGTACCACTCCAATATTTAAGTTAGTTATAGATGATGAAGAGTGCTACAATAATATATGAGTATGTACAAATATGAGTATTAATATTTGTCATGATACCATTAGCAAAGAGGGAACTTAGTCATTTAACGGCAGGGTCATCAAGCTATGGTTAGCTAATAGTTTACAATCTAAGATGTATTTTTCTATCTTTTGAAGGAATGGGCAGTGTGATTTTCTAACAAAATTAAAGTATAATTATATCAAGCCTTGCACCTTTCCTTTCATATTTAATGAATTATGAGTGCCATGAGCCCTGTACATGTGGTCACCTGACCTTATATTATTCTCAAGCGCTTAGTAGCCCTAACAATCGACTACAGGTCGACCATGGTGCTGAGTTGATGAGGTACTTATTCTTAGGTTGCTGAGCTTTGATTGTATTGGGCTAGAGGCATTCAACACCCATGTCCAAGATTCCTTATCAATAGGAGTCAATATCATATCTATGATATCTTATCATATATGGAGCTGATATTTGAAATACTATCTAACGATAGGCTAAATTGGACAATTTCAATAGTCACCACTTTGATAGGTATAAGGCATTATTTGGATAGTGATCATTAGCATTGTAATCACAAAATGCTTACAAGTACCATTTGGACCGTGTAAAGGAAGGCATATGGACAATAAGGCAAGTACCATATTTAAGCCTTCTTTACCATTTGTAACTAGAATATTGCAAACCTAAACATTTATTTTGGGGTCAAATCTTCAATTGTGTTCTCATATTCCTAAGATTGTACTCAACGTGAGATTAGTTACATTTGTGAGTCATATTAAATTTAAATAATTCGTAGACTTGCTATTTTTGTTCAATGAGTCATATCCATGTGAAAGGGAAAGTCATATCCTTGAATCCTAATTATAAAACAAAAAGAATATTAAAACCAACTTAAATATTAATTGCAATTGAGATTAACTTCCTATTGGTTGCATAAAATGTTACGATCAATTATCATAACAATATTGAGCTATGTAGAATTTGGTAATTTGGGGGGGGTAGATTGTTTAATGATTTAGGTGAAAAACAAACATTAGAGGTTGAAAATAAAGAATAGCACTCAAATTGAGGAGGGTTCTATCAAATGGTCTAATGGTCAATTAAAAGGTGATTAGTAGAGTACGGATCTCCAGTGATGTGCTTAGGAGCTCAGTAATCATTAAAGCTTACTATAGGGAGTAATAACTATATGAGTCCTTTGAGATATTAAAGAAAATGAGGATAGAGAGATCAGCAAACACAATAGCTTACGTGGAGTTGCTCGGATGATATGGTACACCAACGAACATAAAACAACTTAACACTTCGCTTGATATGACTCATAAACTAATGTTAAGGTTCTCTCGTAACTAATTTGAGTTACTCGGCAATATTAGATAAGAGTATAGGAGAAAGTATATTTGAAGAAGGGTATTTCATAAGAACAAGAATATTCATTAAGTGTAAAGTATATGATGATAATTGCAGCTACACTAAAAGACTATTTATAGTTAATCATTTAGGGAAATTATAAAAATAAGGAAAATTACATAAAAGACAATGAAGAAAGATATTATAGTATGTACGAAAAAGGGTAAATATGAAAAATGATAAAAAGGAATATAATATAAATGCCACAAAAGTAACAGACAAGTGATAGCTTATCAATGAGTTCATATTAGGGAATCTTGGGGTGTAGTGACTAAGCTATATTGAAGTTATAGTTGTTGTTAACAAATGGTACTTAGAGTTGTTTGGACAAATAAAGGACAATGCTGTTTGATAAATTGAATGAGTAAAGCTCAATGTAAGCAGTCTCGATAAGTCAACCCCGACACTCTAAGGGTTGATGACTGGACAAGGGTTAGAGCAAAGTAAGGTGCATCCAAGTTAGGACACCCATAACTCTTATATATACAAAAGCTCATCCTCGGCAGGTTGATCTGAGAGTATGCTCCTTACAAGAGACTATAGGCCTTCGAGACCGGTACAAGGAGGGGTTTAAGGGTTGGTAAACCATCAATTTCTCAGGATTGTTGAAGATTTACCTTAAAATCTTGGTCCTCTTCTTCTTCTGGCATATAGGGCATTAAGTCGACAACACTGAAAGTGGGAGATACTCCATATCCTTTAGGTAACTCTAACTCATAAGCGTTGTCATTAATGCGTTAAAGAATCTTAAAAGGGCCATATGACTTGGGTGAAAGCTTGCTTGTCCTTTTCCTTGAGAATTGCTCTTTGCTAAGGTAGATCCAAATAAGGTCTGTTGAGTTATAAATGACTCATCTCTTTCCTTGGCTTCCCTATTCTTTTTATCCAACCACAGTCTTGGCCAACTATTTTGTAACCTTCTGATGTAGTCTCTAAAACTCTTCGGCACGTTGCAAGCCTAATTGACTTTCTCCTTAGGAGATCAGGCTGATAATCATGTGCAAGGTAAGTTCAGGTTAAGTCTATAGATGACCTCGAAATAAGACCCTCCATTGAGTTAGGAGTAGAGGGGTTGTAAGTGAATTTGATGATGGGTAGGCAAGGATCCTAATCATGTAGATTCTTTCCAACAGTAGCTCAAAGGAGGTTACCTACTATTCTGTTCACAACTTCTGTCTAGTCGTTTGTCTACAGATTGCAAGAAGTATTGAACATGAGCTTAGTACCAAGCTTCTTCCATAGTGTTTGCTAGAAGAAGTTCGTGAACTTAGAATCATGATTAGAAACAATACTCCTTGGAACTCTATGTAGCCATATAATCTCTTGTAAAAAGAGGTTAGCAATAAATAATGCATCATTAGTTTTGTGGCAAAGGAAGAAGTGACTCATTTTGCTAAACTGATCGACCACCACCATGATAGGGTCATGTTTCTGAGATGTTCTGGGTAGGTCAAGTATGAAATCCATGCTTAGATTGGTCTATAGCCATTTAGGTATGGGCAAAGGTATATACTCTCCATATGGCTCCTTCATTCCTTTGGCTCGTTTACACACCTCGTACTGTTAAAGAATTTTGTACACATCTTTCACCATCCCAAGCTTGTAGAAATGTTCTTTCAACAACTTGGTAGTTCTTTCTCACCAAAATGGCCCGCTAATCCTCCAACATGAGCTTCTCAGAAAAGAAACTCCCTAGCAAGACCGTTTGGTACATAGACTTGCCTTCCCTTTAATAGAAATCCTTGGTTTAAATAGAACCCACCCATAACTCCTCCAATGTTGTACTAAGCCACTAAGGGTCCAAAGTATTGGTCATGCTCGTATTGATCAGGTAAGGTGCCAAACCCAAGTATTCTAGCCTGCAATGATATGATAAAAACATGTCGACGAGAAAGGGCATCGACCACAGTATTAGCACTTCCCTTCTTATACTTGATAACATAGCAAAAGGTTTCTAACAACTTGACCAATTTAACATAACATCGAGAAATTTTTTGTTGTCCTCTAAGATGTTTGAGAGATGCATGGTCTGTATAGATAATAAACTCTCTCAATAGTAGGTAATGCTGCCAGTTTTAAAGAGCTCGAACAAGGGCATAAAATTCTATGTTGTATATCAAGTAATTCAATGTGGCACCTCTAAGCTTTTCACTAAAATATGCAACCGGTCAGTGCTCCTGCATAAGAGCAACTCTAATGCTGATTCTAAATGCATTGCATTCTAGTTCAAAAACTTTCTTGAAGTTGGGCAGGACAAGTACTAGGGCTAAAGTCAACTTGGACTTTATCTTATCAAAATTCTTTTGAGCCTTCTCAAACCATTTGAATTTAAAGTTCTTTTTGGTCAGTTTAGTCAAATGGGTAGCTATGGAACTAAAGTTCTTAATGAATCTTCGACAAAATGAAGTTAAACTATGAAAACTCCTAACTTCTACAGCATTAGTTAACATTGGCCACTTAAGAATAGCTCAAACTTTCTCATCATCAACTTGGATACCTCCCTTAGAAACAACATACCCAAGGAATATAATCTCGTTTTGGCAGAACACGCACTTTTTAAAATTGCCAAATAAATGCTTGACATAAAAGATATCAAACATAAATCTCAAGTGCGTGACATGAGAAATAAGATCAGTACTATATACCCGAATATCATTAAAGTAAACAAAACATTTCCAATCAAATTTCTTAAAACATAATTCATGAGTCACATAAAAGTGCTCGACTCATTTGTTAGACTAAACGACATCACTATCTATTCAAATAGACCGTTCTTTGTTTTGAAAGCAGTTTTCCATTCATCTTCAAGTCTCATTCGTATTTGGTAGTAGCCACTCTTCAAATCAATCTTCAAAAAGACTCGAGCACCATGCAATTCATCGAGCATATAATCCAGTTGTGCGATCAGATTTATGTACTTAACAGTGATTTTGTTAATTGCTCGACTATCAATACACATTCTCCATGAAGACAGCCAATACGGCACAGGGGCTCATGTTCTCCCGAACATGTCCTCGTTCAATCAATTCATCAACTTGCTTTTTCTACTCAGTCATCTGCTCAAGGTTAACTCTATAGGTAGGTTAGTTAGGCAAAGTAGCTTTAGATAGGAGGTCAATGCAATGCTCTATCCCTTTGACAAATGGTAGTCCTTTCAGCAACTCGACTAGAAACAGATCAACATACTCTTGAACAAATGTCTACACCTAGGCAGGTAAGGCTTCAATCTCTTTCAACTCAAGAAGTCTCCTAATTATCAAGAGTATACACTCTTTTGCCTTAACCTCTTTGGGAAATTGGGCTTAAGAAATCACTAAGGACTTCCTCTATAGTTATCTAGTAATCTTGTATTGTTACTCTTTGACCTCCTTGGGCCTCATTGGGGTTAATATGACCTTTTTTCTATCCTTTTGGAACATATAGGTATTCCTATATCCATCATGCAGCACCTTTAAATCAAATAGTTAAGGTCAGCTAAGTAATATGTGAGAAGTACACATGGGTAGGACGTCTCATAGTAATTGTCACTTTAACTTGCTCGGCAACAGGTAGACCTCCCTTCTCATTTAACCAATGAATCTTATAGGGCTAAGGATGAGGGAAGGTCGGCAATTTCGAGACCTTCACCACTCCCTGAGCTATTACATTTTTACTACTCCCTCTATCGATGATCAAAGCACTCAGTTTCCCATTCACTTAATAGTTTGTATGAAAGAGTTTGTCCCTTTGCTCATTCTCATCAAACATAAGGGTACTGAGAGATCTCTGTACGACCATATAGTAATCTCCCATTTCAAGTCAAGTTACAGTGTCAAAATCTTCTTGAAATTCTTTCAATAGTCGATCAACTCTTACTTCATCTTTAACTTCACTAGTACTCCCTACCTCAAACTAAGGCATGTCTCCCTTAATGGTCATGATACATTGGTTTAGTAACTAATTAGCTATATGTCCAAAATTAAGGCACTTTAAACATTTTATCTCTTGAGTCTTCCTTCTTAAGCTCTGACTTTAGTCCTTCTTAACCTCAAGCTCCCCGGCTTTGCTTTTACTTCGACCGTCATCAGGTTTGGTCAGTATATGACCTTGGCAATCTACCTTAGAACTATATTGAGCTCAATCATATATAGGTCAGCTTAGCATACCAATTTTGCTCAACAAGCCAGGTTGGCCACTTTGTGCTCAGCTAAGCTAATTTTGCCTCTACTTTTCTACCCTTTGTGTTACTTAGATAGCTTCATCCAAACTTCCGAGCCTCTGCACCTCCACCACATTACTAATCTCGGTCCTTAGTCTTGAAATGAACTTAGCTATGGTCCGTACTTTAGGCTCATTAACATCAAATTAGATCATTAGTAACTAGAACTTTTGGACATACTCATCTACCGATCAACTACCTTACCCGAGTTCTTGGAGGTGTCGGAAAGTGTTTTGCTCATAATGTTCTGGGATAAACCTACTCCTTACAACCCTCTTCATCTCGTTCCACATTCAAATCTTATGTCGAACTCTCAGGCCTATAGTTTTTTCCACTACATTGTTATATACCCGGAAAATTCTAAAGCAACCATTGAATACGTATAAAGTCCTCATAGTCATAAAATTCAAATACCTTTTTAATCTTCTCCTCCAGGTGTAGATAGTCATCAGTATTGCTAGACCTTTGTACTTTGAGGTGCTCGGCTCCTTTAGAACCATAGAGCTTGCGTTCATCGAATCCTTCTTACTCCTCCTCTTCCTCCCCCGATACTATTCAACATCATCTAGCTTAAGTCTTCTCTTTGCAATTCTCTTAACATGTTGGGATGGAGCTAGGTTCATATTCACAACTTCAAGAGCTCGATGCTCACCCACTTTCCTTCTCAGCTTATCTCTTGCTTTTCGACCTCATTCATTAACTCTCTCTTGAGGCTTAGTATCCACTACTTTATGTATAGAAAAAGTCAAGTTGGCTTCAATAGAAGCAAGGTCTTGCAACTGCCCATCAATAATTTGCAGGCTTTGTTGGGTAATACAACCGTAACCATAAGCATCACTCTCAGCATCGTTAATCTCTCCTTAAATACTAGGATTCGATATTCTCGATACAAAACTTTCAGGAAATCCATTACTATACAAAAAATTCTCATAACCCTTGAAAATACTATCTCACACAATGACTCAAGGACTTGCTCTGTTTTTCCATAAGAAAATAGAGTACAACAAAACACATACACACACTAGAACAAAAACAACTACTTTGACACTTAACTTTCGATCGTAACCTTAAGCTTTGATATCAAGATTATATGATATCCCTAGAAGCTCAATAATCACTAGGGCTTATCGTAAGCAGTAGTAATCACATGGGTCCTTTAAGATATTGAAGAAAATGATGATGAAACGGTCAACAAACACAATAACTTATGTGAAGCTACTCGAAGGATATGATGTACCAACAAACACGGCACGATTTAACAATTCGCTTAATATGACTCACAAGTTAATGTTAAGGTCTATTCATCACTAATCTCGAGTTACTTAGCAGAATTAGATAAGAGTGTAAGAGAAAGAGTACTTAGAGAGGAGTATCTTATAAGAACAAAAACATTCATTAAGTGTAAGGTATATGATGATAAGAGCGACTGTAGTAAAAGGACCATTTATAGTAAGTCCTTTAGAGTAATAATATAAATAAGGTAAATTACATAAAAGAAAATAAAAAAAGAGATTCTTCATATGTACAAAAAACGGTAAAAATGATAAATGACAAAAAGGAATATAGTACAAATATAAAAAAAGTAACGAATATATAGTAACCTATCAATAGGTACGTATTAAGGAATCTTGGGCATAGTGACTACACTGTATTAAAGTTGTGGCTGCTGCTGACAAATGGTACTTAGAGTTGCCAAGACGAATAAAGGACAATGCTGTTTGGTAGGTCGAATGAGTATAGCTTCGCATGTAGTGGCCTCAATCTTAGCACTCGATAAGTTGGCCACAACACTTGAGAAGTCGACAACTAGATAAGGGTCAAAGCAGAGTAAGGTGTGTCCGAGTTGGGACCTTAAGGAGTTCACCTATAACTCTTCTATATATAAGAGCTTGTCCTTAGCAGGTTGACGTGAGAGTATTCTCCTCATGAGAGATTGTAGGCCTCGGAGACAAGCATAAGTGAGGGGTCTAAAGGTCAGCAATCCATCATCTAAGTGTTTAAATATGGTTAATGTTGGTTGAATGAGTGTCTCTTGCTTAGCTTGGTTTTATCTTACTTTTTGTAACTTAGTTAGCCAAATTTAATGTTGAAGGTCTTAATTATGGCCATAAGGAGTTTGTTTCTACAAACTTTAGCTTCAACAATGAAAGTTTGAGTTTGGATACTCTTATTTAAAACTAATTTTAAAGGGCATTATCTATGATTTTTTGATTTAATTTTTTTTACTAAAGACATTAAAGTTTATAATTTTTAGGAGAATGATAAATGGAAATTGGGGTTTGTTTATCTTATTTAAAATTAGGTTTTTGGGCGTATTCGAAGTGTTTTAAGTTAAAAACATTCATAATTGTTCAATTACATTAAGTTCACATAATCTAGGCTGAGAATATTGCTTTATCTTGTTTTCATTTTCCTTTCCTTTTTTTTTCAACTACATTACAATATGAGGGAGTGAAGTTTCATACCCAATCTACCCTGTTAAAATATTGATATCCGTACTATTAGACTATAACGGCCTTGGCTTTGCATTATTTTGTTAAAATTAAATAATTTAAATCTAATTTTGTGGTTTTCCTTAACAACGTTATTTAATTATGCATTTCTCTAGAAGTTAAGTGTTGATTATAAATATGATGTTTTGGTCTTTGATTATTGCGTGGTTAGGTTTAGATATGGGGTTTGGTATTGATTCTTGTGCAAAATACTAAATCGGGTTTGGTGCAAATTATGATGTGATAGCCTTCCTCTTTCTGTTCATAGCATAGCATATGGTTTCTTACTAAATTAAGTTGTGAGATAAGATTTAAGATCCTATTTATAGATGTGATAGAGTTTCCTTTTTTAAAATTTAAGATTGGGTTTGAGAGTCCATGAAATGAACAAATAAAGAAGAGGATTTTCATAAATAATCATTAATGAAAATACAAAGATCTAAAATATAATGAGGGAGGGAAGATTTGTATTGATCCATCATGTTAAAAAACCAATATTAGTGTTATGAAGTTATAATAACCTCAGCTCTGTATTGTTTTATTTAAATTGAACAATTTAAACAATTTAAATATAATTTTGTAGTTTTTCCTCGAAACCGTTGCTTCATTATGCATTGAAGTTAAGTGTAGATTATAAATATGGTGTTTTGATCTTTGATTATGATGTAGTTAGGTTTAGATTTAAGGTTTGGTTTTGATTCTTGTGCAAAATACTAAATCATACTTGATCTAAGTTATGACTATATATTTTTAGGTATAGGTAATCAAAATCAAAATCAAGGAAATTAAGTAAGGGTTGAGTATTCTAACTTAAAAACCTTGCGTAACTTTAAGATAGCTTTCTTTCTTCATTCATAGCATAGCATGTGGTTTTTAGTTCCATTAAGTTGGGAAATAAGATTTTAGATCTGATTTATAGTTGTGATAGAATTTTCTTTCTTTTTTCTTTTTAATTTAGGACTTGATTTGAGGGTCCATGAGATGACTCGTCTCATTAAGAAAAGGATATTCATAAATAAAAATAAAAGATCTAAAATATAATAAAGTTGGGAAATTTTGTACCCGATCTATCTTGGTAGTATATCTATCTTTATCCTATTAAGTTACAATGGTTTGAACTTTGTGTTATTTTGTTAAAATTGAATAATTTAAATATAAGTTTGTAGTTTTTCCTAAAAAATATTGTTTAATTATGCATTTTCTCTAGAAGTTAAGTGGATATTATAAATACGTTGTTTTGATCTTTGATTATGATGTGGTTAGAATTAGATTTAGGGTTTAGTTTTGATTCTTGTGTAAAATACTAAATCTAACTTATAACTATATATTTTTAAGTTCAAGTAATGTAAATCAAAATTAAGGAAATAAAGTAAGGGTTAAGTAATATAACTTAAAAATCTGGCGTAACTTTAAGATACCCTTGCTCTTTCCGTTTATAGCATACAATCTGGTTTCTTGCTGGATCGGATCGTAAGATAATATTTATAGATGTGATAAAGTTTCCTTTTTAAAATTTAAGATTCGATTTGAGGGTCCATGAAATGAATGGATAAAGAAAAGGATTTTTATAAATAAACATACATGAAAATAAAAAGATACAAAATCTATTTATATTTTTACTTAAAAGTTACGAACTAATTCATTGACACATAATATCGGGGGGAAAAAAGAAAACTGACCATTATATATGATGCATTTATAAATTAATGCACTTAGAATAATTATACTTCACAAATGACAAATCAATACAAATTTATCTGTGCTTGAAACAACAATAATTCTTCTTCTGTAATTTTCGTAAATGTTATAATATGAGAAAGATAGCAAAGTTCTTTTGCTTTATAAGGCACCGTGAGAATTTTCAGAAAGAAAAATTCTAGTATTCAATATTTCTATTCATGCCCATGAAAAAAGCATTATACAACCTGGTATACGAATTTAATGGTTTCGTGTAACCCCAAAAAAAAAAAAAACAAAGGGAGAAAAAAAAAAAAGAACTTATATAAAGAACGACGTGTGCATATATCATGCCTATTAAAAAAGCATTAGACAACTTTTCATATTCCTCTTTTTATCCGTTATATTTACTATTTTATCATAATTATTATCATATTTATTACCTAAATTTTTCTACCTTTCCTCCCTATTTTTCAGTAATTAGTCCAACAATTCATTTCACATTTAATTTACATTTTTTCAAATTTAAATTATTAAACTAATTATAAATTTAATGAATTAGATTTAAAATCATGCGAATTAACATGAGAAAGCCGGACTAAGTTCCCTTATTGCCAATTGCATTTACTAATAATGTTCAATATCTCATGTACTCCCTCGGGGTTTGCTATCGTAGAAAATTGGGTCAAATCCGACCTTATCAGTTTATACGCAGCGTTTTCATGAAAAATACAGAATGCATACGTACAGTACGCTGTATTCACCCCAGTCAACCAGATGAACGTAGAAATCGCATCATCAATCACATGATGTCCCATGTCTTTTCTTGACCGTCAGAAGGAAAGCAAAAGGAAGAACAGTGTAAAACTAAAAAAGAGATGAGCCTCAACATATGGCAGCATGTTCCTACGTTATAATTGCCTAAGTGGAGCTTTATTGTCTCCCTACCAACATCCTCATTTTCCTACTTTCTCTTCCACTCAAAATTTTCACATTATCTATCAAATAAATAAATAAAGAAACCTCTGGAAAGTATATTGAATAGCAGTCATGTAAAGATTTAAAGCAGAATCGGTTTCTAAATCATGAGCCTTCAGTTAACTAAAACCAAAATAAGCCCTCTGCGATTGAAGACCTATCGACTCATACAGGATTAAACAGTTCAAGCCCTCTAACTCTCTTGAATCGGTAAATCTGAATAGAATTTTTTTTTCTACAGTTTAAATATATATTATGTTAATATATAGTCTGTTATACATATTAACACATTAGCATATATATTACATTAAAATATATAGTATGTTATACATATTAACACATTAGCATATATATTATAGATATTACACATTAACATATAAAATATAATATAATATATGTATTTTACATATATATATATATATAAATTTCAAACAGTTTAAAAAATTATTTAAGATCCAATTTGCTAGCCTATGAACTGATCCGAAACTGGTTTTAGATGAGCCGGTCACCCGGTGCTTTTAGATCGATTCTTGCTCAACTTCATGTCTAGTTATTAAGTGGTCTTCCTAATTAACATATACATATATTTAAGTTTTATTATTTGAATGGAAACCTGCCAAGATCCAAGCTTTTCCCTTTTCTTAAAAAAAAAAGAATAATAATTTAATACCATTTAATGAATAACGTCATTAATCAAAATGGCCCAATCAACCATGATTCGATTGAGCGGAAAATGGAAGGTCCTTTCCGCTTGTGAATACGGTATAAGTATCAACCTACTCTCATCGGACAAGTAAATGACTTTTAAAGAAATAGCGAAATGGAAAAAACCAATATTTATTATTTATTACCAATACCAATTTCTATAATCTATAACTTTTAGAGTTTTCAAATATTTATTCCTTTAAATTACTTGTTTTTATATAGATTATAAGAAATGTGATAAAAAAAGATGGAATTTAATCCATCTATTAAAAAATTAGCGTTTGTTTGGAAAGACAAATCGCCATTCAAGTAACTCCTCAATTAATATCCAACTAAATTTCAAAACTTTCCGCATTATATTAAGAAAGTCAAACTTCCGAAACCTCTAATCTATACGTTTAAACAGAAAGATTATTAGGAAAAAAAAAAAAAAAGAAAAATCCCACCATATACTTTTCCCAAATTATCGTTTCTGTACAAATTGGAAAAAAAAAAAAAAAAAGAAACAGAGAAAACGAAGCTCTTGCCTTGCAATTTGCAAAGAGTAATTAATTAATTGCATAGTTTCCACCAAAATTGCCCACATTTTCCCGTTTTTTATATTTTTAACCTCAATACCACCACCATCACCGCGAATACGCTAACTATCTGCCCCAACCACCTCGTGACCGAGGCCAACTCCATTAAATCCCGCACCCTCACCGTTATTTTCGTTTTCAATGACCCATCCATGGAGTCCCAACCACCCGTGAAGATCTTCCAGTGGAACACACTCCGCCTTGTGGCGGAGCTTCCAATCGAGCGCTTGGCACGCGCGTGAGCAATAATTCACCGCCCCACATACCGAACACCTCCGAAACTCGTGCTTCCTTGTCTCTGGCCGTCCACATCCGCTGTGTGAACACATCCTCAGTCCAGGCCCCGGCTCACCTCCATGTCCCGCAAACCACTCCGATAAAAATCGGTTCACGGGATGAACCTCTGGAGCCGGAACGCTACACCCGAAATCGCTCAGCAACGGACACCCTGCACCAGAATTCCCAACGTTTCCTTCCGGGTTCCATTCCACCAATCCGCGCGTAGAGTTAAACTTTTTAGCCTCAGTAGATGCCAAAACCGCCGCCAGCTCACGCGCATTGGCTTGCACCAGAAATCTTCGCCCCTCAGCTACATTCTGGCATATGCCATAGCCGTCTTGGAGGCAGTGGCCAAGCTCTCGTAGCGCATCGATGTGACCAAGGAAAGCAGCGCGCGAACAGAGAGCCACTCCCGCGCGGAGGTCTTTGTCATTCTTGGAACCACCACTGCCATTGAACTGTATCACAGCAAGAGAGTACAAAGCTGGCGCGTGACATTGAATAGCTGCTTTGGCCATTAATGAGGCCCCGCTTCCTCGATTTTGTAGACAGTAAAATCGAATCTGTACCAACAAACCAACTTTTAACATTAAGAACCTAATCAACGGAAAAAAAAAAAAATCAAATATATCATGGTTATTCCCATTAACATCTAAACTGGCTGTACCAAAAATTATGGATTTCTATAATAAAATTTTTCATTTTATTCAATTTATAGAAATATTCGATATAATTATTAAATTTTATTATAAAATAGGAGCATTTTTCTTTAAAAAATTTCGTTTTAAGATGAAGTAATGTAATAAATAGATAGTAAGCTTAAAACTGAATATTTAAATATAATTACCATGCCAAGAGTATACAAAGCATCAACATTTCCAGACTCCACACAGAGTTTTAAGAACCGATGAGCTGAATCTGACCACTTCCTAGCTCTAATTCCTAACGCTTTCGTGGAAGCTTTTGACAACACAAACGGATGTAGTCCCAGCCCACTGAATCTCTTACATCTGAAAAAGAAAAATAAAACCATCAAATTATGTAAAAACACAAACTTTACCCAGAATCAATTAAAAAAAATGTTATAAGAATACAGAAACTTACGTTAAAAGTACAGTGATGAGATCGGACGGAGAAGAAACACTCGAGCTGAGTTTTGAGAGAATTAAGATAACAAGATCATCTGGCAAACAGTCGAACATATCAGTATTATTGGCATTTTTACTTAACACCCTTTGTCTCTTCACTTGGTGATCATCTTCTCCAGTCAAATCTAAGGTTCTTGTTGTCCTCCTTACTGAAGTTCTTCTTCTAGATTCTCTTTTATCATTGATAAACTCATTTGAAGAAGGAAAAGCTGCTTTGATTGTTCTCATATAGATTGAATATATACTTCAGCTTGTCTTGAAAAAACTTAACAGGTAAAGCTCAGCAATAGAATGGTGTGTGCAGGAGGAGAGGGATGAAATCAAAGAAGATATGTTTGTGTGTATATATATATAATATAGGACAGAAAAACAAGAAAATAAATAAGTAAATAAATAAACATGTTGGAATGACGAAAATGACCTCGATTTGTCTTTATCGAATTCTGCTAAATCACGTTTGACCGAGATCCTGTCCGGTCGTTTCTTAAGTAATCCGATCTTTTACTGCGTCTTCACTTTTAACTTTTGATTTATTTTTACCAGGAACGTAAGAGTCTCTTTGTCTTGACCCATAAGTTAGGTTGGAAGCATTAACGTGGGTACATCGTGTGTGTGTGTTTTAGCCGTTTCTATTTTATTAAGATCGTTACGTTTTTGGATCGGGCCGAGTTATAGAATTTGGTGATTTTATTGTATCTCCTTCTCTTGGATTAAATAGGAATACGTATTGGTGAAATATTTAGTTATATCTTTGCATGGTAGCTATATAATATATTATAAGCTTAAAAAGGTTTAAAAAGGAAATAAATTTTTTTTTAAGAAATTCCACACCAAGAGAATAAGAGTAAATCATCGGTTATACCAGATATGAGCAACGAGTTTTTTTTTTTTTTTTTAATATATAAGTTGCGAGATTTTTGCTACTTCCAAATTCACTTGGGGTGCCATGTTGGACAAAACAATAGTACAAGGGGGGAATTTTCTTGCCTATTAATTGGCTAAGCGATGTCGTGTTGCCAGATGGCATGTTGCATGAAGCCATATGCAATAAAAGCATGCCAACTCAACACTTAGGCCATTCCTATACAACAAAAACCCTAATCTTAGATCATTCGTGCATCGTATTCTCTATTAATATCAAGGTCTCCTTTTTATTCTCTCTTCTTCTTGTTCAGCTTCTTTTCTATTTTTTATTTTTTATTTTTTATTTTTTATTTTTTTCAATTGTCATAACAAATTTGTGTATTTTTGTTGTGGGCAATATTTAGAGGTAGTGAAGGCATATCTGTTTCCTTAACTGATTTTTTTCAATAAGAAAATGACATATTGATCAAGATAACGATACAAGAAGATTTATCATAAGATTTTTGTTATATTAGTGAATTGGTCTAAGTATTAGCACAATGTGTGAAATAAAAATTTAAATAATAATTATAAATTCTTTTCTAAAAATAAAAAGTGTAAATATAATCTAATTTTTTTATTTAAAAAAAGCGCATTAAAAATTATTTAAATAATATAAGGTTCTCAAACTAATTACTTGTTATATATGATTTATTGATTATTTAGGGGGAAAAAACAGATTTTTGTGTTTTATTATTCTAGTTAAAAATGTTTTTTACTTAAAAATATTTTTTAATTCTTAAAATTACAATTTTAATTGTAATATACCTGTTCAAATTTATGAAACTTATTGAAATTGCGAGTTATAATAATTTTGGAGAAATGAGAGTCTTGGTGAAAAAAAAAATAGTATTATAGTTGTAGATACGTTTTATTGAAAATTATATTGGAATTGCTATATGATATATATATATATATATATATGTTTGTTGTCATTTGTTATTATGTAAATTGTTGGATATTTTTAAAGGATAATTTGTGAAAAATAGCTAAAAGGGGTGTAATTATGAGTTAAATTATTTGGTTATGCAGATATTTCAGATGTTGAAGCTTGTCAGCATAAAATTGAACTTTTAAAAAAGAATGATTAATTATTCATGAATTTTCACAAAAATCCGATCATAGAAAAATTGGCATATGCTATTGGAATTGGTGTTAAAAAGGGTTTTGTCGTAGGGGGTTTCAATTTCGATTAAAACAAGTAATTTTATGGAAAATCGTCATTAAATTTAGAATTGTAGAGAAATTTTATGAATTTTTATTAATTTGTTTAAAAATTTAAATTTATAAAAAGTAGGGTACTTTAGTGTAAAAAGGCAAAACCGAATTCATATGCTACTAAAAATTTGTTGATAAAATAAAATTTATAACATTTATATGTTGAAATTCTAAATTTAAAGAAATTTGAGGAATATTCCATAAATCTTCTAAAAATTTCAAATTTAAAAGTATGTAAAAGTCTACCAACACAGGAGGCACATATTCCTTTTTATAGCGTAAACTCCACAACGTAGGTTTTCAATCCTATTTAATTTTATATGGAACAATGTTCAATAAAAGTCCTAAGTATCGGTGACTAATGTCACCAATGCATTTATTACTCACACGATTAGTAAGGAAGAGAGATATATTGATTAGTAAATATCCTAAAAGACTGAGGAAGCATTTGTAAAGATATGAAATTATAGTGTACAATAAGATTTGAGAAGTTTCACTTTTGGTTCCAATAACTAGTGCATTGAGTAGTGTGCGACAAAATCGTAGAGAAATGAGCCTCGGAAGCGCACATGTGTGAAAGAGCTGGGGATAGCCTAAGAGCAAGGTTTTGAGACACAAGTTAGGCCAATCCCACAAGTTGGGTTATAGAAGACCCACCCACCCAAGCTATAGTAATACTACGAGAATCAGTCGATTGGATCCAATAACAGTAGTGTTGATTAAGACAGTACTAGTTAGAGACGGGAGTTTACTGAGTTGTAGGAATAAAATTCACTAAGTCAAAGCAATCGATTAATCAAGTAGGCAAAGCTATGCTAACGGCACCATAAGGGGTTTTTTTTTTTCCTTTTTTTTTTTCTAGTGTCACTCTTTGCATTCACAACCCCCCAAAAAAAAAAAAAAAAAAAAAAAACCTTAAATAGTTAGGTTGGAATGTAACAATAATCATATATAATACGATACATCGATAAATGCTTTAATGATCAATAAAACTATAACACCTAGGTAATTATTAAAAATATAATATTATTTGGTTTAATTGAATCTAACATTGCCTCCCTTAAGCCAAGCTTCACTATGCTAAGTATCTTTTTTAGCTTAAGAACACCTTTGCTTTTAGTGGCTTTGTAAGGATATCTACAACTTACTGTTCAAAGGAACAAAATTCAAACACGATTTTGTTGTCTCTCATTAAGCCACTAATGTAATAGTACTTGATGTTGATATGTTTATTGCAAAAACGCTAGATTCTTTGTTATAATAATTGTTGATTTGTTGTCACACAAAATTAAATTCTAGTAAGCTTAGCTTGTTGGTGCTATAACTCACTTAGTATTCTTCTCGACTAAATTATTTGTATAGCACATCCTACTGCTACTCAAGATACATTTAGCTCCCTGCTAATGAACATAATATCTTGTTAGACAATTATCAAATATTGCAAGATTTCAACTAACCTTTTGTAATTAGTTGCATCATGTAAGTTACCACCATCATCTCTGATTAATTCTATTTAATTGTAGTTAAGATAAGATTACATGAATTACTAATTGACTAAATAACAAAAATTGTATATATTTAGGACTTATAAAGCAAACCCATAACCAATGACAAACAGGAAACAAACGGCCACTAGCGCCACACCCTGCCCCAACAGCTCAAGGCTGCCGACACACTTGGAGCCACTATTGGTGGCTAGAAGTTGATCAAACAGGTAAGTTCAATTTCAACCCAATTTTGTTTAATTTTGTAAAAATATTAATTATGTTAAAAAAATTATGAAATCTGGTATTTTGGGGTTTTTAAGTATTTACATTTAGAGAAAAATATTGGTTTGATGAAATTATATTTGGAAATGTCTAGTGCTTAAGAAATCTCATAAATCTAAGTTTACTTCAATTTAGAAATAAATAGCCTTACAAATATAGTTTTTTGTTCAATTTTTTCATGTAGACTATTTAGATTATGTAAAATAGTACTTTAAAGAGATTTTTCATAATTTAATTTTCAACATTTTTAGATTATTTTTAAGCCTTAAAATAATGTATAAAATCGGTGATTTTGGGCTAATTAGATAATTAAATGGATAATTACTAATTTAGTATGTAATTAGGTGTCTAAGAATGTTAATATCTGATGTAATATGATACTTGTGGCGTTTAGGGTGATAGATGTAAATATTATGTGTATTATGTAGTAAATATATGAAAATTAATAATATGTAAAATTAAAAATATAATAAATAGAAAATATTAGGTTAAAACTGATAATATAATAATACTAATATATAATAAATCTGATAGGAAACTTAAATTAGGATAATTATATGAAAAATGTAAAATTTTCTCATATGAAGAGTAAATTTGATAGTTAAATTAAGATTAGGATATACCGCATGATCTAAAGCACTAGTGAGGAATTAAAAGTGATATTTAGGATACCTAAGCATAATATAATTAATTTCACACTATGGTTTGAAACGAGATCTTAAGATTTGCATATAACACATGTAGTTGGAATTGAATTAGAATCTAAATTAGAACCAGATTCAAAAACCAATTCTAAAACTAGCCTAAAATAGATAAAAAATAAATAATATATATATGGAAAATTGAGTCAAATCATAACATAAAGTTTATATATATTATAAGGATATAATTACTAAAAGGATATTTATATTATAAAATACGTAAAGATAAATGACCGACAACAAGTTAAGTAAGCTAATTGAGGACTTCAGGTAAGTTAGGTTAAATTCTTTATTGTATTTTGGAATACTATATTAAAGTACTTAAAAGTCAAGGGTTATATATGATTGTTCTTGTAGGTGGTTATATATGCATGTGCTTGTGTATATCTGATTTTATGCTAAAAATCTATATGGTGTTTTGGTGATTGTTGTGAATTAAGTGGTGAGAGATTTTCTTATTACCCTAAATTGAAGTTAATTATAAAAAACCTAAATACCTCAATTAAACATGCATTGCAACCCTTTGAGGGACATTGAGGGCTCTCCAATCAAACACCGATACCTTCAAAAAAAAAAAAACACTAGATAGCATAATGGTCTTTTTTTTTATCCTTAGCCAAACTAAGTAACAAGAAAAGAGGTTGTAGTAAGGATGAGGGTAATGGTTTGAAGGATAGTCATGGGGGAAAGCGATATCTCCATTGTACAAACTTAGGTTTAATTCTCAACCCGAATTAGAGCGAGTGAAATTACTTTGATTTCACAATTGACCGGACCACATTGTGTGATGATATTTTCTTGTTGCATTGCGTATAATTAATGTTTGAAAACCTTATTTGTGTTTATTATACATTCTTAAGTCTTCATTTTAACTTACTGAGCTATTGGTTGCTCATATCCTTCTAGATTTTCTTGCAGGCACTGACTGATATGCCATGCTATAACTATCCTAAGGTTTGTATTTATTTTAAAGTGCTAAGCTATCGGGGAGTGAAGATGAAGCTGAATAATGATGTAATCGAGTCTTCAAGAGTTATGTTACTAACTTTTAAGTTTTTAAACCAATTATGTAACCTGATACCTTAACATGTAGATATTTCTGGAGAATATAGGACAGTATGAGTATTTTTATATAAATATGATTTAAAGTTTTTAAGTATATGTGTAAATTCTATCTTTAAGTATGAATGATTATTTACTTTAAAGCGAGGAGTCATTGATGCCTTGTGTAAATCATATTTATGATAGGGACTGTAAGGTCAATTATTATCATAAATTAGTTTACACGGTAGGACTTTTGCAACTTCACCACTTTGGGGCAAAACACTCAATTTGTAAACTTTGTCTTCACCTTTCTTTACATAGCTAAGAGATTGTTTAACATACCCCTCCTGTATAATAACCGAATACTTTTGTCGATAAATATTGCATATTTAATTCCATCCATGAGTCTTTTTTCTTTCCTATGAGTTCTAGTATCAATAAGTAAGAATGCTAATTCTTACTGTTTATATGTTATGATATGAACATACCATATCAATTCGTTATGTATGTACGATAAGGTTCCATTGATATAGAACCGATTCCAAGAGATTTGTTAGAGGGTCCCATTAAGCACACCATTCAAAAATATAAACTTAACATCCACTTAAAAAATATTCCAACTATTTCGAGTAGCAAATAAAATAAGTATTTTAATAGTATCGAGTCAAGTAATAAGAGTAAAAACCTCAAAATAGTCAATAACTGGTTTTTGCTTATAACCCTTCACAACCAAAAGTGCTTTTAAACAATTTACCTTTCCATTAGATTTGTACTTTGTCTCATACACCCATTGGATACTAATTGACTTCTTATCCTTAGAAAGTGTAATAAACTCCCAAGTTCCATTTTTTTCAATAAAGTAGATTTCATCATTCATTACTTTCACCCAACAATCACTATTAGTAGTTTCTTAAAATGATAAAGGATTATAATCTACAAACAAGACATAATGCACTACATTATTAGAATAATCATTGAAAGAATTGCTAATATTACCAATCACATAATCCTCCAAATAAGAAGGCATCCTATACTGTCTCTATGGTCAACTAGAAGATTCCAAGTATATGTTAGGTTGTATGTCAACATCAATACTGATAATAGGAACACATTATGTACTTTTCTCTTTATTAGACTAATCCCAAACACCATCTTCATAAAAAGTAGCATCTTTACTGACAAATCACCTTTTTAGTTTTCAAATTATACAACTTGTAACCCTTTGTCTTATGATTATACCCAATAAAGATACATTTTCTGTTTTATCATCAAACTTATTCCTTAACTTATTAAGCACATGGACATAAACAACATAATCAAATACCTTAAGATGCCTAATGTTACAAACACTTTTAGTAGGATACCTATTTAAAGCATAAGTAGGACATGCAACTACTTTTGCCTATAATTGCTTAGGCAAATTTTTACCATGTAACATGCATCTCACTGTATCTATAAACATTCTATTCTTCCTCTTAGCCACATCATTTTACTAAGGAGTATACCTATCAATTAATTGATGTTATATGCCATACTTTTCAAGAAATTCATAATATGGTATATTTTGTACTCTTACCACTTCTCAAAATTTTAACTTGATACTCACTCTGCCTTTCAATATAAATCACAAATGATTTCAAAGTATTATATGCTTCAAATTTATGCTTTAAAATATAAACACATACTTTACTACTAAAATCATCAATGAAAGTAATAAAATACTTACTATAGCCAATAGAAGGAACCTCCATAAAGTACATATTTGAGTGAACAAGCTTAAGTGACCTATCGGCTATCCAAACTCTCTCTTTGGGAAAGATATGATAGTACTTCTAACCCAAATTGTACAACTCACATACTTTATTAGGTATACTAATTATAGGTGAGCTAGAAACCTATTATTTACATATAAGCAAATGAAGGTATCAAAATTTAAGTGCCTAAATCTCATGTCCCATAATCCATTATCATCAATATCACATAAGCATAACAATTAAGTGCATCATAATTGAACTTTAAAGGAAACAATTGATTTTTAAATATTTTTACATTTGCCATCACTCGTTTATCAACATCGAGAATTATACAATTATGTTTGGTAAACTGCATATCATAATTTTTCTCTATTAAGTGTCTCATACTTAGAAGATTCTAATAAAAATTTAGGGAGTAAAATGCTTCTAAAATATTGTTTAGGAGCCCATCTTTCATCCTAATGCTAATTTTACCTTTCCCACATATGATATCCAGCAATTATCACCACGCTTTACTGAAGGGTGAAAAGTATCATCAAAATCCATAAACCAGTCCTTTCTATCACTAAGATTATTACTATATCCTGTATTTAATAACTACTAGTTATCATCTACAAACACTATCACAATTAGCCATCAACAAGGTTTCTATATTATTTGCACTATTCTTTGTAACTTTTGCATAAAATTTCTTATCATTTCTTGTCTTAGCAATTTAGTCTTTATTAACATGATCATATCGATTACAGTTATAACATTAACTATGAGCCTTACACTCAGCTAATCTATGTCAAACTTTTTGTACTTAAAACATTGAATAGATGAGTTATTATGATTTTGATCAAACTTACCTTTTCCTCTTAACTATTGATTAAATGAAAATTTTCTGATCACCTCTTCCTTTCCTTTGATTAGAAACATTGCATTGTTTCACTAGCTCATCTTTCTCATTCTTAACATTTACATGAGCTTTTAGGACTTGCTCAATTTTTGTACAACCCTTTCATCCTACCACTATTCATAAGCCTTTAAGAATCCTTGTAAATCATCAATGGTTCTAGTAGGGAGGTTAGTATTCTCCTCAATTAAATTTGCAATATCAAATCTCATTGACAAGTCTCCATAACTTGAAAATCTGTAATTGTGTCTCTACTTACCTTCATATCATTGACAAGTTTCTATGTTTACAAGAAATAATTAGCAATCTTCTCATTCATTTCTTGTTCAAACAACTCATACTTCCTTCTCAGTGTCTATAAACAAGTATTCTTAACTCACTCTACACCAAGATACGATTGATTTAAAGTATCCAATGACTCTTTTGAAGACTTAAAATTGATAATCTTCTAAAATACTGCATATTGGGAAATATAGTGAATAACCTAATCATCTTTGATTTGATTATAGGATAAATCTCGTCATTATGCATCTAATAATGTCTCAAGATTTATTAGTTTTTTGAAATTATTCTCTATAATGTCCTAAACACCAACGCTCCTAAAAAAAAATTGCATTTGAATTTTTCACTCATGAAAATTGTTTTTCTTATTAAACTTCAAGGCAAGTGCGCATGTTGTCCATTAGCTTTAGAAAGTCTTTAATTCTCGATTATGGATAAGAATCATTAATTTCTTGATCTTGGATCCAATCTTTGATGAAAATCTTCTTTGTTAATGTTGTATCGAAAGTCTCGATATTCTTAATTTGTGATATTTTATTTGTCACTTAATGTCAAAAAAATTAGATAAATAATAAATATACATTTTCTTTAAAAGAAAAATAAATGTTAGAAATTTGTTAAATTTTACATGATATTTAAGATTTTTCACCATTTAGCCCAAACTACGATAAGATGTGAATGGTAATTATCAAGTGGCAATTTTATTAATTTTAAGTCTTAACTGGCCAACAAAATTTGCTGCATAAGGATTGTGTTTGTTAAAACCAACCATTATTTTATCTTTTGGTATCATGTGTTTGATTTAAACAAAAATTTCTCGTATAATAGTTATGTGAGTTAATCTACAGCATTTTGCAACTAACTTAAACAAAAATTGATTACTAAATAAATAAATAACGAATTATAAGGAAGGGAAAATTCTAAGTTGTATTTGGGTTTTGTTGTTTCGCATCATGTATGAAAATGTAACAAAATAAACACTTCTTGGAAAACTAAAAAGACCTACAAACAAAGAATTTTGCAAATTTAATATTAAATTTTATTGATTTTGTATACTTAGATGCTTGAATAAAAAGCTGCTGTTTTGATATGTATAATTTAGCTCGCTTTAAAAAAATAGAGTGTTAGTAACTCTCGTATTTTATTTGATGATGGTGCACAAATGGAGGAGAGATGTGGAAACAAGAATATATGTTATATCTATTATATAAAAGAGAATGAGATAATATTTTATCTTTAGAAAAACTATTATAATAATATAGCTTTCGATATGAAAGTCACGAGGTTTATGAATAGGAGAAAGTTACTGTGTGGTGAGATTGCTGTAGATAACTAATGATACGTGGAGGGATGTCATTAGGAAGAAGCGTGGAAGGAAGAATAGATAAACTCGATATCTTGAATGTGTGCATGTAATAGTGAATCAAAATCCCCTCTGAAGTGATTTCAGCAGATCACTAGTATTTATCTTAAGCTTGCTAACGTTCTAAATGAACTAAATGGCGTCTTATTTATATAATTTGGAAGTTGATAATATTCATTTGATGGCTCCAAGATAGACAGTTAAGATTAAGTTTTATTATTAAAACTTATTATTTCCTTGAGCCTTCATAGGCTTTGATATAAACCTAAGTATGCTTAAGGATTTTGTTAGCTAAAAAAAGGCTCATTATCATTATTGTTTGACTTAAAGATTAACTGAGCCTCTTTAAGGCCTGATAAAACCAAATGAAACAAAAAAAAAAAAAAAACTGTTTCCAAGTTTGTTTGTTTGTTTGTTTTTTTTTTTTTTTTTGTGTGTACTAGATAACCAAGTAAGGCCTAGAGTGGAAAATCCAGTCTGATGATCTTCCATTCTAAGCTTACCAGGCTAAATCTCTCTAAAACATCCCTAATTGAGCCAATTTGGTAGACTCTATTACTAACCTAAAATATTAGCTCATGACATTAAATTAAGTTAAAAGCCAAATTACCAAAATGAATTTATACAGTTACATTTAGAATATTATGATGGAAAAATTATAAGGAAAGTTTTAATATTATTATTTTATTTTTTTTATATATATTTTACGCACTCATGATGCGGGTGTATTTTCTTGTAGTACATAATTTAAATATAAAATTATTATATCCGCATTAAATGTTATTGTATCTATTTTAATAAAATATTTTATGAAAAAAATAAAAATAAAAAACCTCATTAATTAATTCTCAACAATAGATGGTTTAAGACTAAGTATCACAAGTAAAAAAAGAAACTATTTACGATAAGTTGTATACATTTTTCTATATATGTAAATGAAAACATGAAAAGGAATAAAAAAAAAGTTTTTATTTCTTACTAAGTAAACAAAAGCAAGATAGACGTTGTACAATTGCTATACACTTTCTTTATTATCTATATAAATCCAAATTCATTAATTCAATTCCTAATCTTATTTAATAAACATTGTACTTTTCTCATTCTCTCTTTAATGTGTGCATATATATATATAATGATTTTATAAATAAATACAAGATTTTTTTAACTCATATGGGTTATTCATGCTCTAGCAAGTGTCATAACTGCCCTAGAGGCAATTGCTAAACTCCCATGATCAAAGAGTTACTGCCAACATGTAGGTCTTTATTATTCTTAAAACCTCAATTGTTATTAAATTATCAATTTGAGAGTACAAAATTGCAGCATGAGATTGAATTACTGATTTTGCCATTAATTAAGCCTCACTTCTTTAATTTTGTAAATAGCAAAACAAATCCATACCAACAAAATATCATCTTTTAATATGAAAATTTTAATTAACATATATCCAAGTGAAAAAAATTCAAAATTTTCATCTTTGTTTTAATCCCATAAGTATTTATCATCTTTGTTTTAATCCCAAAGGTATTGAGTAGTTGTATAGATAACTTACTTTGCCTTGCCCAAAAACTAATCTACTACACCACAAAACTTTTATTTTCCTCAAATTTCTTATGTTCTTTTATATGAGTTTTTTTTTTTTGAAAAATTTTTATTTTACGATGAAAAAATTTAAAAACACTAGCTAGGTAAGCTTGAAGCCGAATATAATTACCATGCTAAGAGTGTATAAAGCATCATTATTTACAGAACCCGTATATCTTTTTAGACATGAATGAGCTAAACTCGATCATTTTCTAGCTCTTGTACATAATGTTCTTAAACTTTTATAGTAAAATTTTTTGACATTTTCTAACTCTAAATTATAGTAGTAGTCTCACTACATTTTCATATTTTTTTTAAGTATATATATATATATTATTCTCTCTTCTTTTTTTTAGACTTAGTCATGTTTATTTTGTACTACTACTTTATTTAGAGGTAGATTTTTATATTATTTTCATAAACTCGGTTATGTTCTTCTATTTAAGTTAGAGATGACATACATATTCTCATTATGCATTATATTAAATTGTAGAAAATTTTCAAGGGTAAACATATAAAATAATCAAAATATTTTCAAAATACAAAAGTAGGTATTCTCTTTCTCAATACAAGCAATTATACATATGATAACAAATACATACCAATTTATATTTGAGAATAACTCGTAATAATTTCTCTATAAAAGAACAATTTTGCTACCTAATTTTGCCACTTAAACTTTGCTTTGGAGGGGCTAACTAGCAAAATTTGCTATTAGAAACCCAACAGTGAAATTTTGTCATATGTGGCATGTAGAAAATTGCTGCTTAGTTATATATATTTAAAACATGTATTCCCTAATATATTGATACTCATATTATTAAACTACAATGTTTTTTGCTATTAAAATTATATTGCATTATGAATAATTGGACAAACAGTTAAAAAAAATTATTAGTGCAATATGGGTTGACCCTCAAAAATCTTAAAATTGCTTTCACCTACATGTAACTTTTGAGAGATATGTACCTAAATCTAGAGAAGGGGCAATTCTAAATTGTGAACTGACTTATAATGCATGGGCTTAAACTAGTGTGGGATTGTCAATTCACAAGTGTTAAGGTGTAACCCTTTGACTTATGTGAATTGATGGATCCAAATTTATTGGGTTGAACTAATAGTTAATGAAAATAAAAAATAAATATTAGGTAAAACTTGCAAAGTTGAGATTATATGTCTACTTTCCTTGCTAGAAGGTCGATAATGGCATTAAAAATGAGATAGAGAGAGATAGGGAGAGGAAATAAACATGAGAACTTAGAAGCTTACAAAAACAATAACTTATTATTCAAAATTAAAAATAATTAGATATGTACAAGCAGGCTTTAGCCTGTAGGTTAGCTCGTTTAACCAACTTTAAAAGTGGGTTTGGGTCAAGGATTTTAACCTATTTAGAAAGTAGGCCATTTTTCGCTTAGTCTACTGCAGGTTGAAGTGAGATAACCTGTGACAGGTTAGGTTGGCCCACCTTTTTTTTTTTTTTTAACCCCAAACATGGTTCAATGATTCTAAAAAAAGTATTGCTTAGGATTTTAGGAATTCATAAGGAAGCAAAAATCTGTATCTTATATTTAGTACATGTTAATTATTAACATGTAGTAACAGAATAGTCACTCAATTAGAGTCATTAACTTACAAGGTAGTAGTTGGTTGACAAACATCTTTATATTATATTTAATACATGTTAATTGTTAAAAGTTAGAAGTTTATAAATTAGGAATTATAATATCTCAATGTAACATTTTCTCTTTATCAACATTTCATGAATTGTATATATATTTTTGGTTAATTTAAATTTAATTATTCAAGTGCCTAAGATAATATTTATTGTTGGTATATTAAAGGGTTAAATGGGCTAAATAGGGCAACTTAGCCTGTTTAACACACTG
Organism: Lumnitzera racemosa; assembly: GCA_024138005.1. NCBI lineage: Eukaryota > Viridiplantae > Streptophyta > Magnoliopsida > Myrtales > Combretaceae > Lumnitzera > Lumnitzera racemosa. The sequence goes on along the minus strand of JAMXBC010000009.1, from coordinate 66,396,748 downwards.
GCTCACTAAAGTGGGTTAAATGGGTTAGTTTAATAAGTTGGCCTGTTTGACCTAAGAGCTAAAGTAGACTGGGCTGGTTCAACAAAAATTTAGCTTATGTAAAAGCAGACTAAAATGACTTAGTCTATTTAACTTATGAGTCAAAGTAGGTCTAGCCAAGTTAACCTGTTTAATCTACTTACACACCTCTAAAAATAATAGAGAATAAATCTGAATTGTTAGTTTTAACAAAAAAAGAAAAACAATTACATTTGCAAATTACAAACAGTCTCATCTCTTACAAATTGCAAACTTATCATTGTACACTAATTTCATTCACAAAACACTCTACATGTTCTCACCCTTTCTTTCCATTTGTCTCTAATTATTATTTTTTTCTTAGGTTTCCATATTGGCTTCATGGCATTCACCTGCTGTAATAAGGGATCATGCGAGATGAGAAATATTCTTCAATAATCGTTTGATATTTAGGTCTTTAAGCTTAAAAAGGCAATTAGAATAATACTTGATAACATTCACAGCTAATGTTTTCTAAAATTTGGGGAACTTGATTATTAAAAGAACATTGAGGAATTATAATGTACTTAGTCTGCTTCTAATATTATCTTTCTTGTCACCGGATCACGTGTAGATGGTTGTTGTCAACTCAATCTTAGTTCTAGACTTCTAATTTCAATGTTATAGTATATTTTTTATTAGCAACTAAATTATTGTTTTTTCTTATTATTCTACTATATAAATATATATAAATATGTATAATATATATAAATGGATATTTTACATATAATATTCACATGTGAAATTTACAAATGATATTTACATATTACATTTTATATATGTATATGTATGTAATGTATATAGTTGGAAGGAAATAAGAGAAAAATGAAAGATGAAAGAAAAAGAAAAGAATCAGCTTATAAACAGCAAGTTGGTGATGGTTCAATGTTTTCTTAAACCATAGTCTACTAGTTTTGGGCCGATTCAAAATATTTCCAGGTCTATGCTTACCTCTTACACTATTATTTACGAGAAGATCTTGATGTTTGACAATGCTTTAAATTTGAACTTTAGGCTTTTGATATTTTCTTGTAGATTTTCTGCATGAAATACTTGAATAAGTGACCTTGATGATATTATGTTATTAGATCTTTATGAATTAAAATTTGCAGCAAAAATAAAGATTCATCTTTATCTTAAAATTTCTTCACATCTATATTCTTAATTTGAGTTTATGATAAGTTCTATGTTGAATTCCATGAAATTTTTTACTTATCTTGATAAAAATCAATCAAATAATTCGTGAGAAATCTAATAAATATCTAATAAAACTGAACCATTAAAAATCTAACAACTATCATAAAGTATTTATTCAAATAAATTTATCTTAAAAATAATCCAATTGATCCTTCTTAATCCTAGTGGATTTATGTCTAACTTAGTGTAACGTGTTAAATATGTTACCTAAATATATCCAACAAATAAAGCTAAGTCTTTAAGCAACTAAAAGTCCATTAAACCATATGAATTGTACTGTTTTGTAATTTTTTGATGCTGTTTAATATCTTTGAATTAGCCTTTGATTCTCAAAATCAAACCTTAAATAAAAACTTTACTTTACTTAATGTCACGCGCACTTAACATACTTAATTAAATATTTTTACTCTTTTTTATTATCATCAAAACAATAAAGAGATAACTCAATAGAAAACATATAGGAGAGATGATATATACATACACAGATTAGAGGTTTCACACCAATTATGCATGTGCTAATATTGTAATAAGATGGAAAGAAATATAAGGGAAATTGTAAATTATAATACAATAGATGAAGTAGTTAATAAAACTTGGATGTAATAGTTATTGGAAGTGGTGCACATGAAGAGTAAGACATGATCTAACTAATGTGTAGCTATAATAAGAAGTGTTCCTAGAAACTTTATTAATTTAATGAAATATATAAGTCACATAACTAGCTAAGATGCTATCAAGTGGAGACTAGCACTATAATGTTATAGATGTATTTATTTAGCATCGTGTCTTATATATATAGTTCAGTTTGTGTATTATATGGTGCAACAAATCGGGTTAAATTGTGCGATAAACATCGAAATAGTTTTGGAAAACATGAAAGCATCTCACTCTAAAAGAAAATGACATTAGATGTAAACCTTATTAATTTATTTGTCAATAGCAATGACCTGTTATAATATACAAAATATCACCAATAATATAATTGACAGGTTTGCGGTAGAAGACTTTAACAAAATCATCTGGAACTTACTTCTAGTTGCTAACAACTTGAATAAAAAAATTAAAATATCAATGCTTCAGATAAAAAAAAATAGCAAATATAATGTATCAGAATACGATAGTAGTATACCATGGAGAATTGTTTTTTATTTTTCCTTTATTTATTTATTTCAATTTATGTCAAAATGTTTTCCTATAAATGAAGTAACAAGTATAAAAAAGTAGAAAAACAACAAAAATTTAATGAATATATATTACAAACAAACTCATTAAATGAAAGGAATATTTATCAAATATAACTACCAATAGAATGCAAGTTGAATTTAAACTATTAGAGTGCATGCTTAATTGATAATATTTTATTAAATATAACATTAAATTGGGCTATGATTAGAAAAATATTAGCACATAATATATATATTATCTGATAAAGAAGGACTTGGGGTAAAAAAGATAATGAAAGAAAAAGAAAGAAAGTTAAAGTAAGATAGGAGCCAAGATTTAAGAATAAGGAAGGCGGTGGATAAGATGGAAAGAAGAGTGACGTGGACAATAAAAAGTGATAAAGACCACTCAAGTCATATCCGGATGGACCCACATGTCCCCATGGAGCCTCTAACTTCATGTCGTAGCAGCAGCCACCCTTAGACTTAAGATAAACGGAGCTCACCTTTTTCTTGGACTTGGACTCGGACTCCAACCCTGTCTTCCCCTTCCACCCCTCCACGCCAACACGTTGGTCCCCCACCGCAATCAGCGTTGCCCTAACCCTAATCATAACTCATTTTGAATTTACTCCATTCTCAATTCCTAGTAAGACCTTCCACGTTAATAAGTCTAATCTGGCAACGTCTCATAATGTTTCATGTTTGTTTCCCCTATTGTTTTCCCACTCTGTACGTTTTATATTCCACGCGTTTTGCAATAGGTGGATGGTTAGAGATTTATTAATTTTTCGATTTGATAAAAATTATTAATACTACTAGTTACACACTTTGAATGTTCTTTCAAAATTGTTTATATATTAAATAATTATTTTATATTATACCAAATTATTTGATACTATCAAGACCCTTTCATTGTGATGATATGAATGCGCCGATTTTTTAATCGCATAAATCGGGTTCATTTTTTTTTAATTATAATTACCAAGAAAAAAATACCTAATACTTGCAAATATAACATTAGATGACGACAAGAGATGGTTGGCGGATGCATTATTGTCTAATTATCTACATACGTTAGGTATATAAAATTTGCAATTAATTTTCTTCTATATATTTTAATCTACCAATTATACTTCAATGTATTTTTACAAAATTCATTTATTTTGCTTTTTTTTTTTTTTTTTGGGGGGGGGGGGGGGGGGTGAATTTAGTTTATCATTGTATTACAGAGAGCCATAAGACAATTATTCGGTGAACAATCAGCCTAGGACCCCATGGTTTATGTTTGTTAGGTTGAGTTTAACATGCGACTGTTGGCCCATATTTCTATGTTATTAAAAAATGCGAGCCGAATTTGTTACTTATATGACCTCTAATCCACTATTCCCTATTAATCTTTGAAATTAAGTGAAATATGCACATAAAAAAGCACTTAATATAGTCATTACAGTAATTAAGTCGAACAACAGATATTCAAGAAATTCAATTCTAGATACATGTAACATATGTACACAGTTAACATAACTTGTATTAATTATTTTGGTTTCTATCCAGTTGTATCTATTGATGCTAAACAAATTTCCATATGGAACTAGTGTTTACATTTCCAACTATCTCCAGATTTTTGAAATTATTATAGAACCTGAAGGCATAAATGAACTTAAAGAATAAATTGATTGCATACTTATGAAGAGTGAGAAATCTTCCTACACTCGTGTCTTTAAATAACTTCGTATACTACTTTGAAATGGGTTGAGATATATTGACACAATATTATTAAATCTTTGTAATAGCTAAAAGCTCGTGCTATATGTAAAATTCACAAATTTAATAGTTTGAGTATAAAGTTGAATTTGAGTATTAGAGATAATTTTCTTAAGTTAATAAAGTTGATAAATTTAAAATTAATTAAAATTTTAATTACGAAACCTAAGACGAATGGAAAAAACTCTAATATATTAATTAAAACCCTAATAGTGTATAAAAGCTCTAAACTCTATATGCATATAAATATTAAAGATTGAATTTGAATATGATAAAAATCCTAAAACTAAAATTTTAAACTTACAAACAAACAAATTTTTTTTTACGGTAATAAAACCTTAATTGAATATAATTATTGATCAATACAATTAATCGCATATAATCATGTATAATTGTTAACGAGTGACTAAAGATAACTTCTAAATGATAATAAACGTAAAAATACTAAATTAATTTATAAAATCGGTACTATTACTTTATAATTGTTAGTAACCTCATATATGTATATATATATATATATTAGTATTAAATAAGTTTAATCATTTAAACTTAATTTTATTACTTAATTATTGTTCATGTATTATATAGTAAATGTTAATTTTATAACTTAATTTTTTTATAGTTATAATATATATTATCATAAATATTTTTTATAGAGTTAGAAATATTTAGAGAAAATTCCAAAATTTATTTTATTTATTCGTTCACTTATTTCCTTATTTTTCCTTTCTTTATTATCTTTTCCTTTTTATTTTCCTTTTCCCCCTTCTAATTTATAATTGTTACATATACATAATATTATTATTAATAATTTTGACCAAAAGTCAAAACGTCATTCCAACATTTATTCTTCTTTCTTTTCCTTTTCCTTTTCCTTTTTCTTTTCTTTTTCTCTTCATTGCCATGAGCCATGTGTACCCTACATGCTTCTACACATTTCTTTTAATTTCCATCTTAAATTAACATAAAATTGAAGCCATAAATCTCAAATTGTGGACCGATGGTTTCTCTCTCCTCCTCATCTTCATCTTTTTATTTTCTTTTGTTTCCTTCCCCTACTATTTCACTTAGTTTCTACAACTACCTTCTTACTTCATCACTATCAAACTCTCACTTCCAAGAAGAAAGTAAAAAGCTATAACTTCAACATTTCAAGATCAAGTAACCAAGTATTTTCTTTAAGTATTTCAAACTTTCTTTGTAATTTAAGTTGTATATTATCCTTTCTTATGTTCATATGTATGTAAGTGTAGCATGTACTAGGAATATCATGTACTTTAGTCTTTTTGTAATAGAAATATTATGCAAGTGTACTTAATGATATGTAATAATTCTGTTCTTTTATATCCCCATATATATATGTATATGTACATATTCAAATATATAAGTACATGTAGGTGTTAACTATATATATATATATATATACACTTAATTAGGTATATACATACTTGTATGGTTTACATATATACCTAGCATATGTACATATATGAAGTATAGTGTAAAGTTATGCAAATAAATAAGGAAATAAGATAGGAATACATATATATATATATACATAAACATCTGTATACATATATATCATAATATGTACATAAACATAAACATGAGATAAATTAAGTATGTATACATACATACATACATATATATATATATATATATATATGAATCAAAAAGTATATAAGTATGTATACATATATTATATCCAATTTTCTTAAAAATAGATTTAGACAACATAAGTATATATATATATACACACATATACATATGTATATGTACAAGTATAGATATACATATAGTATTGGTCTATTATAAGTATAAATAAATGTATATATGTATATATATATATCTAAAATACAAACACATGAATAATTATGTTATAATTACTTAAAATAACATAATAAATAAATATATGCAAATAAAAATATTATATGGGCTGAAGGCCATAAAGGAGAAACTAAAGCCCATATATAATATTTAATAAATTATAATAACATATATATATGTATATACTAATATTATAAAATTAGATAAACATAAAAATTAGAAGAAATAATAAAATTACCATGTGAAACCATAAAAAAAGTGCCACGTGAGCACTTTTGCCAAATTTTCAATTAAACCACAAATTAGGAAAATAATTAGAAAATAATAATTAATTAAAAAAATAAAAAAATAAAAAATTAAAATTATTGGTAAATTAAACATAAAATGGAGAAATAAAGAAATTAATGTAAAATGAACTAAAAAATAAAATATTCTAAAAATATAAAATTTATAAAATTGATTAAATCATAAAATAATAAAGAAAAGCTCAAAATCAATAAATAATTTTTTTTAGGCTGAAAGACAAAATTCATAATGATTTAGATCCATAATGAAAAATATAGATTTCAACGTTTAAAATGAATCCCGCTACTTGAAAATAAGTCTGAGAATAGTAAAAATCGACTATAAGATCATAAAAATCAGTGTTAGAACGAAAAAATTACACGCAACTAAAAATTTAAGATAAATTGAGAAAAATAAGTAGAATAACTAAGTTAATTGACCTTATAAACAAATAAGGAGGAGAAATAGATAACTAAATACAAAAAATATCATAATTTACAAATATACAAATATATTTTCTATTGACTCTAATAAGTAAGTTAAACCATGTTCATGTTATATTTGGGTTATAATGGGAAATTAGGTAAACTATAATAGACATTTAGTGAATTGAAAAGTTTAGTATTTTATAATACTTATAAGTGTTATTATTTTTTAGGTATTTAATTGTCGAGTTCTTGAAACCCCAAAAGGCTTGAAGAATAAATATTAATCCAGGTGAGAAAGTTTTAATTACCCATTATTTGCTTGTGTGTATTATCTATGTGATGTTTGTTAGTTGTTATTGTCTGTGTATTTGAATGACTGTTTTATTTATGTGTTATCATTTGTATGATCATCTTCTTAAACCGGTAAATATAAATATTTGACCAAAATAACCAATTATATCTATCGCATGTCTATCACTCAACTGATATATTGATGGAAAGTTCTAGCTTTGCAAATTTAAAAAAAAAAAGTGTTTTTGAAAAACGTTTTCCCAATTTTAAATAAATTCTTGTATCATTTCTATGAGGGCTTATAGTGCTCGTAAATAATATTTTTATTGTTAAAGCAAAGTTAGTATGGTGTCTCCAATTAATAGTGAAAAGACTTGCTTTGTTATGCCTTTGGGGCCTTGGATATATTAAAAGAAAATAAAAAATGTAAAGTATTAAGTTAAGTTGAGTTGTTTAAAGACAATGTTTGAAGATGTATATTCAATTTAATAAATTCCAAGTTGTCAAATAGTTGAGCTTTATTAAATATATTTTTTAATCTAGTCCAATATATAGTGAATTTTTATCTAATTTATTTTGAGCTAAATAGATTTAGGATTTATTAAATAGGTTAATGTGCATATTGGGCTAAATTAAGATGGATTAAATTGAGCCTAAGATAGAAAGCTCAAATCAATATAAAATTTCTAGAAAATTGATTAAATTTTCAATGAATTTAATAAATTCAAATCGTATCAATATTGGATTTGTTGTCCACAATGATCTTAAAAGATTCAAGTGTGTAGCTTATAAGTTTTTGACCGTAAATTTTTATTTTAAAAGTTTTTCACACACAAACTCTACACATCTCTTGTACAATTTCATGTCCCATACAAATTACACAGTTCTTATAATTCACTCACACATAATCAAACACTCACGCACAATCACACTTCCCTACAATTCATCTATTGTTCATACCATCATATACTCATAAGGCCATACATTATTCACAATCTCCAACAGCCTTCACACACTAGTGTCTCCACATAATCCACTATCAGCACACACTTATTGTCTGGCACTCAATCTCCACACTCACTAATCACAGCCCATGTCTATGCTATGCACACTTATCGACATAGCATTATACGCTATTGCAACATACATACGCTTGCACTATCTGATCATAATACACAACATACGCCTATAATTCATACAAACACTTAATCCATCGCTCATAGTCCTACACATAGCACACACATCTACAACTTAACATATAGCACACTTGTTCACTGTTTATCACTGATCAGCACAAACGGTTCCCGACTAACACTTGTTGCATGATCACAAGCACCTTTAAATCACTACACTCTACAATTGTATGCCTAATCATATACATGATTCAATCTACTTAGGTAATTAGGTAAATTATTTTGGTTATTTATTTATTTTGTTTTTTTAACCACTTTATTTTACTAACTTTTTTTTAGTGCAAGTTATTTTAATAATTTTAACATAAGTTATGAATTTAAAACTTTTAGATAAATTTCATTTTTTTTTGTTAAATCCTATTTTTTATTAAAACTGAATTTTTAAAAAAAGTTGCATGTCTTTTCTTCGATATTTATATCTTTGGAGAATATATGTATCTAGATTGCGTGTCTTAGTAAGATCTTACATTTAGAGTTTAGAAAAAAATATTTTTGACATGTAGTAGTGTATTTTAAAAAATAAAATCTTAATTGGAGTTTTCAAAAGATTTAACTAGTTAATGTTTTTTTTTTAAATATATTTATGAAATTAGATCTTCTTAGTTTTTTTTTTTAAATAAATTGATAACTAGTGTAATTTTGGCTCGATTTCTTTTAAAAAAAATTAACTCACTAAGTCTTTTTTAAAAAACAAAACTACATTAGTTTGATTCCAATTAGCGGGTACGGAGGCACATCTATGACAACCATAAAAGAATACATTTTTCTTTTTTCTTTTTGGAAAATTCGTAATAAAAATTGTAGAAAAAATCCAATTTAATTACATTTTATATCTCTGTACATATTTTAGCATTTTTAGAAAAAATATAATAAAAAAGCTCATTAGTTTTTTTATTTTTACATGGTAATTTAATTTTAATAGGTTAGTTTCTGAACTTAGATTTTATGATTTAAATTTTTTTAAAAAATAATTTTTTGAGAAAATTTATGAACTATTAAGGTTTTTTGCTTGAAAATTCTAATTTGACTTTTATTAGTTTAACTGGTTGGTGACTCCAATTTTTTTAAAATATTTTTTAAAAGAAAAATATTTTTCTTCAATTTTATATTGAGCAACTTATATTGAATGAGCTAGGTTTAATATAGGTTAAATTCAGAAAAATTGAAATATGGGTCAACAAAATTGGCGTCTCCATTATAAATCGTTCGTAGGCTAACAATGTAAAAGTAAAAAGAAAAATTAATTAATGGGATTCATTTTTTTTTTCAATTTTTATGTATATATTGTAATATAGTTGTACTAACTGAATTTTAGTGATGTAGGCCTCTAAGGAAAAAAACTAGCCTAATTGGCCCTTTATCAGGGGATTCATGGTGATTTTTTTTTTTTGTTACTCGTATGCTTAGATATGGTTGGACCTAAGTCACCTTAGGAACCTAAGAAGGGCTGCCATTGTGTAACCTTTAAGTCACTGAGGTCTTTACTCCTGCCTAACGATAATAAGCGAGTCCACTCGTGCTTTGATATAGCCTACTAGGTTTTTCTCTGAAAATGCTTGGAGTTACAAAACTTAAGGCTCATAGACCCTATCCTTCTACATCATTTTTTTTTTGAAAAAAAAAAGGATTAGTCATTGTTAAATTATAGGACTTTCTTTTTCAAAAATAAAAAAAAAGATGGAAAATTAAAAGAATCAATACCCTTATATATTATCCTTATGTATAAGTATCCATGAGCTTCATTTTTATTTCAATCCTCTTATATATAAGTGTATTCCTTAACCACAAGTTTATAATGATTTCATTCTTATAATTTAATATTTACTAACCTTTATTACATTAATTTTATTCCATACTTTGTTTTATACATATTGTTATCTTCATTTTTTTTATGTGTGTATTATATAGTTGCTCTTGTATTATTTTGTAATATAGGTATTATGTATTACTTTTTTTTTTGTTCATTTTACAAATAAAAAGTGGTAAAACAAGATTTAAGATCGAATCCACTAAATTGCATTAAAATTTTTTATAGGAAAGCAGATGAATATTAGTGCAACGTTTTAATATATATATATATATATATATATATCATCATCAGTAAGGAGTTGCAATTTTTTTATTTTCCCATGTAACACATTACTCGTATAAATTTCTCTATGTATTTTTTTTCCATGTAAAAAAACTTTTTCCTTGTAAACTATTAAGATATATTTTGCTTTTGTAAAATTTTCTGTATGATTTATCCACATCTATACTTATAAAAAGATTATAAGCGCAACAAGGGTTTAGCCCATTTATACTTAATTGATTTTAATAAATTTGCAACTCTGAATTTTTTTTTAATAAATTATCGCACTATTATCCAATTGCTAGTCCTGCATCTACATGGGTGTGCTTTACTTGTAAGCTATTTGTGTCTTTATTTATTTATTTTTATACTTGTTGTATAAAAAATTTGCTTAATCTTGTGTACATTGGAAAAAAAAAACAAGTAAAAAACCTTTAAATTGTAAATATTTGTTACTCATGATCTGTAAATAGCCATTATTCCTATATTGTTTATCACTTAGATTTTTGTAACATTAGACACCCTTTTTGTAAAATTATAACTCTTCAATTATCAATTGTCTTTTTGAAGCCTTGTTATCCTCATCATATCATCTTCATTATTTGGCGTTTTCTATTCTTTATGCAATATAGGTAACCTAGTTATGTATAGCATAGGTCTTTTTTAGCTTCCATTAATAAGTAAGGTTTTCAAGTCTTTTTACAACTTTGTTGTCTTCATTATCTAGTCTTAATAATTGATTTCTTATATTATTTGGGCAATGTTAACAATCTAGTTATTTATAACACAGGTTCTCTTCAATTTCCAATAATAAAAAGGTTTTTCAAAAGTTTTTCACAAAAGAAATAAACATTTACATGTAAATAAGTCATTATCATCGGTTTTTGACTTTGTAGAATAGTCATTCATTTTCACCAACTCTATAACTTTTTTAGTTCTTCTAATGAATTAGGGAAATGTTAATGGTTCAATTTGTAACATAACTTTTTAAAAATAAGTGTTTTCAAATGTCTCTAAAATAAAATTTTTCAAAAAAAAAAAAAAAACTGCTAACAAGTATGAAATTTATAGGCTTTGAGTTCTTACTATTAAGTGGCTAAGCCCATTTTTCTAAATCTCATATTCGTTCCTTCTGAAATAAGATGATAGATAACAACGACAATTCCAACCTAAGCCTAGTTTGAGTAGTCACTTATTTTGAGCTCATTGCACCTTATAGCCCATCAATTAGGCTTGATACTAAAACTGATGTTGAAGAGCAAAAGAGGAATGTATGTTGGAAATTGACCAATAAGAATAGTAGAGACAACCTATTTACCAGTCCCCAAAATGGACATTACTCTTAACTCCTTAGGAAAAGCCTAAACTAAGAACATAATCCTTGAAGAGAAGCCTATTATCAAATCTTTTCAGAAGCTTTAGACATAAAAACCTAAAACACAAACACTAGATCTTCACATCTATTTCAACCCATGTCAAGAAAAAAAAAAAAAAAAACTAAACACATGACCTACTAACTTCACTTAGAGCTTTGTCAATTTATACCTATCCTCTTTAAGCTTAGAAGGTCCTAAACACTTACTTCACAAAAATTGGCCCACTCACTCCAATGCTAAAACTAAATACAAATTTTATCTCCACTATGAATGAGCTTAGGCTAAGAGGCCAATAAAAGGACCCATTTTGCTGCAAATTGTGACTAAAAATAAACAAAGCCGGTCGTTAGATGGATTAAAGTTTGCAAAAAGCTTGAAAGAACTAATGGAAGAATGTATAAAAGGAATGAATGACGAACGAATGGTAAGCAAAACCCATGAGCAGCTCCAAAGGATATGACGCACCAATGGAACTTTCGAGAACTTATGGCACAATTTGATATGACTATGAATCGGTTCGGTGGGGTTACTCACCAATTAGCCTTACTCAAGGGTTAGAATAAGAGTGATGTCAAGAGTAAATAGGGTGTTTACGCAAGGAAGAAAATACTCAAAAGTGTATTTAGGATAATCTAATTCTCATAACTAGAAGTACAAAGGTATTTATATCCATAAGTTAGGATAACTTGCTAAAAAAAAAAGGAAAAAGGCAAAAAGGGCATTTCCTAAGGAAATAATGTACAAGATACAAAAGGGATATACAAGAAAAAATAATCATTGGTGTAACGGATTCTACATACTATACTGTACACGTGGTGATGCTATATTGGTGAGATTGTTAGAAGATGCGAATAAAAAGTATAGACAGCTAGCTTGTTTGAGTAAGAATGACTTAGTCAATCCAAACTCTCTCTCTCTCGCTTTTTCGGTAAGGAAGATGCCGAATAATTGGTTGGTTCAGGTGCTAATGAGTAATCTTCAATTCAGTCTACTATAAAAAGATGGGCAGTTGTATGGCTCAGCATGAAGGATGACATGGCGAGGAAATGCTCAGCCTTGGTGGAGGTTAGCTAGAACAGAATGATTTGTTGTGTTGGTCCCTCTAATCCTTAAGCTTGGTTGCGAGTTAGAGGTTCGATAGCCTGATTCCCATCACATTTAATTGAGTCTAAAAGGGTAATTTTTTTTTAAAGGTAGAGGAGCATGTGACCTATTTGGGCATTACATAATATCTAGTCTTGTCTAATGAGACTGGGGCAAATAAGGGAAAATAAAACATAAAATGTTTCATTATTAAACTAATGAAAGTATCTCATTATTTGAAGAGTTTATAATGATAAGATGTAAGTTATAATCCTAAAGATTGACCTTAAAACACTCATGAGAGCTGAGAGACATAAAAGTGAAGATAAGACTTGTTCCTTAAAGGAAGTTTATCTTACATGCGATACATGGATTGAAAAGATGATAGGCATTCATTTCACTCCATAAATTATTTTGTCCTTTATTACCCCCTTTGAGTATTTAAGGGAGGTTTTTCAAAGAAAAAATGAACCTTATCAAGAACCACCCTATACTAGGGACTCAGGAGGTTAGGGCCATCTATTTTGGAGAAAAGGGATATGCTAACTTATGTTTGCTTCAGTCATGTCAATTCATGAGCAATAATTATGATAAATAACTCATTACTTTAGAATGAAGAAGAGTTTCAAACCATATACACATAACTCAAGCCTATATTCTCATTCAAATATCTTAAGCTCATAGACTCTTCTCAAATACTCCCCTTAAACCATACCTTACTTCATTGGGTTTATACATTTTGAACTCATGGTTTTAGGGCCATCAATTTCTTGAACCGAAAACTCGGACACATGAGGGCAATTACCTTTGAAAAAAAAAAGAAAAGGAGAAAAAAAGAAAATAGAAGGAAAAAAGAAGAAAACAAAAGTAAGGTAATCACATCCCAAAGGATAGCTCAAAAGCTCTTCAAAGGCCTAGGGCTTAAGTACCATAAAAAAGCTGAACCCATGAATTTCAAAATTAAAGACTTGAGTCTTCCCCTAATATGCCTCAAAGTACAAACCTGGATAAGAACTTCTAAGCCCAAAGGAATGAAACTTTAATTCTATAATCCTACCCATTATACCACCTCTAATAAAGCTCTTTTAACTGAAGAAATTAACTTATCTTAAGTAATTATTGCTTGTGAAACTAAGGTAAGTCCATCATAACATTTTCCCACTAAGGTTCTTAACTTGTATACTTGGGTTAAGATATTAGTTTTTTTTTAAAAATTGGTCAGCACATCAATATCCCCTTTTGTTTAAGCTAATGACCAAAAGCCTACATTATAACATTGAGGAAAAGACCTATTAGATTAATCAAAGTATCACTTACAAGATTGACCTTAATTGTTGGAATCATAGTTAAGGGTGAAAACAAGCTATCTAAGAGTGTAAGGAAATCTTTTTGGACTAAATTATTCAAATAATCGAGATGCTTTCCCTAGTAGGAAACTTTTGGATGTAAAAGTCAAGCATGCCCTATGGGCACAAGAAGCCTTTTGCTTAGAATCGAATGAGAATGTCTTATGGCAGGAAGAACAAGGTATTCAGCTGAAGTTTTTTTTTTTTCCTATTCCATCATCATAGCGGACAAGCAATCAAAGATGAAGAATGAATGGTCAATGAGCTAAAAAATGAGCATACTGCTTATTTGTAACATTTAGAGTTAATACAATTTCATTACTTGGTAGTAAAAAAAAAAAATTGAATAGTTTTTTTTTAGAATAAAAGCATTGGTTTTTCCCTTTAAGTTTCAAAAAGTGAAAAATTTGAGAATTTGTAGAGTGAACTTTAGTCATCTTCAAGTTAAAAACTTTAGTAATCCTTCTAGGAAATTTTAAGAACCTTAGTTATCTTTTTGTTAAGAACTTTGGAATCTTAGTCATAGGAAAATTTAAGAGCTTCAACAATCCAATGAAAAGATTATTCAAGAGCCTTTATCATACTAAAGAGCTTAGGCTATCTTAAGAATTTTGAGAACTTTGGTTATCCCATGTTTAGAGAGTTTCAGTTTACATTAAAGAATATTAGTTATTCTAAGGATTAACAAAAAAAAAAAAAACCAATTAGCCATACCTTCAAACCCTTTTATTAAGTTTGATTCTTTAAAAGATCTATCCTTTCAAGAAGTATATATTTCTTTTAAAAACATCAATTTTTTCATCATAGTGCCTAATTTTATCCTTTTGCCCTGTTTTTTCAAGACAGGCTCCTTATTCCTTTACCCTATTCTTTCAAGATGGGTCTCTTTAATCTTTTGCCTTATCTTTTCAAAATATGTACCTTAATCATTTGCCATATCTTTTCAAGATAAGTCCCCTTACTCCTTTGTCTCGTCTTTTCAAGATAGACTTTCTATTCCTTTAGCCCATCCTTTTAAGATGGTCAGTTTATTCTTTGCATTGACTTTTTAAGCTGATATCCTTTTTCAAAACGAAACATTGCTCAGCTGACCATTCAAGTTACTAATCTTCACCTTGTTAATTTAAGATAGATAAAAATGGACATCGCTTTCATCTTTGTAGTGAAGTTTTAATTAGATTTCACTTCAAAAAGGAGTAGTTGTAGATACCTTATTTTTGTCACCATCGAGATTCTTTTTTATTAGGTCAGATTTGAAAAGAAAAAGAAAAAGAAAAAGAAAATAATAATAATAATAATAATAATAATAATAATAATAATAATAATAATAATAATAATAATAATAATAATAATAATAATAATAATAATAATAATAATAATAATAATAATAATAATAATAATAAACGAAAATTGAAAGAAAATAAAAAATATAAAATGTTAAGTTGAGTCGAGTTGAGTCGTTTAGGGTCGAATCAAATCGAACCGGACAATGGTTGAAGATGTATATTCAATTTAGTAAATTCCGAGTCGTTGAATAGTTGGGTTTCATTAAAGATATTTTTTAGTCTAGTTAAATATAAAACAGATTTTTATCTAATTTATTTTGAACTAAATAGACTTAGACTTTATTAAATAAGTTAGTGTGTATATTGGGCTAAATTAAAATAGATTAAATCGAGTCCAAGATAGAAAACCCAAATTAATGTAGGGTTTCTAAAAATTGGATTAAATTTTCAATGAATTTAATAAATCCAAATCAACTATCATCGTATTTTATCAATATTAGATTTGTTAAAATTGAATCTATGTCGAAAAAGATTTAAGCATGTGGCTTATAAATAGTAGTTTTTTACCGTAGTTTTTTTTTTTTAAGTTTTTCATACACAAACTCTACACATCTCCTATACAATTTCATGTCTTACACAAATTACACATTTCTCACAATTCACTCATGTATAATCACACATAATCATACTTCCTTACAATTCATCCACTATTCATGCCACTATATACTTACAAGCCCATACGTTATTTACAATCTCCAATAGCCTTTACATACCTACATCACCGCATAGTCTACTATGAACATACGCTTATTGTCTAGCACTCAATCTCCACACTCACCGATCATAGCCCATATCTATGCCACACAAATTCATTGGCATAATACTACATACCACTACAAAACACACACACTTGTATCATTCGATCACAATACACCACACACATGCCTGATCTACTGCTCATAGTCCTATGCACATCATACATATCTATGACTAGACATACAATACACTCGCTCACTGTCTAATACTGATTAGCACAAACGGATCCTGACCAACGCTTGTTGTAAGATCATACACACATTTGATCACTGCACTCCACGATTGCACGCTTGATCACTACATGATCCAACCCATTTTGGTAATTGAGTAAATTATTTTCGTTATTTATTTATTTTTTTTAACCACTTTATTTTACTAACTTTTTTTTTTTTAGTGTAGGTTATTTTGATAATTTTAATATGAGTTATGAATTTGAAAACTTTTACATAATTTTTTTAGATAAATTTCATGTTTTTTTTGTTAAATTGTATTTTTTTATTAAAACTGTAATTTTTTAAAAAGTTACATATATTTTCTTCGAGATTCATATATTTGGAAAAGATATGTATCTAAATTGTGTATCTTAGTAAGATCTTATATTCAGGGTTTAAAAAAAATATTTTTGACATGTAGCAGTTTTTTTTTTAAATATAAAATCTTGACTAGAGTTTTCAAAAGATTTAGTTAGTTAGGGATTTTTAAAAGTAAATTTGTGAAATTAGATCTTTTTAGTTTTTTTTAATAAATTAATAACTAATGTAAATTTGGCTCAATATTCTTTTTTTTTTTAAAAAAAAGGGATCTACTAAATCTTTTATAAAAAATAGAACTACGTTGGTTTGATCCCGATTAGCGGGTATGTAGGCACTTTCAGAACAAACATAAAAAAATAATATTTTTTTGAAAAATTTGTAATAAAAATCATAAAAAAATCCATTTTAATTACATTTTGTATCTTTATACATATTTTAGGACTTTTACAGCAACTGAAAAAAAAAAGCTTTTTTTTTTTTACATGGTGATTTGGTTTTAATAGATTAGCCCCCCGAGTTTATATTTTCTTGTTTAATTTTCTAAAAGAAATAATTTTTTTTAGAAATTTACAAACTAGTGGCTAAATTAGGGTTTTTCCATCATAAAATTCTAATTTGTCTTCTTACCAGTTTAACTGATTAGTGACTCTAATTTTTAAAAGAAATGTTTTTCTTTAATTTTATATCAAGTAACTTATATTGAGCAGGTTGGGCTTAATATGAGTTAAATTAGAAAAATCTAAAATAAGGCTCAACATGCTTGATGGGTCTTGGATATGACGTGTTGATGGTAGATGACCTTAATTAAGGTGTACTTATTTGGATTGGTATTTTTTTCTTGGTTAGGGTAATAGTTGAATATTGTTTAGAGAGATAATGCCCCTAGTCAACCTCATATAGTTAAGGTGAGGTATCCCGTACGAGTAAGCAGAGGGGATAATAGACATGTAGACGACGTAAATCTATAACTTCCATAGTTTTGAACTCTTATTGATGTGTTGTTTTTATTCATCACACATGCATTCATTTTGCGTATAAATAGATTACATTTGTGTTAATAATGCTTGAAACCCCTAGGCAATCTCATCCAGTTTAGGTGAGGTATCCCGTGCAAGTAAGTATAGGGGATAATAGACATGTAGACAATGTAAATCTATACCTTCTATAGTTTTGGACTCTTATAGATGCGTTGTTTTTAGTCATCACACATGCATTCGTTTTGCGTATAGATAGATTACATATGTGTTAATAATGCTTGAAAACTTGCTTGAACGATAGTAGTGAGGAATGAACTTACTGAGCTGTGGTTGCTTATTCTCATATAATTTCTTTTGCAAGTTCATTTAATTAAAGATTGGAATAAATCTCGAGTGCTGAGTGCTAAGAGAAGCTAAGTACGATAATGTTAGAGTTAGTTGAGAATTTTATAGTTGATAGAGAAGCATCTTTTTTAGGAAATATTTCTATGTTAGGGTTACGTATGATTTAATATTTCCTATAATTTATAGAGTTGATTTACCTTATCTTATTATTTGGTGGGGGATATCGATTTTCAATGGTTTAGAGAGATTTTGAAATATCAGTTATCCATAATTATTTATATTTTACTGTAAGTTAATATATTAAAAATTGAAAATCTTAGTGATTAATTATTTAGAGTTTTATAATCTTTGACTTATAAGGCAATTTTCATATCATGGGTGTATATATAATATAAAAATTTTAGATAATCCTATTAGGTTGCCTCCCTTAAGGTCATAATACTATGTGCATATATATAAATGATATGTTATGGATACTAACGAACATTCGCATCCATATTATGGGTGCATTAAATAGCAAATAAAAATATAAATTACCAATCCCTACGGTTTCTAGGATTTTTAAAACTAGTTTTTACCCATCACTTCGTTGACATTTAATAAAATAAAATATTATCTTCTTTACTGGTAAAAATATCAAAATAAAATATGATGTTTCTTATAGGTAAAAGAAACACAAATGTAGCCTTACTTATAAAATAAATATCAACATGGAGAATTGATGGCTTTGTAATTTTTTAATTTCAAATACATTCAAAATTTTAAATAGACAGGTTTAGAGGGATAATGTATAATCACTTTAATATATGTAAGTTATTTAATAAAAATACCAAATGGCGATTATAAAAAAGGTTTGGCTATAATAATATACATAAAGAATTGTATAGTTTTGTATTAGATTATGTAAAGATTGTAAATATTAAGAAAACTCTACATTTGCATGGAAGTACATTTCTTTTAAATAAAAACATTACTATAAATTGGGGCTATTGTTGCAATCACTTCGACGAACTTGTTTTGCTAGAGCTTTCTTTTCCAACATGGCAACTATTTCTTATTTTTTTTATTTTATAATGTTTAAGTCAATTTTGATAATAATTTCACTTTTCTATGCAAGAGGTGATGTTGAAAAAGAAGGCAAAAGATGAAGCCTAAGTACTAGAGAAAATGGGCAAACCTAAGTTCGATGCTATCATTATGCATGAGTTCTTTGGTTATAAGTTGGGCTATTATTGAGGATTGGGATATGGTGGGCTAATTTCACCTCCCGTACGAAAATCAATGTATGTAGAGCGGTTTGGATTATCTTCGTAGACATTTAATAAGCCTATTGGACAAGATAATTTTCGTAAGGAGTTTAGTGATTTAAAAAAGAAATATGATGAAATAATAAAATGGCTAAATGCTCAGCCTCAAATGAATGCTCTATTAATGGCTACCTTATACCTGGCCACCTTCTGTAGCATTTGCAGGTGGTGCATCTTAGCAACCTCCTCCATTCGGTTTTTTGCCATAGCCTAGTCCATAGGTATATTCTCCTGGTGTGTCTTTACCTTAATAGTATATTCTATTTTTGTTTTGTGGTACATAAGGATAGTATATGAATGCACTCCTGCAAATTTGTTCTAACTCCAATTCGTCTTTTATGGTAAATCAAGGTGAAAAGCAAAGGGCATTAAGGCTAAGTAGAGATGCAAGTATCAAAGCCTCTACTTAGATAGTGTATTTTGCTTATGTCTTATTTTTGTAATTGTTATTGTTGTCATGTTATATTCAGACTAATGTTTCTTTTTAGATTAAATATGAATGTTATTTTACTTTGTGATATGTTGTTGAACAGTACATATCAATCCAATTAAATCAAACTCGTGTTTCTTTTTTGACTAAATAAATATGTTATTTCACTTTTTTGATATTTTGTTGACCAATATGTATTAATCCAATTGTATTATCTAGCTTTTATTATTATTATATTTATTTTTAAATTACATCAAATATTAAATATTTGCAATCATATCAATTTCCATTATAGTGGGTACAATATTTCTAAATTAAAAAATAAATAATAATAGATTCTTATTAATGGGAGAAATTAATTAAAAAATACTATATATATTATATTACTGACGAACTAAATTCACCAGAGAGAGGATTTGACACTAACTCAGTTGCAAAAAAAGGTTCGCTAATAACTTTTTCAGTGGGAAACTAAATTCACCAATCTTTTGTTAACTTTTACGTGGCCAACATGGCGGTGAACTTAGTTTGCCAAATTACTTTTTCTAGGGAAAAAAACTCGCTAATAAGCACTGATGATACCTCTAGTGGCGGTTATTTATAAGGAAATAATTTTGGCAGACATATATTTGTAGTGAAAGAAAGACTTTTGAAATTACATTCATTAAACTTTTGTTAAGTAAATATACTTTTACACAATTGATGGAACTTTAAAATACTTGCAACTTTTCCGTGATTTAGTACTAAATATCACAAGCCTTCATGTTCATGTTTACTCCAATCTTGAATCTTGAAAGATAAGAAGTCATTCGAGACGATGCATTAATTCACAGGAATCATTTAGTAGTCAAATAAAAACATGATGTATTTTTTCCGTTCAATACTTTGAACAAAATATTTGATTGATCAGGATTGAAGAATTAATTATTTCCAGGACGAAAGGGATAATAGGAAAGAAGTTGGAGAGAAATTAAGGTCGACTTCATGACCAGATGATAGAACTTACCGAACGCGATATTGTACGATGCAAATATAGCCTTATTATTTTTCTTAGCAGCCGTCTTGCGATGTCTGGTTAGTCAATAGAACGTAGAGAACATTCAACAGAAAATTTGAACCCGTTTGGCCGGCAATTACATTAGTTTCATCTGACTTTTGACTTGCAAATATAATTTATTCTCTTATGTTATGATATTTTTGTCAGAAAGCTTTTCATATTCTTCCTCTTTGACGGAGAAAAAAAAAAAAAGATTTATTAGGTTGTCATCTTAAGTGTGTATATATATATATCAATCGAATTTTTATGTAATAATATCTATAAAATATTAATGATAATATATTTTTTTTATTATTAGTTATAACTGGAGGAAGAGATTTTAACTTGATCCATTAAATTGGAAGATCTCTCATAGTATGTATGACCTAATTAATCTTTTCTCAAGAAAGAGTGAGATTCATAGGGTTTGTCTCGTGAACTTGCCTAAACATGCGCAATTGGACGGTTTATCGTCCCTTAGTTAACACACACAAAAAGAAGGAAAAATATACCCGAACAACAGTGATAGTGATACATTTCATTGTAGCTTTGTTAAATGATCAAAGGTTTCGTATAGTTGTGTGTCTTTTGAGATTAAGAAGATTTATTTATTTATTATTTATTTATTTTTTTTTTTGCGAAGAGACTAAGAACATGATTCTTCTTCTTAATTTGTGTTGTTTTAGTAGTTGAGACAAAAGTTTAGGTAGTTTTTTCTTCTTTTCTTTTGTTTTTTTTTTGGACCAAAATAGTTTTGGTAGTTTAAGTAATTCGGAGTCGATCTTTAAGAGAAGCGGATTGAGAGAAGTCATCTTCTTTATATAAGTATCTAAGTAACTACGAATGCGCTATCTTTTAACTTGGTATAGTACCTACTCTTTCTAGGAAAAAGAAAATCATATATCAACTCGTTGGATACATCAAATTGATCATACACCATCCAAAACGAGGGTGTCGATATGCCAAAAATCAGATACATCTATTGTGTACCACGTAAATTGCGCCTTGTCTAGAAGGACTTACAATATTCCACATCCACTTAGATTTCAATATTTTCGGTTCTTTTCTTTTCTCAATCCATTTATGCTGCCTATGGCTAATGATAATGGTAATGGTTGAGTGCATGGTAATGGTTGAGTGCGTTCGAATCTTGGGAAAAATACAATTACACCACCATACTATTGCAATCAACTAATCCAAATATTTTTTAACAAACCCTTGATTTATGTCATTTTTCAGTGTACAAAAAAGAAGCATTCTTAAAATCCTATGCAGTATGCACATGACAATCCTGCCCTCCTTTCAAATTATACGTACGCACAAAAAATCCTTAGTCAAACACTTCAAATCTTTCCTTTCATTTCCAAACCGTAAATGAAGAAACCCTAAATCATGATGAAGGAAAAAAGGATCCGTTGTTCATTGCTTTGAGTTTTCTTATTGTGATAGTTATATAGCAGAAACAACAAAGATTATTAGTATATTTAATACGATTATTAGTATATTTAATACTATTAATACACCACATGTTTTAAAGATTGATGAGTAAGTATTGTTAAAATTTTAACATGTGAATCATTAATATATGTTTAAATGTTATTGGTATTTATTTACCATTCATAAAAACATGTGATGTGTCAATGCTGATGAAAGTTTTTTTTTGTACATTAAGGGAAGAAAACACATATAAATTAATTATAAAATTATTGTTCATCGAAAAAAGAATTGAATTGTAAAATTATCAAAAGACAGGTCATACTTTTCTAACATTTCCAAAAATATTGTGGAATATATATATCTATATATATATATTATTATTTTTCAATCAAAATCATTAAAGGAAGACGGCTAGATCGTTGAATTCATTTAATATAATAGAGAGAGAATAGAATTGTGATTTTGATGGAGTGTAATAAGGGGTGAATTTTTATTACATTGTTTACTTTAATAAAAAAAGACAATAAGAATAAATATGTAATATAAATTAAAATGACAATTTTACCCTTTTTCTTTCTATCTTCCTTTCTCTCTTTCAATAATTGTAGTCTCTCTCTCTCTCTACATGGTCTTTCAATCAACCCCATCTCCCTTTACCATTGCTTTTGATGGGAATTAGATAACTAGACCCTTGACCCGAGCCTGAGCTTGAGGTCTTGAAGGATTGACAAAGTGGAGCCAACTCCAGCCGAGGCCGATCTAATCCTTACTCCCAAGCAACTTTGTCGAGCCTGATTTTTTGATTTTTTTTTTAAATTGATTTTCCTATTTCCCGATTAATATTAAACCCTAACCTATTTAATATTAATCTTTGACTAAAGAAATTGAGAAATTTCAGTTTTTTATTGAAAATAATTTTTGGAGTCGCCACCCGACCGAAGTCGAGAAAAAAAAAAGAAACCATAACCAATTGGGTGGATTGATTACGATTTGGCTACCGGTCTTTGATTTCAATTTTAAATGAAGAACCAGAGGGTTCCAAGTTCAAGAGCTAACCTATTAAACCCTCAACGGGTACCACTATCTATTTACCGAAATTAAGGTTATTCTTCTAATTATAATATTTAAAAAAATAAATAAATAAAATAAAAAGAAAAAAGAAACTAAGTTTTTACATATTTTATCGTCGCCCCGAAAGTGTCTACGTATCTGCTAATCGGGTTCTGACGATCGTAGTTTTTTCAGAAAATTTTAGTGTGTTGATTGGTTTTAATTTTTGAAAACTGGCCGAGTTTACGTTTTAGTTGATTCGGTTTTAAAAAAATCTAAACGATCTTAACTCTTGAGTGTTTTTGTTTTTGTTTTTTAAAAAAAAAACTTTAACAATCCTATTTAAAAAAAAAAGGTCTTTTATTAATTTTTATTTAAAGAAAAACAACTTTCTATGTGATAAACCAAATCTTAAGATATGACTAATCCTAACAATCCCTAAACTAATATATACGACTATCTATTAAAATAAATTAATTCCATATGATACACTGGTATAAGAACTAATACTAAAACTTCTGAACTAACATATACATATATCATATATTATGTTAACTAATAAAGTATAATTAATATAATAACATATATTTGTAATAAAAAAACCAATCTTAATGGTTCATAATCTAATGTTTATGTCTACTTATTAAATAAATATTCACTTAAATTAATATAATGTACCTAATATATATTACAAAGAAAACTAATATTAAAAAAATACCTTAAACTAATATACACACACACATATATATATATATACCATATTAAATCATTAAAGTCCTAACAAAATAATAATATAATAAATCATAAAAAATTTGGATAGAAATTGAACATGATTGCGGGGCTACTGTCTCTAACGTGTGTAGTTGCTGCAAATCGCTATCGTACAGATTTGTTGGTGATCGACGGTTCGTACAGTTGCAGCGATCAGTGCAGATGATTAGTACGTAGACTACGTCAGTGTGGGGAGCAACGTACGTGTTTGTTGTATGCTGCTGTTGACGGATGGGGCTAGCTGCAATTGGAATGTGTACTGGAGTCACTATCTATGGTGTTGGGACAATGCTAGATGTCGTTGCTGTCCACCTTGCTGCTATCCTGTTCGTTGCTGTTTGCTGTGCTGCTGTCCTGTTCGCTATTGTCTTGTTTGCTGCTGTCTACCATGCTGCTGTTTGCTTGGTGTTGCTGCTGTTTGCCTGGTCGTGCTGAAGAATTCTACAGCAGTAGTAGTTGGACATACGCAGTCTTGAAGGGTGTTATAACAGTGGGCTATTTGTGGGACTATGTTTAGTCGCTGAATTATTGTTGTGTCAACGTAGTCTTTTTCTGCTGTCTTTCCTCTTTTTAATGCACGTGTATATGTGTTTTAAGGTCCAAATCAAATCATATCTAATTATATCTATTGTATTTGATTCGATAAAAACTAAATCCAAATTAACTCAAATCCGATTTAATAAAATCAAATTAGATTCAAATATTTTTAATTAGATATGAATCCTATTTATTTATTTCTCTCACTATTGTAAAATATAGAAAAATAAAAGACATAAGTGCCTGGCGAGACTCAAACTCAAGACCTTAAACTACATCCATTCCAAATATTCCAATACTTATCCATTAGACTGTTGGCCTATGCCTTGACATTTAATACAATTAAATTGCACTTAAACTACGCAACTCCTTAAAATAATTTTTGAACTAAGTTAAAACTAAAACAAATAACTCTAATATGAGTTACTTCCTAAAAAAAAAAAAAAAAATCTTTTTTTTTTTAATTTTTCTTTTTTCTTTTTTTTTTTTCAATTTTTATTATTTATTATTATTTTTAATTTTTATAATAATAATAATTTTATTTTTTGAATTAGGACCCTTTCTGTAAAATAAAAATTAGGATTACAGGAGGGTAAAAATTAGGTGTCTATAAACTTCATCTACCGAGTCGAGTTATTTCAACTTTGTCAACCATCGTATGATGACTTAACTCATATTCCTTTGATTGCTCGACCATCCTTGATGTTAGCTCTACTCTGCCAGTGTCAACTACTGGCTCGACAGTACTTATGCTACAAACCCTAGGGCACATCTTAGCTAACATCTCCTTGGAAGGGCTCTCAAGTTTGCTCAGCACCTCTGCTCGACGACTCTCAGCTCGACCGTACAACTTATTTGTTTGTTCCAAAAGAGCCTTAATGATCGATTGCCACGAGTTCGGTCCCCATGTAGAAGGTTTTGCTATTAATCATTAATTTCTTTGATTTTTCATTTGTACCCTTTATTATTCCTTGTATGTAACTTCTTTTAGACAATACTCTTTTTGTATTTTCCATTTTAGATAGGTTATCCTAACTTTTTGTGTATAAATAACCTTTATAATATGTAGCCACAAGATATATCTAATATTGAATATACTTAACTGTTCCTTTCGAGAGTTAGTATGCTTACTACTTTTCCTACACTTATCCTAACTCTTAAGTAAGGTTAGGTGGTAAGTAACCTCATCGAGCTGCTTATGAGTCATACCAAGCTAGTTTTATGAGTTCGCAAAAATTCCTTGGTGTGTCACATCCTCGTAATAGTTCATGTTTTGCTTGTTTATCATGTTTTCTTGTTCTTATTTTCGTTTTTTCTTGCCTATCACTTCAAGCTTTCTGCAAGCTTAGATCCATTCCGATACAATTGCCCTTATCGACTCTTGGCATGGTGTGTCATCCTGGTATCAGAGTAGATTTTCATTTGGGTAGGTTGCTTTTCAGTTGTGATTTTTACTGTGTAATGCATAGTACTGTTGCTAAGTGTGCTGTGAATATGAAAAGGGTTAGTTTAGGTATTTTAGATAGTATTTGAAGTTTTGCTTTTACTGTAAGGCCTTTGTTGCGAAGTACTCTGTTTTGCCTTGTTTCAAGTATATGAAAATAGAGCAAGTTTCAATTGGAATTATTGTTCTTTGGAGTAGTTGTTGTATGCATAGTTAGTTTGAACTTTCATGGGGTAAGTGTATGTACGAGTTGTTTGGCTTCAAAGGCGATGTCTATTATTTCTTGGATTCTTAGTTTGCCACTGAGCTTTATTGAGAGAATGATGGATTCAAGTGTCAACATTGGTATTAGAGATGATAATAGTAGTATTGTCCACAATGGACGACAATACCAGAATGCCTTTAGAAGTACAAATAAACGGTTGGATGAAACGACCAACTTGATAGCTAGTTTGACCAGGGTTATTCATGTACTAGTCTTTCAACTTGTTGAGGTTGTGTAGAATACTCCTTAAGCTACCCAACCTATAAGGGGTTAGAACTTAGCTCGACAAAATTGAGGTGGAGGAGTAGGAGGATGTATGTGGAGAAGAATCGACTTAGGTGATATGGATTAAGAAGGAGAAGAAGAGTATGTCAAGGAAGAGGAGTGAGCTTGAACAGCCTAAGCTGCTAACCATATGAAGCTTCGGATTTCAAGCTTTAATGGTTCTGGGAATGCTAATGACTATTTAGACTAGGAAGAGATGGTAAAACGTCTTTTTGACTATTACTAGTATGAAGATCACAAGAAAGTGAGGGCTGCCGCTATCGAGTTCTCAGGTTATGCAGCATTATGGTGGAAAAAATTTCAGACTATGAGAAGACGAGAATAATATAAGGAAGTAAGCACTTAGCTCGAGATGAAGAGGATACTTATAAATATATTTGTTTCAAATACTTATTTGCAAGATATTTTTACTTGACTTCAAGAGTTGAGACAACAAAGTTGAACTGTTGATGAATATATTCAAGAGTTCCAAATGATTATGATCCGATGTGAAGTGAATGAACCATCAGCCTAAATAGTATACATATCTCTTACTAGGTTAAGAAGCAACATCTAAGATATCGTAGAACTTCGGCAATTTACTACATTGGGCAAAGCTCGAAGAATAGCCTACCGAGTGGAAAAATAGAGGAGGAATAGGCCGACTTGACCTCTAATGAGCTGACCTCTAATGAACTAACCTGTCTAGTTAAGCTAATTTGCTTAAGGAAGTTATTGAGCTTAGTCAAGTGTCGAGTTGAGTCGAAGGATAGATGTCAGAGTAGGAATAGAAGAGTTGACCATTGATGGTGAAGTATAGTTAAGAACTTATGAGAAGGGATAAGGATCTAAGAGGAAGATGAGCTAAATCAAGTGCTTTAAATGTTAACAATTCGGACACATGGCTGCTTAATGTCCAAGCCGAAAACGAATGATTATTAAGGGAGATAATCTTGAAGCTCAACGTAGACAACATAGATGAGGAACTAGAGGAGAAAAGAGAATTGGAAGAAGATGTTGAGGTTAATGATGAGCTATTTGAGGAAGTTGTGTTTGTTAAGGATTTGGATAAGTTAACTCTGGTTGTCAGACATACGATGAGCATAAAACCCTCTACTAAGGAGGAATAGAGATAGAACTTTTTCTACAACACTTGCAAAGTGAATGAGCAAGTTTTTACGCTCATAGTAGATAGTGGGAGTGACATAAATGTTGCATCTATCGACCTAGTTCAAAAACTCAAATTGCTGACCATTTCACATTCGAGGCCTTTAGTGAGAAGGGAGAATTACATATTACTAAGCAAGTATTGTTGTTGATCTCCATTGGGAACAATTCCAATGAAATTCTTTGTGATGTATTACCCTTGTGCGCATCTCATATGTTGCTAGGTTGACCTTGCCTTTTTGGTCGGAGGTTAATTTATGATGGGTTTCGAAACATACATATATTTGAGAAAGATGGGAGGAAAATTATCTTGAACCCCATGAGCCCGAGGCAAGTGAGTAGACTGCAAACTAAGTTAGCTTGAGGAGCTAAGGAGACTTTGGTTCTCAGTCGAGCCTAGCTCTAAGAAGCTATTAAGGCTAACATGCCGACCTTTCTATTAGTTAGATGACTATTAGAGCCAAAAGAGCTAATTGAACTATCCTTAGAGGTTAAGGAACTATTGGATGAGTATGCAAACATGTTTCCAGAACAGTTGCGAGAAGGGTTACCCCTTTTCTGAGGCATTGAATATTTCATTGACTTAATACCCGTTGCTACTATGCCAAACAAGCTAACCTATAGGATGAGTCTTAAACAAACTGTAGAGCTCCAAAGATAGGTCAACAAGTTACTGGACAAGTGATATAAAGGGAAAGTCTTAGCCTTTGTGTTATGCTATTGGTCTTTGTGCCAAAAAAAGAATGGTATCTAGTGTATGTGAATGGATAGTAAAGTTATGAATAAGATCACAATCAAGTACCGATATCCTATTCCAAGGTTGGATGACATATTGGATGAACTTAATGGAGCTAGGATCTTTAGTAAGATTGACTTGAAGTCTAGTTGCCATTAGATCTAGATGAGGTCGGAAGATGAGTGGAAAATTGCATCCAAGACTTGACATGGTCTTTATAAGTGGATGGTAATGCCTTTTGGCTTATTAAATGCCTAGAGCACCTTAATGAGATTCATGAGCCATGTGCTAAAAAACCTGATCGAGAAATGTGTCATACTATACTTTGATAACATCTTTATATATAGTAGTGACCTACTTAGCCTTTCTGAGCATCTTCATACTGTATTTGATGTGCTTCATGCCAAGAGATTGTTTGACAATTTGAAAAAGTGTTATTTCTGCCAGGAGGAAGTGTTTTTTTTTTTTTCTTTTCTTGATATGTAGTTGGTAAAGGAAGCTTCGGAGTCGATGATGAGAAGATTCGAGTAATTTTCGAGTGGCCTACCTTAACCACTTATGCTAAGGTGAGAAGTTTCCATGGAATAACAGTTTTTTACTAAAGATTTATCAAAGGGTTTTAGTACCATTGTTGCACCTCTTATAGTGCCAACAAAAAAAAAAAAAAATAGGCTTTAGGTGGGGAGAGAAAGAAGAAAGAAGATTTACTAAGATCAAGGATAGATTGACCTCTGCACTTATATTGGCTTTGCTTGACTTTGAGAAGGTTTTTGAGCTTGAGTGTGATGCATATAGTTTTGTGGTGCTATCTTGATGTAAGAAGGTTGACTTATAGCCTACCTTAGCAAGAAGTTGAGAGGATCTTAGTTAAACTACTTCGTGTATGACGAGCAGCTCTTACTTTTCATCTAAGCATTCTAAGAGTGGCAACATTATCTATTGTTGGGGGAGTTTGTCATTTATATAGATCATGAATCCTTGAGGTACCTCAAAAGTCAAACTAAGTTAATAAAGAGGCAAGTATAGTGGTTTGAATTCTTAGAGGGATTTAACTTTGTGATTAAGTATAAATAAGGTAAGGTTAATGTGGTTGCTGATGCCTTATCATGCTGAAATATTCTTCTGATTGAGCTATAGACAAGATTATTAGGATTTACAAGTATTAAGGAGTAATATCCTCAAGACCCCCCATTTTAGTCTTATATTTGGATGATGTGTTAAAGGAAGAACAGTTGATGACTATTACGCGGAAGACGGATATCTATTTCGGGGAGGCAAGCTATGTGTGCTGAACTGTTCATTGCAAGAGTTGCTTGTAAAAGAAGCTCATTCTAGTGGACTTTTTTGGACATTCGGGGAAAGACAAATAAATGAACTATTCAATGGAAGATTCTTTTAGCCCAAGATGTGGTGAGATGTTCTCAGATTGTTAAGAACTGTGTTACTTGCAAATGGGCCAAATGTAGAGCTGAATAAGAGAAAGTAATACCTTTGCCTGTTCTGACCAGATCATAGATTGAGTTGAGTATGGATTTTGTACTCGGATTACCATGAATTTTTTGAGGCAAAGACTTTTTTGTGGTCGTTGTAGATAGATTTAGTAAGATGACACACTTTGTGCCTTACTCTAAAACTAACAATACTTTGGCTATTGCTTTTTTATTTTTGCAAGAGATTGTTCATTTACATGGCGTGTCAAGAAGTGTGGTATCAGATAGAGACCCAAAGTTTTTTAGCCATTTCTAGAGAACCCTTTAGTGTCATATGGGGACTAAACTACTCTTCAACACTTCTTGTCATCCATAAATTGATAGCCAAAAAGAGGTAATCAATCACACTTTGGGATCACTACTTCGAGCTATAGTAAGAAAGAACTTAACTAATTGGGATATCTGTTTGCCTATAGTGGAATTTGCTTACAATTGCACTGTACATAGCACCAGCAAACAAGCACCCTTTGAAGTCGTTTATGGCTTTAACCCAGAGCTACCCTTTGATGATACTCCATCACCCATGTCCAAGAAAGAAAACCTTGAAGCAAGAGTTCGAGTATAGTCTATTAAGAAAATCTAACAAAAGGTTGCCCAATAGATTAACTAAGTTGCTAAAAGATTGAGAGAGAAGAGCAAAGGAAGGAAAACAGTACAATATTAGCCCAACGATCAGGTATGGCTACAATTGATTGAGGAGAGGTTTTCAAGCAAGAGAAAGGGTAAATTATTTGCTTGAGTTAAAGGTCCTTTCAAAATACTTTAAAGGATCAATGACAATGCCTATTAACTAGAATTACTTAAAGACTATGGTGTTTCTAATACTTTCAATGTTGTTGACTTTAATCCTTATCGACTTGAAAGAGAATTGAGTGAGGACCAGTCGGATTTGATCCCATATCCAAATCAACTTAGAGGGGATGATGGAAATCAAACAATTGGACCCTTGACTCGAGTCTAAGCTTGAGGTCTTGAAGGACTAACAAGGTGGATTCTCTTGTTTTAGCTAAATCTAATCAAGGCCGAGTTGATCCTCACTGCTAAGAAAATTCATCTACTAGTAGAGCTGTTTCGGTTTTGTTAACCATTGTATACTGACTTGACTTATATTCTCTTGACTACTTGGTTAGCCTTGCTGTCAGCTCTACTCTACTAATGCTGACCACTAGCTTGGCATTGCTTGTACTAAGAACCCCAAGATACATCAAAGCTAACATCTCCTCGAAAGGGTCCTCATGTCTACTCAACACCTTTACTCAACAACTCTTAGCCTGATTGTATAACTTGTTTGCTTCTACTAGAAGTGACCTAATGGCCGATTGCTATGTATCTAGCCCCCATGTGGAAGGATTTGCTACACTAATCACTAATTTCTTTGATTTTTCATTTATACAATTTATTATTCTTTGTACATTGCTTCTTTTAAACAATACCCTTTTTATCCTTTTCATTTTAGGTAGGTTACTCTAGCTTTTTGGGTATAAATACCCTTTATAATATGTAACCGCAAGATACATCTAATAATGAATATACTTGACTGTTTCTTTTGGGAGCTATTATGCTTACTCCTTTCCGGAGCTATTATGCTTACTCCTTTCCCTACTCTTATCCTAACTCTTAAATAAGACTAAGTGGTAAATGACCTCACCAAACTTCTCGTACATCATATCGAACTAGATTTGTGAGTCCGTAGAGATTCCTTGGTGCATTACATTCTCGACCATTCATGGTTTACTTATTTATCCTATTTTCTTGTTCTTGTTTTTGCTTCTCTTCACTTGTCATTTCAAGCTTTCTACAAGCTTAAACTTACCTTGATACGGTCTTTCTTTTCTGCTATTGGCGCAGTATATTAGCTTTCCTTCTCTCTCATTGAGATCGCTTTCTAGTCCACATCTTCTTTATCAAATTTATAGTGGCTACTTTTTCTTCCTTTTCTTATTCTTCTCCCTCACTAACGAACCTTTATGTCTTTCCTTAATAAAAGCATTAACCTTTAAGCTATCATTTTTATATTTAAGTCTAATTAGAAAGTTTTTAGCTTCAAAATGCTTTGTCTCTTGAAAAGATAGAATTTTTTTCATCTAGGTCTTTTGGTTGGTCTTCTTGTCATTGCTAGAGAAATTAAAGCTACTAACTTAGAGGAGTTGGAGGTTTGTAATGCTAGGGAGACTCTATTGTTTTTCTTGTGACTTATGACAGTGATGGGTGGATTGAGTGTGGTGGTGTTGAGTGTACAGTGATGGTAGGATGATGATGATGGCGGTATGTTGATGGTGGTGGTAGTTAATTGATAGTGGAGAAGACAACTAATGGTGGTTAAGGGTTATGTGTTATTTTTTTTATGAGGGTATTTTGGGACAAAAGTTTGGAATGAGCAAGGAATCTTGATTCATTAGATGGTCTTAGGAATTGGTATGTTGGGTTTTTGCATAAATATGATTCTTAGGAATTGGGTTAAAGACCAAGTGAACATTGTAAAGATGTAAATATAAGGAATAAAGGGGGAATGGAATTGGGATTTCCCCTCAACTAAACATGCCGGGTGTGTATCCAATAAGATTAATTACAATAAGAAACATGACGAAAAAATATTTGTAAAAGACAGTGTGTTAATAATAGTGTTCACCATTTGATCTGAAATTGTTAATGCGGTTATGTTAATTAATGTTTCCGATTACTCCAATGTTACGTTTGATACACATAAATAAATCGGAATAGAAATGTGATTTTGAGTTCCATTCTTTTTCCCTATGCTAGGAAGTGTATTGAGAAGCTGGCTATTTCGTATTTAAGGAGGAATTTGATTATGCTTTCTTAAGTATAGAATCAACGATTCCATTTGTTGTACATTCATTATTATTAATCAAATACTTATTTAACTTTTTTATTTAACTATGGCATTCAATAACTAAGTGTACTTTTTACAATTATTACTATATACGTATTTAATTTCAGTTCATTCTATGGACATTTCTAAACACGAGAAAAGATTTGTCACTCCACTTCCTATTCCATTATGTTCCAATTCACCCATTCCGTTTCATTCTATTATAAATCATTTTTGCATACCAAACACGACACAAAAGAATTATAAATGGTAATTTCCTTGCATTTTCTACAAGAATACTAATTACAATCACATGAAAATAAATATATATATTTTTTGGGTAATACATGTGGAAATAAATATACTTCAAAGCTTTTACAATAACAGAGTGGGAAAATTACTATATATAATTTTTGTTTAATTCTTGTGGAGCACTCGTCATCAAAAGTTTATAAAAATTTCCAGATATGCCTATCTCTATGTGATTATTATTAGTACTATTTTCCAAAATAAATGAATAAATAAATAATCAAGTAAACTTGTCATGTACTGCTTACATCGAGTGTCTTCGAAGTTCATTGCTAAAAAACTATA
Source organism: Lumnitzera racemosa (assembly GCA_024138005.1). Taxonomy (NCBI): domain Eukaryota; kingdom Viridiplantae; phylum Streptophyta; class Magnoliopsida; order Myrtales; family Combretaceae; genus Lumnitzera; species Lumnitzera racemosa. Next base: position 66,363,352 of record JAMXBC010000009.1, on the reverse strand, counting down.
TTATGAAACAAGTAAATGACTAAATGAACAACGAAATAACCCAATGTAGATTTACAATCCCAATTGTCATAGGGAAAACGGGTTTAGAATTTTTTTTTTTTTTTTTCATCCAATTCGATAACATGAATCCATGAATTTCGTATTCATTTGAAGTTTGCTCCAGGAAACATGATGATACCTATCTCTCCACAATGATTCAACGAGTTTCTTATTCTCGCCCCAAGAAAATTCTTCGTATTGGAGGGAAAGGACATCTACTTAGTCCGCTGTGAATGAAAAAATGTGTCTATCTATGTAATGTAAGATCTTATTTATCTTTTTTTTTCAAAAAAAAAAAATAATTCCATTAACCAACTTTGAAAACTTTTAATTATATGATCACGAGCATCATATTAGTTATAGCATATGACATACTAACCATGTTTTCGGGTGTATCCTCCAAATTGCTAATCGTACGACAAACTTACTATATATAATTTTTAAAAAAAAATACAGTACTAAAAAACTTGTGATTTGATTATAGCATATATGCAGGAATTTGAGAAATATTTGCTTCATAGTTAGGTGCAAGGTAGGATCCAATAACATTTTATTGTTCCAAAAACAAATGAATGCATGAAGTAGGCCTGTCGAAGGAATTGGAAAATATGATCTCCTCTTTCATACTACATTATCATGGAAATGGATTTAAAATTATCATTTTTTTTTAGAATTCTCTAAACTTACAAAATTAGTAGTAGCTAATTATTTAAATATCTTTAATATCATGTAATGTTATTATGATATGGTTCCTTTAAAAAAATCCGAATAATAATAATCATTTATTCATTATTGTATTTTTTTCCTAGGAATGAAGAACTAAATATTGTGGGATTGGTGGATCAATTATTTAGGTAGTTTTCTAATTTCTATGTACGAGGGAATCACTACTGGCTTATAATAATGTGGGTAGGAATTATTAATGGTGGTCTTAAAGCACCCGATAAAGAACTCTAGATGGTAAGTTTACTTACCAGAGAATATCAACAAATAATCACATGAAAATTAATACATTTAATTTTTTTTTAAATATTTGGGGAAACTCGCCATATATATAAGTCGCATCGCCCACCCCCACCCCACCCACCCCCCAACCCTGCAATACCAGTTATTAAAAGCTTTAGAAAAATTTCTAGATATATTCATTTTCCCACGACTATTATTGGTATTTTGTAAAAGAAAGAGACAAATAAACTTATCCTGTAGAGAAAAGTTACGACAATATGTTATCGTTCGAATGAATAATATATATTCATTCTCATTGTATTCTCTTGGAGCTTACCACCTAATAAGATAGTGATCTACCTATCCCGCACAGTAATTCAACAAATCTCGTATCCATTCTCGCTCAATCACTATCGATCGAGAAGCAAGTCAAACAGAAATTTTGCACTGGTTTGAACTCTTTGATCCTTTGGCAAACCCATAATTTTGTTTAGGTTGCAAAGAAGGGACAAGATATGTACTACGAGACCAAAACATTGGTATGCTTATGTTATCTTGTAGTTTATTGGTGCCGACGGATGTACGAGGAGCAAGAAAGTGCCCTAGCCCTTCTATTTTTGAAGAGAACTAATTATTAAAATTTATTAAACAAGAAAATAAAATGTATTATCTATATATATTCAAAAGGAAAAAAGAACCATATTTTGATAAGATGCAACTAAGTGGATATATATATATATATATATATGAAAAATTCTATGATAACATTATATTACTATAATATCATGATAAATCATATTCGATTTTAATAAATTATATCACAAATGGCAAAATAGAAGCTATTTACAGTTTTGTTTTTATTATTGGTATGTATGATTTATTGAAATTTAATAAAAACAAAATTATCAACAACTTTCTATCGTTTATGGTATAATTTATTAAAATTGAGTGTCATTTACCATAACGATATTATCATAGAAAACTCCTAAAATTATGGGTTCAGTTCTCACAAGAACTATACTTTTAAAAGTTTCATATTTCTACATAGCTTAAATTATATCTTTTTATTTTAATTTTTTCATAATAAACGATGACGTTGAATTTCATCATCAAAGATTTGGAATTAACTAAATAAATTCTCCCACAAGGAATTCTCCTAAAAGTGGAAATTTTAATATTCATTTAAAGAAGGTCCCCATATGCTGTACAAACCGTTAATGCAACTGTTCAAGGAACCACCAACTCTCATTACCATGATATATATATATATATATATATATATACTAATAGATAACACATCATATATAGAAGAATGTTAATAATATACGTTTATAAAATCAAAACTATAATAAATTTTTTCTCATAAAAAATTAGTAAATGTTGGTTAAATAAAAAGTATAATGAATTTCCAAATAATAGTAATATTGAACAATTAAAATAACAGATAAATAAAACAATAATAATTCGTATAAATAAATATGATAAAAAATGGTAACTGTATAGTTAAAAAGATTTGTAAATAAATGGTGGTAATTAAGAACTTTGTAGGATGATTTTTTTTTTATAACTATTATGATTAAAGTTATAACATATAAATGGTTAGTTATAAGTAGTTAAAAAAGGGATTTTCTTTTAATATAATATATATATATATATGAAACCAGTATATATATATATATATATATATATAAATCCACCAATCATCAATATACATGAGGTATATAACTACTTACAACAATTTACTCAAAATTATATTTAGGGGACAAATTAGGAGAACCCCCTCCCCGTTCATCCCCAAGAAGTTAAAAAGGAGCAATCTACTTACTAAATTATCATATTTTTTATTTTCGTCGATAAAAAAAAAAAAAAAAAACTCATTCTGCCTGTTTGATAATCTTACGACATGCGTACTATTATATTGTTGGGAAAAGACAGTACTAAAACACTTGATTATAGAATAAATGCAGAAATATGAGAAAATTTTTGCTGCATGGTTAGGTGCAGGGTAGGATCCAATAACCTTTTGTTGTTTGAAAAACAAATGAATGCATGAAGCAGGCCTGTCAAACGAATTGAATTATATGGTCTCCTCTTTCATACAACATTTTTGTATTCTTCCTAGGAACCAAAACCTAAATCTTGTGGGATTGGTGGATCAAATTCGTTAGGTAGTTTTCATAAATTTCTATGTACGAGGGAACTACTACCCATCAACTGGCTAATAATGTGGGTAGGAGAGATATTCTGAGTGCCATTTAAATGCAAATTAGGCCATCCAACCTTTTGATTTGAAACCAATTAATTTAAAACTTCAACTTCAACGTGCCTGTGATTTACTTGATTTCTATTTTCCTCTCATTGATTTCCACACAATTAAGGACACATATTTAGGTGCGACATACGATCTTCTTTTGAAATATGGGTAGAAATTAGAATCTTTGCTTCCACATGCATTAAAAGAGATATCGTACACGCTCTGTTTGAAAGAGCAAAACATTATTGGTCCGAGAAAATCATTACAAGTATACCCGTGAATGGGATTTATTAAACAGAATATACATACTGACGCCTTTATAATGGATTTGTATTTTATCTTTTGACGAATGCATAGTTTGTGTTTTTCCTTCTTATACAATCATAAAAAGTAATGCTCCGTTGAAATTTGAAATAACATGCATGTCACGCACACAAGTTAGAAAACCCAAATCATGCCGTCCAAATCCCTCTTTTTCTTTTTCTTTTTTTCTTTCTCTAATTTAGGGTTTAATTCTTCACCTAGTGTTTGGAAAGAGAATAGAGACTTGAAATATTTGATCGACGCTTTCGAAGAGTCCATCTCCGAATTAGAAGTTTTCTAGGAGGCATACAAGCATGCCATATGGGAATTTATTAGCGAAATCTCGATAATTGCATGACAAAGAGGAATAAGTTAAGAATTTTTCTTTATTTTTCAAATACAAATCAGCTGGATGCAAAATTACTAAAACACAAGTACTGCATTTGTATTTTTCATTATTAAAAATTATTCAAAAAAAAGAAAAAACTATTGTAGGTTAAGTCAGTGCACATATGTACACGGCCACATGGGTCACGCGTCATATTAGACAGTATAAACTATAACCTATAGATTTTGGTAAAAATATGTATATATATCTATATATATTACCTATATAGTTAGTATATAGTCATATATAAACACGAGCAGTATTTATAGGCACAATTCGAAAGATCTTTTGAGTTAATTATTAGATCTAATATTTAAATACATGAAACGAAAATGTCATCATCTATTTAAAATTTAATAAGACGTCGTCGTCACACACCAAAGAGAAGGTCTAAAATAAACATTGGGCAGAAAAGATATTTTTCATTACCAGCCAATAGAAATGTCAACGACACGACAATATACCTAAGTAGGTCATTTTTTTCTTCGACCAAGGAGGTAGGTTACTTTACTAAAAAAAAAATCATGACCTTTTTTGACCCGGTTCCTCACCCTGTCCATGAGTAGGGAGGGAGGTAGTACATTTATTTCCCTCAAAAGTGGCACTGTTATTGAGAACTAAGAAAAGGGTAGGGGGGAAATTTTCTTCAATGAGTCTCGTGGTTTGAGCACTCATGCATGCTTGCAATATGCCTTTTATTTAACAGGATTTTAGGGGATAAAAAATAGAAACAATTACAAATACACTCTTAAAATTATTAAGTGCAGACAATCTGTTAAATTCTAAAAGTGTGAATTCATCACACCACAACCCCTATAAAATACTCAAACAATTGACAAATCACTGTTTAAACCTTAAAATTGCCACTAAAAGATGATAAATAACTATATATCATTTTTGAGTTTTAGTGACAATTTAAGGTGTTCCCTTAAATTTTTTTAAAAAGTAAAATAATAATAAAGATTTTAAGGGATTTATCCGCCTGGTTGAAGAACGTATTTACAAAAAAAAAAAAAAAGTAAAAGATATAAAAACCCACCTAAGATAAGTGTAATTGACTCCTTAAGTAATTCTTGTTTGGACATCTAAGATAAAAGAATGAAACTTATAGAGCTCCCCTGAAGCTCATGAAAGTGATGGATGGCACCTAATATCCTAACCTACATCCTAGAAGCGTCCTCCTTTTGGAAATTTCGGATAAAAAACCAAGTTTGCTGAGTGTGGACAAGAAGTTATTATTTAGGGGACTCCACGACAGCGGAAACGAAGACCCCCTCCATTTTCCGTTCGTCTCTTTTATTGGCCAAGGCTATATCCCTCTTTCTCTTAGGTGCCATTAGGGTAAAATATATTAGAAATATGGATTCCATTATTTGATTTATCTGAATAGAATGTAACGCCAGTGAACTCGAGAAATTACAGTCTACCCAGTATCTCTGTAATTTATAGACATATCAAACATCTAAAATCACTTGTTAGGAATGGACTTAGAATTAGAAAAGAGGAGGGACCATCATCAATGCAGTATCATCAAAGTAATTTCCATATTCAAAATAAAAAAAAAAATTAAAGTCTAACTTGTTGCTCTTTTGCATCATTGAATTCACCTATGATAAAGTTTGTATCAATTTTTTAAGTAATATTTATTTCTAAATAAATCAAAGGACAATTAGCATTAATACAATACACAACACATGTTATGAATAACATATATTATCAGTTATATTGTTTAGTTGTCATATATTACAAATTACATATGCAATACACATGTAGGACTTTATCTATAATTTATAATATGGGGGTGCGAAGGCAACGCTCCTACAGTACGATATAGTTTTTTTTTTTTTTTTTTTAGGCTTCTACCTGTCACGCTCCGAACAAGAAGAGTCATAACAGTCCTGCCGTGTAAACTAATCTAAGATAGAAGCTGACCTCACAGCTACTATCGTAGACGCAGTTTACACAAGGCGCAAACTCAACCAACTTGAAACGTCTGTTCTGACACCTGTTAATATCCAAACCTGTGGTAGAGCTTTTACAAAATACTTGTTCTCTACAACCTGCTGTTTAGTATTACAACAGTATTTAAACAAACATTTCACGTCCAAGGGTAAATTTTACAATCAAAGTTTATTAAAAACCACAGGTTTTGCGTTCTATTACAATAAGTTAGAAAACTAGTGGGCTCCCAGGAAATTCTCATTTAGTTTTCCTCAAAACTTAAAGATAAAACCAAAAGCTCGGGTTCAGTTAAATTCCTCGATCCTCACTTTCCCCCACAGTAGCACACTAACCTGAGAATGGTAGTACCTGAACATCTTATCTTCACTCAACACCTACAAAAGATTTTATAGGGATGTGAGCACAATTAGTTCAGTAAGTGGGACGGAGTCAGAAGAGTACTGTACAATCACGAATAAGGTTAATAATCATGATGAAATGCAATGCAATCACTCAAATGAAAACATCGCACAGTGTTAACTGGTCCACTGTGAGGTTAGAGAAATTTCATCCGCTCCAACCCGGATTGAGGAGTTTCATCGCGACTCAAGTCAGACTAAACCCAGGCTTGTACAATGGGGAACACTCCCCTCCCAAGACCGCCTTCGAACCACGACCCCCAACCTTGCCACGACCTCCTCGCCTATCACTTAGTTCGACTAAGGATGGAGAAAGGACCATTTCAGCTATCTTCATTGAAGGAAGTCGGTGTTTGGCCTAACACTTTTAATCGTTTCCCCTAACGAGTGATTATGCATGTCCAATTACATTTTAGTCAAATAATTGTTAGTGTTAATTAGGAGTGACCAACAAGTTCACACAATACAGAATCTATGCAAATAGATAGAACAACACACCAAGGAGATAAACTCCTATCACAACCGAGTATCATCTGCACACACCACATGCACGTAATCAGATGTACTCTTGGGTCCCCGGATACTTTAAATAGTACCCAAATAGCGGTGAAGCTACAATCCCAACTTGCTTGTTTAGATGTTCGCTCTTGCTGACTTGAATTGTCAACCGTCTTTGGAAGGTCCTAATTACATAAAAGGTCCAAATTTAGTTTTCGTAATAATTACGAAAACATTAGGGTTTAATTTATAATTGTTATATATATATATTATTTTCATAATATACAGTCATGTTATTACTATATATTGAATTAAATTATTAATAATTATAATAAAAATTTCCATTAATCCCATCTGATCAGCAATCCTTTATATAGCTTTTGGTTAATTCGTTTTAGCCTATTAATATTACAAATACACCCCAACTTGTAATTTAAGCTATTTTACTTGATAAATTCGTAATAAATAGTTCGGGTTATCAAATAATTCCTCGAAAATTTCTATGGACTTCTAAAAATATAGGGAATTCAGTTATCACTTGGTTTCAAGTTTCCGACCTATTGCCTATATTTTCATATTGACGATTTTACCTCTAAATTTGATAAATTATCCAATTATAATTCTTTTAGCATCCAATTAATTTCAATCTGACTCATTATTATTATTATTCATAATAGATCAGTACATATCCATTTCATCAATTAATTTCATAATTTCCTATTAAATTCATAATTTCAACCTATTTTCGAGCTAATTTCAGGCCTAAAAATTCAATAAATATTTAAATTATTCAAATCAAAATTCGGGCTACATAGCAATTATCTACATCTCATGCATATCCTACACAAAAATTTTCAGCTAGAAACAACATCATTTAGTACATTTATTTTTCAATTATATATTCGGATGAACAGTAGATTTCTTAATAAAGTATATTAAATATTACGAATTTTTCAAAAATAAAAATATCACATGGAAGCATGTTTAAAATAACCTAAGTACAATTTTTTTCATAATTTTCTGGGTGGATTTACTAATTTTTAAAAATTATTGAAAAACAGAGCAAGAATTTGACCTTGTTGTTCTTAGGTGCTCCGGTGGCCGTAGGGTGGTGGGTGGTTGTCAGAACGCCTAGACACTGGGGGTACTCCTTGGTGGTGGAGTGGCGTAACAGTAGATCAAAGGGAACCCTAAGAACTAGCCTTGCTCCGTAATTGTTTTGTTTTTCTCTTCTTCTTTTTTTCTACGATTTTTTCTTGATTTTTCTTTCTGTTGTTTTTGGTTCCAAACTGTCAAATGTTGTTATTCTGCTACTGGGATAATTTTTATAGAGCTCTTTCACCGCCTATGATTTTTCTTTATTTTTTTTTTCTTTTGTTTTTTCCTATTTTAGCTAAGCATGTGGTGTCCTAATGTAATAACTTTGCTTTTTGAATCAGCAATGCAAATTTCTATTCTCCTGCCACGCCTCCTTCCAGCAATCTCAATGTTATTTAATTAATTTTTATTTTTCTTTTATTAAATAATTACTTAAATATAGATATTATATGTTAGAATTAATTATTTAATTAATATACAAGGTTATACCCTATGTAAATAACATGTGAAATATATAACTTTACTCGTATAATTAAGTTTCTATCATATCTTTTATTTTTAGGATGCATTCTAAGGTTAATTTCATGAATTCAACACAATATATATATATATATAATTACTCAATTTTAAGTTAATTTACGAGTATAATTATTATTTGTACCGGGTATACTAAAAAATTACGTGTATTTTTTATAGTAAATTATACTACATTATCTCATTTTATAGCTCAATTAACTTATCTCTAAATTCTCGTTGCAATCTAAGTTCAATTTTAGGAGTTCTGAACATTTTAGGGCTTTAGTAAATATTCCAATTTCTAAGGGCAAAATTGGGATTTCGGGTCATTATTACTAAAATCTAACTTCACTGTAATATCTCGACTAACTTTTTCATTCTAGTTACAAAGTTTGGGCTCAATTGGATAAGTTACCCTAAAAGCCTTAAATTTGAGCTCGGTTGTCCTAAACTCAATTTTGGGAGCTCACACTACCCTCAAGACGACCCATACATCCATATAAGATTTGACTATGTCGAATATTTCTTCTTTGCATAACTCAATGCAATATTCTCCTTTGTATTTTGGAATCCTTATCTACAACTACCATATCCATGAATATATCTATAAAGCCTTCTCCATAAACCAAACAATAATACTTTTTTTTTAACCCATATCATTATTCATATCCCAAACATTAAAAAAAAAAAGGATTAGATTTGACTTGATATTTCTTATCCAAATCAATCAAAATCCACTTAATACATCTCGAATCTTTCAATATCTATTTCTTGATTCCATCTCATCAGGTATATATATACGTGCATATATATATTCACAGCCGTCATCAACCTTATATCAATTGGTGAGTTGTATCCTTCTTCTTTTCTTTTTCTTTTTTTCTCTTCGTCATTCTTCTTTTAATATTTCTCATCTTCCATATCAATCTCCTATAGGCTTGTGAGAAATCCATCAAACATTAGCGAAAGCACCTAAACGAGAACAAGAATTCTCTACACAACATATATATGTTGCTTAAACCTCCATTGATTGGTGTTCAAAAAGAAAAGCTCTAAGGTGCAAGTTCTTGTCCTTTTATCGAATTTGGACTCACATATATGTATTAATGTTAATTGCTACTAGTCTCATAGAGCTTTCCCATAAAAATTTCTTATTTCCCTAATTGTGTGAATAATATGTACTTGTTGTTCCCTCATTTTCTGTAATTGTGGCTATATAATTTTTTTTTTCACTGAGATAGTAGGACTTCCAACATTATATATACATATATTTATATATATATATATCCATATGTTATGGAGAGCATGTTTCCTACTAAGCCTTCTACTTAAAATTCTTTCCATGCCAACTAACTAATAATAATAATAATAAAAAGCAATGTGATTGTACTCTTTAATGGATTTTATTGCTATCTGGTAACAAAAAGAGTTAACATAGGTAGGAGAATTACCAATGATATACAATAGATAATGTGGTTGTAGTCACATAGTTTCCTGCAATTGCCTGCTTATGATCCCATGTAATGATACCATTGACACGAGATAAGGTGTTTGTTATTTAGTCTTTCCTTATCTTAATTTCAGTAGCTTCCAGCATTATCTGAGCATCTTGCCTTTAGTATATGGACTCCTGAGTTTGGGATATAATGTCCTCATTATTTTTCTTCTAGGCTTTCCTGAATCTTTTGTGATACAATGACTTCATTAAGTAGTAGTTTCGGCAATTTGAATAGTTTCCTTACCTTGTAACGATAGTCTTTTGTAGTTTATATACTAAAATGCTATAAAGAGCTAGCTTTATACCAATCTTGCTTATTGTTTTGTATTATTTTGAAATCTTCTCCACCTTTCGTGATAATGGGGATCCATTATAAATCTTTCCCAAATTCTTACTTTCTCTCTCACATATTTTTTTTTTAAATCAAATATATTCCACCATACATGGATACCATATCTATTAAAATACTATCATGATCATCTAATCTCATTAAATCTTTAATACAAACCTTCTAAATATTATTCTTATCTAATTTAAGTCCTCCAATAATTATATCCTTTAGTCCATAATTGTATTGTTTATAAGTACAAACGTAACCACTAGTCTTTTTTTTTTTTTAATACATTATGGTTTTGATAATTGATTTATTATTGTAGGTGTACCGTGCTTTTGATAACCTACTACAAAACATTGGGATAGGGGCAACAAGAGATTGGATTCTCATAACTCTTTATCAATAGTGGGCACTTCCTATATATATATACTTCACATGAATGCCTTGCTTTTTTACTTATAATTCCTCTTGTTGTTTAGATGATCTACTATCCCAACAACATCATGTCATCCCTTGTTAACATCCAGGCTTTTGAAATTTTCACCTTCAATGAACTTCACCCTTGCAATTTATAGAAAATGCATTTCGAGTAGTTTTAAATCAACTACCTTGCAATTAGTTGAGTATTTTTTTCATTTATTTAATTGGAGAATCTATTGATTTTGCACTCTAGTAGGAAAAAATATGAAGAACAATCTAAGTTGAAGCACAAAAATAGTAAAGCTGAAGGACTTACTAGTACATTAAGATAAATGTTCATTACCCATCTCGTGTCCTCTGGATAAGTAGTTGGACGAGATGATTTCTAAAGATACGTTTTGGGACAAAGCCAAGCATCGATAAGCTTGTGCAACACCTCGTACTAATGGTAGTCTTCTATTTATCGAGCATGAGCTTTATGCTAATTCTAGAGATACCTTCAGGAGAGATTCAGTGTTTTGCTTCAAAAATGAGAGGAGAGAACTACCTCTCTTTAATACCTAATCCACATTCGTAAAGGAGCTACCCTCTGGATAGGATGATTAGGTACAATATAATGTAGAAAAGTTAGAATACATGACTTTATTGAAGAAAGCTAAAGTCCTCTATGCTATTGCCACTTCTACTTGGTTGTGGTTCCTACAAATGAGTGGAATGGAAGTAAAGCGGGCGACCATCTTGCATTGGAGTGTTCAAACCCATATGTTTATCACTTCATGGGGGAGATAACTCTAACGTTAGAAGACATAGCTGTACTATTAAATCTTCACAGCTTTGGATGAGCGGACCTTACTGTCACGATAACCTCTCATGAAGAGCCTAGCTTTTAGACATCCTTAATGGGTACTTTGCAAGCTATCCGCACTAAGAAGAAGAACCATGTTTTGTTTCTTGGCTTGCATGCTTCTTGGCTCACATACTTCTTGGCTCACATACTTCTTTGAGGAGTGAAGTAAGGACAAGCCTCAGGTTTTAGGCCCAAGTCGTAGGAAAGAGTAAGTACCTTCATGTCCTCTTTCTTTTTTTTCTTTTTTAATTTAAGTATTGTACTTATGTCTTCTACTCATACATTCTCTTTCTCGTCTCTTACAGGTATGAGTTGTTTGCATTTATCGTGCTTTGGCTTTCCCTGTTTGTATTCCCGGAAGGCCTAAGGAAGGTATTAGTCCACAACTCTTCCTCTTAGCCATACAAATTGCCCAGGGTAAGCGATTCACTTTAGGTCCCTTCTACTTAGGTTCACTTTACTGGTGCTTGGACTTATATTACCATGCTTCCATACATTCAAAAGGTTAATGTGTGATTATTTCATACGTAGACCTAGTATTTCTTTAACTTTTCTTTTGCCAGCTGTTTTGAAGACATTCTTCTCCTCTTGTTGTATAAAACCAACCGAGCCTTGCTCTTCCTAGAACGTGGGCCTGAGTTAAGGGATCGATTGATCAGTCACTCCTATAGCTTATTGACATTTAGGGTAAATTCATATTCCACTCTTATGTTGAGCAGATTGTAGGATATGAAGACAGTAATGGACTTTATTCTCCTGGCTTAGACAGTGAGGTTACCTTGGTGGAAAATTGAGAAAATCTCATCGATTCTCAAGCCAAGTTCCTCTTATGGTGTATTCTAGGGAGCTTGCCTTCCCTTCTTGACAATAAAGACTTCGCTTAGAGTGAAGAGTTATGATATACTCTCCCCATTGGGTTGCGCGTCAACTTGATTTTGATCAAGGAGTTCTTCACTTGATTATTGTGACTGAGAGTTTTGAATCTTATTTCCAATCACTAGGTCCAAACGACTTTAAGAAGACTTACCCTGGAAAGTGACAACTATTCTTTCCTTTTTTTGGTTGCTTTAGGGTTGCTTCCCCTATACGACTGACACATTGGACGAATTGCCTGGATGCATTCTGGGCTTATGGTTTTGCGTTAGCAGGTAATACGCTTCATGTACCTACTGTATATTGTTATAAATTCTTCTTTAAACTCCCAAGGCCCAAGTCTTAAGGCAGTGGAGATGCATGAGGAGCTATTACTAAATAATTGAAATGTCTTAGTAGGATAACATGGGTGAAACCTTCTTTAAAGTCTAAGAACCACCCCTTGTCTCTACTAGTGGATTCGGGACAAACTAAGTGAGCATTTATTTAGGAGGTAACTTTATTAAATGCATCATATTATTTTATATGTAAATTATTTTTTGACTTTATTTCTTTACTCTTGCAGGTTGAGATAAGCTTTCCTGTTGCAGTTGCGAGAAGGACAATGCTGCTAACTTGAGCTCCAAGGTTCGTTTGGATAATCTTGCTACATTAGTGATAGCTTTAGATAATGATGATGAGGACTTAGTAGATTATGGTGAATCTTTAGTCCAATACAGGGATGATGATAAGTTCCCTCAAAGCACAAGACATTACTTTGTCAATCAATGATACAGGTGATGGCGATACTTATGTAGATGCGTTGCTATACTCAAGGACTCATGGAGGTGAAGTATACACAGCATCTATTGATGTCTCTCCACCCTTGATTGCTAAGTTGTCTCGTAGAGACATGGTAGCAACTCCAAAAGCCATATCGGAGGAGGTAATATCTTTTCATGGATTTGACATTCTTTTTCATCTATTGGAACAATTAAAGAGACTTTAAGCTATGGATCAAGATTTTTGGAGTGACTCTCCTATGTTGGGGATTGAGTTAGTTAATACTACGGTAAAATTGTTAGGGGAAGCTGCATTACTACTTAAGAAGTCTTGGAGGTCTTTGTCAGATGATAAGCTACAACAACTGATTAGCTGTGTTGAAGGGGCTCATCTTTTAAAATTCAAGGTTGGTAGTTAATAGCCCATTGCTACTAAAGCTGAGAGATTGTTGAGTTATCGTGGCGCTATGAGAAGTTGAGGTGAGTTAGTGGCAATGATTCAAGCCTTGCAAGGTGCTATTGAGGAGATAGATCGTGAAGCAAAAGGTTTATTAGGTGATATGGACTTTGAATCCATAACAGGTTTAAATTGCTACCCTTAACGAAGTTTGGCTATATTCATTTGTTTCATTGATGTTCATCCCCCCATCCCCCTTCTTTTTTTTTTTTTGGTATTCAAGTTGTTTTTCAACACTTTCAACTAGAACATGTTGATTGCATGAAACTTGGTTGCTTTCCTCCTATCCTTCTAATCTTTATTTATTGTAATTGCTTGGTTATATCAAATAATAAGGCTTCTTAGCCTAGAGGTGGCCTATGCCACTTGAAACTTGTGGGGTCATTATATGTTGTAGGAGGTATTGTCTCACTTAGTGGTAACAACGTAAAATAAATGCCATGATAGTAAGATTTGCTCCTTATGGCTTGTGAAGCCTAGAGCATAACATTGCACATTGAAGGGTGGCTCGCACTTGTTAGCAACAATAAGTTGAACACATAAGATAAAATAGTCAATTGCGCTTAAGTAGCGATAGTAACATGTGTCAAGTGTAATTAAAGAGGGTATTTCACAATACTTATCCTTGTATCGCTTTCTCTTTACTTATTTATGTATTAGCCTTATGCACTAAGGAGACATATTTCTAACTTTGTAGCAATAAGGAGACAAGAATAGAATACATAATTAATGCACTAAGGAGATAAATCTTTAACTTTACAGCAACAACAAGGCAAAAGATAGTAAAAGAACACAAAGAAATAGAGTAATGGAAGGTGAAGTTGAATGTTTCATTTACGTGAATTGCAAATACATTGTTGGATTTACAAATGAAACTTTTCAACATATTGAAAGTTTACAAGAGGGGTTATTGCATCGGTTTTCAAATTAAGGAGCTTGCAGTAGTCATTGTCATGGACTTCATGAATAATAAAGGGGCCTTCCTACTTTATTGTAAACTTTAGTGTTGGAATACCTTGTTGCACATGCTTTACTATGCGAAGTACAATATCACCTTGCTGAAAAGATCTAATTCTTAGCCAGGCGATCATAGGCAGCATTAAGTTGTCTTTGGTAATTAGCAAGGTTGTGCTTGGTAGTATCTTGCCTTTCTTCTAAGGCTTTAATAACCAGCATACATAGGTTATCTGGTTCTAATTCATCGTTGAGGGCCAAGTATACAGAAAGAACCAAGATTTCAATAGGCATCACTGCCTCAGACCTATATATCAAAGAGAAAGGTGTCGTTCGAGTAGGACCTTGCTTAGAAGTTCTATAAGCTCATAGTGCTAACGGCAATTTGTCATTCCACTCTTTGTGATTTTTGTGAACCATCCAATTCAGGACCTTTAGGAGTGTCTTGTTTGTTACCTCTACTTAGTCGTTTCCCTTTGGATGGTATGTTGTGGATTTCACATGATCAATATTATAAGAAGCTAGTAGTCGTCGTCCATATGAGTTGATGAAAGGGGTACCATTATCTAAAAGGATATGCCTTGGGATTCAAAAATAGCAAATAATATGTTCCTTTATGAAATTTGCTATGACAGGTCTTGTGGCATTCTTGAGAGGGATCGCTTTAACCCACTTAATGAAACATTTAATTCCAACAAGGATCCATATACATCCTTTAGATGGTGGGTATATTGGACTAATTGAGTCAAATGCCCAAGTATGGAATGGCCATAGAGTAGTCAAGCTATGTAATGTAAATGCGAGAGCATGGATGGCGTCACCATGTTGTTGGCATACAATACACTTGGCAAAATTGAATACATCATTTTCCATGGTAAGCTAATAGTATCCCATATCAAGCACGTGGTGGTACAAATTCCTTCCCCCCTGATGTTCTCTACCTTCGAAGTGCACTTCAGACAATGGAGTTTCCATTTTAGGAGGTGCTATACATCGGAGAGGCTTTCCCATGAATGATACCTTATATAACTCGCCTTCATGTATAAGATACTTTCTTGCTTTATGCTTCACTAATCGAGCATCTGTGTTGTTCGTAGGCAAACATTATTTTTCAAGTAATCGATGTAAAGGCGCCTCTAATCACCTCACTTGCTACAAAGTTGTGTTTTCTTTGGTTGGGGAGCTCAACCCACTTTAGGTAACTCATTTGTAGTTAGGATACATCTTTAGACATTGTTGGCCAATAATACCCGATGTACTAAATGTGGTGCTACAAAGGTGGCCCTTTTTCTCCACACCAGATCATATGGTTTTCATTTAACTTCAAACAACCTTTTTTTGCGCAAATATACCAAGACAAGACACCTTCTGGTCCCTTAAAATACAAGACTTCATTAATATAAATAAAGCCCTTTAAGTTTATCACAAAAGTTGCATTTGGATCCGCTAACTGTGCCTTGATGGAACAATGCCAGTTGTCTTGCACTTCTTTATCCTCGTCCACTAATTGTAGAGCCATGCATGGGATGGATTTCTTAATAACTTGGACATTCAAATTATTCTATGTAATTTGAATGGGAACTTTAGAAGCTAATGTTGCTAAGGTGTCTACATAGTGGTTAGTAGATTGTTTGGCATGCTCATACCCCACTTATTTGAACTTGCCAACCAAAGACTACATTGTAGCCCTATAAGGTGCTAATGTTGGTTCTTTGAGAGTAAATTCACTATTCACTTACGTAATGATCAAGTTTAAGTCACTACAAATGCACAAGTTAGATACTCTGGCATTTTGAGTAGAAATGAGACCAAGTAAGAGAGCTTCATACTCAATCTCATTATTGGCACATGGGAAGTTTAGCTTAAAAGTTAAAGGTATCTCTTGACCTTCTGGAGATGTTAAGATTACCTTGGCTCCTTGTCCAATGCTACTAGAGGAGCCATCAAATTACACTTACCACTCTCCATCTAGTTCTAGTCTCATAGAGTCTTCATAGATCTTATAAAGATTGTATCTACAACAGGAGCCCCTTGTATCACTAGAAATTGAGCCAAAAGGTCTGCCAGAGCCTAACACTTAATAGTCTTAGGTGGCATAACCTTGATGTCAAATTTTAATAAGAGGAGTAACCATTTTGCAATCCTTCCTAAAAGAGTTGGTTGTGACGATAAGTATTTTAATGGATTTGAATGAGTGATAAGATTAACCTTATGAGCCAAAAAATAGTAGCATAATTTTTACATGGTGAATATTAGTATGAGGTACTATTTTTCACAAGCTGAGTATTTCACCTTACTTCCTTGGAGTGACTTGCTCAGGTAGTAGACCGGTTGTTTACTACCATCTAATTCTTGAGCTAGCAAAGCCCCAATAAACTTATCAGTGGCCGTCAAATAAAGAATCATTGGCAACCCTTTAATCAGCATTATCATTGTTGCTGGGGAGGTAAGTATCTCCTTGATCTTTTGTATGGCTTCTTCATGAGGTTGTCCCCATTCAAATGGGGTTCCCTTTTTCATGAGCTATTGTAATGGATGAGAAATTTTTGCCAGTGCGGGGATAAATCGCCCAATATAGGAGACGTTCCCCATGAAGGTCTTTAATTTCTTTGGATTCAAAGGTGAAGGCATGGAATGTATAGCCTGTACCTTTGTTAGATCTACGTCAATTCCTTTTCTATGAACAATGAATCTAAGGAATTTACCAGAAGCTACCTCGAAGACACACTTTAAGGGATTTACATGCAATTTATAAAGACAACATCGTTCAAAGACCTTCTATAGATGAGTCAAATGATCAGGCACTTGTCTTGACTTGACAACTATGTCATTAACATAGTTATCCATGAAGCCATGCATTATGTCATGAAATTTTGCAGTCATTGCCCTCTGGTAGGTAGCTCTTGCATTGTTAAGTCCAAATGGCATGACTATATAGTAGAAGTTTCCTATTGGTGTTTTGAAAGTAGTGCATTGAGCATCTCCATCAGTCATCTTTATTTGGTTATAGCCACTGAAGCCATCTATGAATGAGAATAATTCAAATATAGTTGTTGCATCCACTAATGTGTCAATATTTTACAATAGGAAATCATCCTTTGGATAAGCCTTGTTAAGATCGCAGAAGTTTACGCAAATGCATATCTATCTATTCTTCTTTTTAACTGACACAATATTGGCAAGCTAGGTAGGATGTTTAACCACCTTAATGAAGTTGGTATGGAGTAACTTTTCAATCTCTTTTTTTATTTGTATTTCAATTTTAGGACAAAAGATTCGTTATCCTTGCTTTACTGGCCTAACCTCAGGTATGATGTTTAATCTATGCACCATTAGACAAGCGTCTAATCCTGGCATTTCATCATATGTCTAAGAAAATGCATTCTTCTATTCCTTCAACAAATTTACTAAGTGGACCTTAATTTCTTGCAACAAATTCTTGCTAACGAAGATGGGTCATGGAGACTCCCCTGGTCTTGCCAAGTCCAATTCCTTAATCTCTTTGGCTTGGGGTTTCGTTTGGTCTTGCATTTGAAGAGGGGCGAGCTAGGTTTCTTGTACTAGTATGGGATCTAAGGGAGATAAAAAAACCTCTTTAGATCTTGAAGACCGTCATAAATAATATACCATTCACTCATCTTCCTTAACAAAACTTTCTATGGCTTCATCTTTTCTTTGTTTCTTCTTGCCCCTATTGGAGCCTCGTATTTTTCTCTTCTTCTTTCGTTTATCCTAGGTCTCCTCTCAAGTAGGTAACGACTCGTTATGTTCAAACGGGTTCTTCGTAGCCGGAATGAAGACATCTTTACACTTCCAATAACCCCTGATACATTGATGCCATGTTGAGGGTATGAGATTATGATCATGCAGCCACTTCTTCCCAACTAAAAGATGGTAAGATACAGGTGTCTTGATCATATGGATCCTTATACAGATCTAACTTTAAAGTCGACATTAACATACCCTATTATGTTTGTAGTTGTTTCAATAAAGCTATTTATTGCAATAGATTCCTTCACTAGGCGTTGGTTCTCTACCCTTGCAGCTTTAAATGTAGACATTAGCATAATGTTTATGGAAGAGCCATTGTCTATGAATGTCCTCTTAATGGAATGCCCATTAAGCGTACTCTCTACATAAAGAGGACAGTTGTGATTAGGGTTTTCCACATACATGTCTACATCAGTAAAGAGTATCTTATTCTCATGTGTGTTGGTCATTCTTTGTATTGGCTACGTTGCATCATACTCCCTATATTGTCTCTCAGAAATCAGGGTAAGTGCAATCATTGTTGTAAGTTGTGCGTCTTCATTGAATTTTAGTAAATCAAAGAACCTCCTGAAGTTAGAGGTCTTCATTAAAGCAGTAGCCACTAGTGGGTGCATGCCTTGGTTGGTTTCTATTACTGCTTCCTTCTCTTCATGTGCATTAACCTGTTGCATATCTCCTTCTTATTGTAAGCCCCAAAGCTAAGCCAATTGACCGTAGGATTGAACTTAGAACATAAGTTTTGGACGATCGATTAAGGAATCCGATTAAATCCCAAATTATAAACTATTGAGAGAAATATTAGTAAAAATGACTCCGTAAACTTAAATTTAAGAAAATAAGTAATAAAATAGGAGACTATAAAATTTTCAAATTTTAAGCATAATAATTGCTAATTACCAAAAAGGCAAAAAGTGTAATCTAATAACTAATAAATTAGTAGAGATAGATTATATGTATATTAAAAATTTTAGAATGACCAAAATAATAATTAGGAATGTTCACATATACCCTATATGTATTTATGTGTAGATAAAAATACGCGAAATTACCTAAATTGGCCAAAAACTAAGTAAATAATTAAAGAAAATTATAAAATAATTATGAAAAAATAAAAAAAAATCAGAAGAGGATAAGATTAATCAAAATTAGGTCGTAGCAAGTCCAAAGCTGCAAAAGAAAAATTAGCCAATAAAAAATTGACAACCTAAAAGCCAAAAGTTAAGGAAAATGGGCAAAGTCTTGTCAAATTAATATATATTAATGACAGCAAATGCCTATAAATAGTAAGAAAAATTTAAGAACTCATTTGGACAGTTAGAAATAAAAAAAAATTAGGGAGAGGCAAAAATTGAGAGAAAAATTTGAGTTAGAAAAAAAAAAGAAAAACTGTGCAGTTAGGGTTTTCAAAGGGAACCCACACCAGACGAGCAGCTGGAAGTGGACGGCCACCACCACCACACAGTGGTGGTAGCGCCCAGGCCGGCCGACAAGGCCACGGCAGCTCGCAGTGGCTGGAGTCACCCAAATCGGTGAGTTCGATTTCTAGCTCGATTTTTGTATAATTTTGTAAAAATAGTAAATATGATTAGAAAATTATGAATTTTGTTATTCTGGGATATTTTTATATGTAGTTTGTACGAAAAATATTATTTTGATGAAAAAAATGTCCTGTAATATAGGGTCCTTAAGAAATCATGCAAAACCGAACACATTTCGGTTTAGAAATAAATGACCTTAGGAGTGTAGTTTGGAGCTCAATATTTTTCTGTAGGATGCTCATGAGATATAGAACAGTGCTATGAAGCCATTTTTTTAAATTTAATTTTTGAAATTTTTAAGTTAATTTTTAGCTCTATAATGATGGAAAAATTAAGTAATTTGGAGTTAATTAGGTGATTAGGATATTAATTACTGATTTAGATAGTAATTAGATGTTTAGGGATGTTAATCTCTGATGTGGAAACCTGATCCTAGTCTATGGAGTGTTAAGTGTAAGTAATGAAGGTGTTATGTGGTAAATATAGAAAATTAAGAATATGTAGAATTGAAAAGTAATATATATGGGAAAATTAGGTTTAATTAGATAATAAAATAATGAAATCAGAACATAACAAATCCAAAACAAAATTCAATTTTAGGTAATTAAATGAAAAATATAAAAAATTTCTTACAACATGAGTAAATTCGGTACATTAATACGGATTTAAGTGTACCGGATGGAATAAAATACTAACTAGGGGTAGTGATCATATTTAGGATATCTGGAAATAATGTGGTTAGTTTCACATTATGAGTTGAAATAAATTTCTAGGGTCCGGGTACAAAACAGTTCCTAGAAATCGAACTAGAATCTAATTTAGAAATCGATGTGGAACCCGAACCTAAACCCAAACCTAGAATAATTATAAAAGATTTAAGACCTAGATAATTAAGTATATTAAACCCTAAACAACACCTAACAATAAGCGTTATAGGATAAAACAAACTTATAATAGTTATATGAAAAGCTGAAACCACGTTTGTATTATAGGGATGATCGGCGATGGCCTAAGCAAATCGGACCTCGAGTGAGTAAGTGAGGAGTCGAGGTAAGTTGGGAATAATAAGATGCTGTATTTTGGAGGCTTAAGATTACGCTTGGTTGTGCTTGTTAGATAGAGAATGTATGCATGTGCTTGATTATGGGTGATACTATGATTCTGTTTGTTACTCTGACACATATTGTATGACTTGTATGAAAGGATTGATTACCCTAAACTGGACTTAATTAAATATCCGACCAGTAATCATAATCGGACATGCATGGTAACCCGTTAGGGGAACTTAGGACTTTCCGGCCAAATACCGGCCCCTTAGGAAGGGATAGCGCAGGATTGCAAAATGATCCCTTCTTCATCCTCAGTCGAACTAAGTGACAGGAGAGGAGGTCGCGGTGAGGGTGAAGACAGTAGTTCGAAGGTAGTCGCGGGAGGAGCAAGGTCTCCATTACACAAGCTTGGGTTTGTTCGTGAGCTGTTGCATTAACGGCAACTCCTCAACCTGGATTAGAGCGGGCACAATTTCTCTAATTTCACGGTGGGCCGAACAATGTCGTGCGATGGCATTTGCTTGCACTTGCATGGCACTCAATAAGTGATTGAAAACCTTGTTGTGTGTATGGTATAGTTTTAAGTCCTCCGTCTTAACTTACTGAGCTGTGGTTGCTCACATCCCTATAGACGTCGTGCAGGTGTTGGCTAAAAAGCGGCAACAACTACTCTGAAGCTAGCAACTGCTGGATCCTAGGGAGTAAGGAAAAACATTGAAGAGTCAACACATATGTTATTACTTTTCATTTCTGAATAATGTAATAACTGAATCGTAGTATAACTTTTCTCACTTTCTTAGGTAAATGAATTATTTAAATTACAGACTGTTTACTTCAAAGTGAGTTAGTCGTGGACACGTTGTGTAGATCAGGTCTAAGATAGCGGTTGTAAGGCTAACTTCTATCTTAGGATGGTTTATACGACGGGGCTGTTACGACTTTGCCGCTTTAGGCCGTGACACTTATCTCGGATCCTGACTAATAGCATTCATAGCACCGTGTTGGGTATTGTGTACTGGAAGTGGATTGCTGCATACATTGTTATTCTCTATGACAAGTTCCCCATCGTAGACCTTATCATTAAATATCTTTTTCAGTGTCCAACACTCTTTAGTTGGATGACCTATGGTCCTATGATATCAATTAAACTTAAGGTCATTCTTCTCATCTGCAATCGACAAACGCTCAACCTTTGGGAGCTTTATGTTCCCATCTCATAACCATTGGTTAAGTATAGAATGTACCTTACCCATCGAGCATAGGGGAATGCTATAGTTGATGTAGAGCCTTGTAAGCTATCATTCCTTAGCTTCTTGTGGTCTCTAGGACTTTCTCCTCAAGCTAAGCTAATAGATGTTGCTCGTTTCCTAAATCTATATTCATTGTTGCGCAACGGAATTGTTAGTTCTTCTTGTAGTCTTATCGAGTGTAGAGAAAGAACATAAATTAAGGCTTTCCAAGTGGATAGCATAATTAGTGAACATCTTTTGAATGCAAATCTTCACTAATTCCTTTTTTTCACACATATCTTGGATGTTTAGGGTACACACTCTAAAGTGCTCTATGTAATTCATCAAGTTCTCTTACAAATTTTGGTGTGTTCGTCCCATATCTATAATTGTAACCT
This sequence comes from Lumnitzera racemosa, assembly GCA_024138005.1. Classification (NCBI taxonomy): domain Eukaryota; kingdom Viridiplantae; phylum Streptophyta; class Magnoliopsida; order Myrtales; family Combretaceae; genus Lumnitzera; species Lumnitzera racemosa. The sequence goes on along the minus strand of JAMXBC010000009.1, from coordinate 66,340,822 downwards.
ATCTTGAGTGGAGAAAAAATTTTCCAAGAAAAGCTTGCACATAGTTCCCTATGAATCAACTGATCCTGAGGGGAGGTTGATATACCAAGTGTATGCCTTCTTTGTTAATGATTTAGAGAACTTTCTAAGCTTTAGGTCATCATTAAGCCTATAAGGCTTTAGGGTTTCAATAAACTTCAGAAGGTATTCCTTCGTACTTCCTTTTTTGCCATTGAATAGCATGAATTCAGGACTTACATAGTCCTTAGGATATGGCTTTGTTGTAATGCGCTGGAGATAGGGGAGTTTCAGCTTTGGTACTCCCATGGATAACCTAGCATCTCTTTCTCTTATATAAATGTCCAAGTCTTCCTTTATTATCAAGGAAGTTTTTGGAATAGAAGCCATAGGCGTAGACACAGGTGATGGAGCAAGGGCAAGATTGGGATGAGAAGTAAATCCTCTTAAGATTGGGATGGTAGGATTGGATGAAGGAGCAGGCACCAGTGAAGATGAAGAGCAGCCTAAATGGACTCTTACAATCTCCTACGCAGGAGTTAGTTGTCGTGTAGGTTCTAGTTGGGGGGTTTCATCACCTCATCCTTAATGGAGATCCTCCTCAATAGTTGGAGGATTAATTGGTTGAGTTGAGGTAATAACGCCTAGCTGTATGATAACCATAGGATTTGGTAAGGCCATACCTTATTGCACAGTAGCAGTGGCAGCCATCTCGGTAAGGATGGGCTAGAATATAGCTATGAATTGGTTTAAAGCCTTCGTAGCTTCTTGCATTGTTTATATGGGATCTAGAGGAGCCTTTGGTACTGAATGGTCCTAACTAGTATTATTAGGTGGTAGGAGTAGATTATGCTCAATAAGCTCTACATTAGTATTGAGCTCTTGAGATATGGTATCAGACGTAACAGTTGCTCTCTTCCTAGAAGGTGCCATGTCTTCACAATCACTCTTTCCCAGTGGAGTCACCAAAATATAGATGTAAGGGTTTAATTAGAGTGGTCATGCGCATACTATGTGAGTAATACGCTAAAAGTAGCTTCAAAGAAGTGAAGCAAAACTATCACTTGAAGGGATGATTAGGTGAGAATAAGGCAAGGAGGAAGAACATGAAATCTTAGTATTTTAAATGCACAAGTAACAGACAAGACAGCCTTAAAGGACCTTAAGTGTTTACCTTGTAGCTTCAGCGAATAAGATCAATTCTTTGCCTGAACATTATTTGATCTTAGAGAGTAGAGTTTTCACAGTAGAACACTGTTTCTCCTATTTCTCTAAGAGTTCCAAATGATGAGGAAATGCTAGGTATTCATAGGCTCTTCGGCATAATGGCATTCATTTGATTATCTAAGTGATTAATAAATGAGATAGAGCTTACTCAATTCATAATTATCTAGAATAAGCTAGCTAATAAGCTCAAAGCTAGTAGCCTTATTTATAAGCGCATGCGCCAGCCTGAGAAAGGTTGGAGGTAGACGGACCGGTCTAACGATCCCTGTTCCAAACGTACTAAGCCAAATCTCTCTAAGAGTCCCAAATGATGAGTAAATGTTAGGTATTATAGGCTCTTCAGCATGATGGCATCCGTCAGATTATCTAGGTGATTAATGGATGAGATGGAGCTTGCTCAATTCATAGTTATCTAGAATGAGCTAACTAATGAGCTCAAGGTTAGTAGCCTTTTTTATAAGTGCATAAGCCCGCTTGAGAAAGGTTGGCGGTGGATGGACCTGACTCCTTAGGCCCTATTACTTAGCCTAATGAGTCAAGCTTAAATAAATAATAAGCTTAACTAAATAATTAATATAATAATTTTCAACTCTCTACACTATTAAAGGAATATATTATAAGATTAACAATAAGAGAAAGACATCATAGTATCATAAATTTCAAAATGGAAAAAAAAAAAATTTCTAGTTAGTAACTTGCTAAACTAGGACTAACCAATACTAAAGTATCATAATTTGAATTTGAACTGCAATTTAAGTTTCACGTTGAAGTTGTAATGAATGATGATAGGCTTCAATGCAATTAGCTTAAATTGTGTAATGTAGGTAAGAATAGACAGTGTGTAGTGGTGCTCTTTCATGTTGGACTGGTTGGTAGGCTGTAAGTTGTTCCTTAAAATTTCATTGTGATTCAATACAAATTCTAAAGAGAATTCTAATGGCTAGGGGGCTATGGCCTCTATGCCCGCCGCCACACATATACCCCCTACTCCTCTCTTAAGCTAATCCTTGTCACCTGCTAACATCATTACATACTTCATTTATCTCCAAACACCTATAATAACTCTAACACCATATTCTAGGGATGTTTTAAACAGCCTCAAATCACCTAAAATTTACATAACAATAAAAAATTCCACTTTATTCATCAAAATTAAAAACATGTTCAAAATTTAAATACAAGTATCTTAAAGAACTAAAAATCATGACTTGAAGTTTCACTTATACCAACATGTAACAACAACTGTAAAGGACTTAACAAGAGAAGTCTTAGGTGGCTTATCATGACCCAAAAGTACAAATAAAAGAAACATGACAAGTCTAACAACTTCAAAAAATATGTCCAACAAAATTTCTCAATCCTAAAGCAGCTATATTAAACCATCTCCATAGTCATAATAATAATCAAAAGAGGTAGCATCTACACCATTGTATCCATACTCATTGCAATAGTCCTTGTAATCACCAATACCTATTCTTGCATCTAAAAATAAGAATTTCCTAGGGGGTGAGCAAAAGCTCGGTACAAGGAGTAAATAGAAGCACATGAACACACATTAAATGCATAAGGCTTACTTAGTTGGTCTATGATCACTTGCTTGCCTTTGATGCTTAATTCTAATGTGTTGATAAGTTTAGCACCTTGACACATATTTTGTGATCTGCCCCTTCATATTATTCCTCCAATAATATGTTTTTTGGTCTCTGTACATCTTTGTGCTATGTGGGTATATAGTATATCCTGAGTAGTGAGCTTCTTTGAACAACTCACTCTACGACTTTGGTTTTCTTAGTACATACAAAAAACCCTTATACCTGAGCACCCCATTTACATTCACCGTAAACTCTACTGCCTTTCCTACGTTCATTTTGCCTTTTATCTCTTCTATGACTTTATTTTTAGCTTGAGCCATCTTAATCCTATCTACTATCGTAGCTTGAACTTGAATGTTTGCTAACCTGACACTTGCTTCTTTGGTCCAAATCTCCAATTCTAGTCGTCTCACGTCCTCTGGCAATGGTCTCTACATCATTATTATACTAGCTAGATTCCCATGCCACTTCCTACTTAAAGCGTCTGCCACAATGTTTGCTTTTCTTGAGTGGTACTATATGTCCAGGTTATAGTCCTTTATCAACTATAGCCACCTTCTTTGTCTCATATTTAGATTTTGCAGGGTGAAGAAGTATTTCAGACGATTAGTATATACTTTACACCTTTCCCCTACCGGATAATGCTTTTACAGTTTTAAGGCGTGGACTACTGCTGCCAACTCCAAATCGTGGATTGGGTAGTTTTTCTCATACAACTTAAGTTGATGCAAGACATATACTATCACTTGGCCATCTTGTATCACCATATACCTTAGTCCTTGAATTGAGGCATCATTGTAGATCACAAACTCTTCCTTACTATAAGGTAGAGATAACACCGGAGACGTCACAAGTCTTTCCTTTAATTGTTGAAAACTCTATTTGCATCTATCATCCTAATCAAACTTTATCCCTTTCTATGTCAATTGAGTTAAGGGCATTGCTAGCCTTAAGAACCCTTCTAAAAACTTCTTATAATACCCTATAAGCCCTAGAAAGCTTTTGATCTCAATTATTGTTTTCGCTCTTAGCCACTCAACTACAAAATTAATCTTCTCTGGATCCACTAATATGCCTTCACTGTTTATAATGTGACCTAAGAAGGCTACTTGATCCAACCAGAATTCACACTTACTAAACTTATCATATCCGCTCTAAGTTTACTTAATACATTCCTCAAATGTTACTCATGTTCTTCTATGTTTTTAGAGTATATGAGAATATCATTTATGAAAACCGCTATGAACTTGTTTAGATAATATCTTAATATTTTGTTAATGAAATGCATAGATGCCATAAGTGCATTTATGAGATTGAACGGCATAACTAAGAATTTGTATAGCCTATATCTAGTTCAGAAAGTTGTTTTCTCCTCATCCTCTACTTTCACCTTCAACTAGTAGTGACATGACCTTAAGTTTATCTTTGAGAAAACTTATGCCTCTTGCAACTGGTTAAACAAGTTGTCAATTTAGGGAAGCAGATACTTGTTCTTAATTGTCACCTGATTTAGATCCTTGTAGTTTACATACATTCTCATACCCTCGTCTTTCTTCTTCACAAAAAGAATCGAGGCTCCTTAAGAAGATGAACTTAGTCTTATGAAACCCTTATCTTACAACTCTTGCAGTTGCATATTCAACTCTATAAGTTTAGTAGGTGCCATTCTATATGCCGGTTTTGAAATGGGCTCTTTGTTTACTACTAGGTCTATCTTGATCTCTACTTCTCTATCAGGTGGTAAACTAAGTAGATCATTTGGAAGACGTCTAAGAATTCCTGTACCACTAACACTTGTTTTGACTTCAGCTATTTACTAGTCCTTGTACTTAAGGCTGATAGGATAGGTTTTCCCCACAACTCATAGTCAATACAGTTTAATGGCCTCTGACTTTCTTCCTGATACTAGAAAGGTACTTCTCTTAGAGGCTCAAAAGTGATCACCATGTTATGATAGTCAATAGTTGCATGGTGTCTTACTAACCACTCTATACCTAGATTATGTTGAAGTTTAACAGATCTAATACTAATAGGTCAGTTGGTAAAATCCTCCCTTCAACTTCAATCTTTATATCCTGACATACTTTACTTAGAACAATTTCACTCCCTAAAGGTGTATTCATAATCAATGGGGTATAAAGAAATATAACACACAACATACAAGCATTTACGACAAATTCGGCAATACAAGATTGGAACGCTCTAGTATCAAATAAAACATGTACTCTCCAATTAAGTATAGTAAGCGTACCTACTAAAGTATTTGCCTAAGTTATCTCTTGACTTTGAGTCTGTTGCTAGAGTGTAAGGAATGAAGTCCGTGCTCTCTAGTAGGGTCTTACCTGAGGTTGAATAGCTCTAGTAATTTTTTGAGTAGCAACAAGTTAAGTAATCTGCATGGTTTATTTCCCAATCTCCTTACATTATGTTTTTCAATGATCTCTTTAACTACAACGGAAGCAGAAACCTTAATGTAGAAGAGTCGGCTTTTTGCAGTCCTTACTAACATGTCTAGTCTTAGCATAAAGAAAACAAGTACCTAAAGTCCACTTACACTCTTCAACATCATGTGGTCCATAACAACGAGTGTACCTAGTCAGCATTAGGAAGGGTAGTTGGGCTAGCATTAGGGCTAGCCACATCATTGGCTCTATCACTTTCCTTAATCATAATACCCAATGTAAGTCTCTTAAATCACTTTAGTGGCCTACAACTCAGCATAGGCCTCTTACCTAAGGTCTTCCTCCCTCTATAGGCTAGTAACTCTTCCTTCCTTTTCATGCCTTACTCTACACTTCTAGCCTACTCCACTGTCTCAGCATAAGTTCCCTTAAACCCTACCATCCTCTCTTGTAGCTCAAGTTCTAAAATAAAGATAAATCTTTTGGTGCATGATCTCTCGGCTCTTCTGATTGGTTTTGGTAGGAAATGGGCTAGGTGGCTCAACTCTGTTTCACAACTTGATACTGAATAGTTACCTTGCTACAGGGTCTAGTAGGTGAGCTCCATTTGTTCCTTGCTACTGCCAGTGAAGAACTTGTCAAAGAACAGCTGCTTAAACCCTTCCTAAGTGATGGGACCAACTGTGTTCCTATTTATCTTAGGAGCACTCTCCTACCACTAAGTTATAGAACCCTTTAGAAAGAAAGTAGCATAGGTCACCTTCTTATTATTGGGTACTTCTGCCATTGCAAAGGACTTCTCTACCTCAGTGATCCGTTCCTCATCTCCTACTAGATCATTTGGACCAAGGTAGAAGTCATAGGTAATCTTTACAAGCCAATCAAAAGAATTCCCACCGTTACCCCCACTTATACCAACATCTATGGAAGCTTACCTTTTTTTCCTCCAAATCTTAGCATTCACCCGTATCACTAGCATATCCTTTTGAATCTACTATTGTTGTTACATTAGTACCCTATCATAGCATTCATCGAATTTAGAACTTGAGCAGCAGTTACTATGTCTAATCTCTATCCCTGTTCGTACTGAGGCTAGGTCAGGTATAGGGTAAGCATGCCCTAGGGAGTGAACGTTTGCTCTTGCCCTTGAGTTTGCTAGGCTTGATTCTGGCTAAGGGTAGGTTGGCCTTGGGTTAGTGGTGGAGGTCATTTCCCTTGAGGTAGAAAGCCTATCTTAACCTAGTTTTGATTTAGCAGAGGGATGCGGTTTATGGTAATGTCCTTACCACCCATGAAGATGTGAGGAAGAATTGGAAGTAGCACCATGTCTAGGCATTCCACAAAAGGAAGCACATGAATGAAGTCGTGTAAGTTTGGTAAAAAAGGAAAGGGGTTAATTAACTTAGATACACTACACAAACAACTGGGCAAGAAAAGATTACTAAGAACATAAGCAGAATAAACTACTTTAAGAACAATACTCAATACAACGTTACATACTACTCATCTCATCAATAAAATTAGATTATAACTCTTTGATTCACAACTTACTTCTGTTAAGGTTTGAACTTAGGCTGTTTATGACTTAGATTTTAAACATAAGGCTTTTGGTACGAGATCAAGATAAGAAAGAAACGGCTGAGGATTTGGAATGAAAGAACAGGAAGGGGTATTCAAAAGGAAGATGGGTACGAAGAACAAGAAGGGTTTTAACGGTGAATGTGAATGGATATAACTCACCAAGATATAAATACGATCAAGGGTTTGAGCTTGAAATAGAGTTCGATATGACTCATAAACACTAAATGTTGCTCGGGGTTTCAAATGAAGGTTAGATGCAACTCATTAACTGGTTCAAATGAAGGGGTTCACCACAATCTGAGAATAAGATTAATAAGAACGTAGGGATGATTAAAGAGTATGATCAACACTTGATAATCGGGCAAATACTAACTCAAGTATAGCCTTGTTCGAAAAGAGGAAAGTTTCATTCTTTGCATATATCTCTATATAGCTATCTGTCTGTATCTATCTCTATCCCTCTATTTAAGTACAAATGTTGCTATTTGTAGCAAGTTCTAAACTCTAGTGGCAAAATTGTAAATAAAGTACAAGGCCTTAAGCCCTAAGGAATTGGGCTCATAAATAAAATAAAAAGGGAAAACATGTACAAGAATATAAAACTGTGCATTTTATAGAACTTGGCATGTAATCACTTAGCATGTCTTGGGAGGAGAGGTATCCTAACCGAATGAGATTGGTAGTTGGATGTATGGGCTCGAGAAGGGATCCTTGATGTCTTGTGTAGCTTGGCTGAGACATTAGATAGGTTGGCCCATAATTGCCCAATCATAGAATCAGTCGGCACGAGTCCTTCTCTAATGTGTTAAGTGGTTCTTTGGTTCTAATTACTTTATTGTATGATCTCTTGGCACTTTGGCTAACAATAGACCAGATGTTAAGTCTTCATCTTCCTTCCTTTTGTCTTTCTGGCTACAGTTTGGCCTCAATAAGCATTGATAGGCCTTGGCTTGGATATGGTTAGAGGCTGATTCCCATCAACTTTGATACCACTAAAGCTGTAATACCCTAGAACCTGGAAAATTACAGTCTATCATGTATCCTTGTAATCTATTAACACGTTAGACATCTAAAATCACTTGCTAATATTATCACATACTTCATTTATCTCCACACACTTGTAATAACTCCAATACAACATTCCAAGGATGTTATAAACATCCTCAAATCACTAAAATTTACATAATAATAAAAATTTCCACTTTATTCATTGAAAGTAAAAACTTGTTTAGAATTCAAATACAACTATCTCAAAGAACTAAAAACAATGACTTAACGTCTTACTTATACCAACATGTAACAACAACTGTAAAGGACTTAATAGGAGAAGTCTGAGGTGACTTCTCATGACTTAAAAGTACAAATAAAAGAAACATAACAAGTCTGACAACTTCAAATAATATGTCCAACAACATTTTTCAATCCTAAAGCAGCTATATCAAACCATCTCCATAGTCATAAGAATAATAATCAAAATAGTCAACATCCTTGCCATAGTATCCATACTTATTTTAATAGTCCTTGTAATCACCAATACTTGTTCTAGTATCTAAAAACATTTGTGTGTGTATGTGTGCGTGTGCGTGCATGTGCATGTACATGTACGTGTGTGTGTGTGTGTGCATGTACGTGCGTGTGTATGTATGCGCATATGTGTATGTATATGTACGCGCGCGCGCGCTCGCGTGTATGTGCGTGCGTGCGTACATATGTGTGTGTGTGTGCACGCGCGCGTGCCACTAGTCCTCCCAGTCCTTTTAGCTCAGCTAGGCAACACAACACACTTATTTTTAAGTTGAGTTTTCATTAAGTCCATTTAATATTATTAATCCTATATACACAAACAATAAACAAACCCTGTACTTGATTGTAATGTTTGTTTAGAATCCATACTAGGTACCTCATAACCTGTTCACAAGAGAAACAACACCTTTACTCAACTTCTAAGCCTATGTAGCTCTAACTTTTATCTTAGAAATACAATACTCACTCACTTACAACTCATCACTTTAGGTTTGTAAGATTACGATGAGGATAGGCTGGGTTTAAGATAAGTCAAGATGTCAAAACACGTTTAAGATTGTTTGGGAAAGGTTTTAGGACTGTTTGGGAAAGGTTTTAGTACAAAAGAACATAGACAGAAAACACTTTGGAACTCAATGAAACGTCATTGCACGTACTAGGGATTATGACATCTAGATGCTAGTTCAACTAACGTCCAGACACCATGGTTGAAAGGTGCAGAATTGCACAGGGCATCTAGATGCTAACTACAATCTATTGAATTCTATAGATTGCAGCGGTATTTCATCCTTCGTACATAACCCCTCTTCTACCATTTTTGCATATTACCACTCCTAAATTAACAACTCGACAACAAAACACTCCATACCACTCAAAAACTCAAATAAAACACTCTTACAATGACATTTGATCTCAAATCTATCATTCAATACACAACCTGTTGAAACAACATATATAACGCATGCAAGATCAGAATCATACTTGTTGTAACTGGTTTCTAACCCATCCACCACTACAAATACGCTGTAGGACTCGTGTAGGACTACACTAAATTTGTTTTATCCACTTCCTTAAGTAGAAAATGAAATTCCTTAAAGAATATTTGCTAAACTCAAAGAAATACTACTATACCACCTTACCTCGATGTAACATGCTCTTAAAATTGCTTTCACCGCATGAGATCCGTTGTAAGACTCCTAAGAAGGCCTCCCAAATTCCTTTTAGGGTTGTCCAACATGAAATGGAGGATTTCCCTTAAAGAAAATGCCTAAACTATATGTTAAAAAGGCATTCCTTAGCCTTATCTGTGATTTTCTTGACTCGATCTTGCTTAAACTTATCATATTCGCTTCCTATCGTCAAGATTCATGCAAAAACCCTAAGGACCAACGGCTGCATGTGTAGGGAAAGAGTGGAAAAGGGTTTCAAGAAGGGAAAAGGAGCTTAAATACCTAAGGTTCATAGACAAAACTCATGCCTAAATTGGCCTCGCTTAACTTTTATAATACCATTTAGGCCCTTTTCGTAAAACACTTTACTTTATACTTTATATTATTATTTTCTCTTATTTTATAATTTTATTTTGTCCTTGTTTTAAGTTTTACAAAGGAATGACTCATCAAGGTTTATAGATTTATATATCACTAAGCAGTGGAAGCAAAAAAATATAAACAATGCTGATGGTTTTATATATATATTGATATGGCATGCATAATCATAAATAAAAAAGCATATAAGTACGTAACTAAATACAATAATAACTATACTCTTGGTTTACATTTTCAATTAGATTGTATTTAATAATATAAGCTGCTTCCTTACACTTCTTAACCATTATAGTCTCTATTGGTTAGTTCGTAGCTTCATATATCATGCCTCTTGAGAGGTGACAAGTGCTTTAAGTAATTACTTCTCTCTGTTTTCTCAATAATTTGTGAGATCTAAAGATAACAAGACTATAATCTTCATATTCCATATAATCTTGGATGCCTAAACTATCCTTTAACTAACCTCATACTAACTTCATAGCTTAGCTTGAATGCCCATAGCTAATTAGTCCATAATTTGTAAACCCTACACTACATTAGGACCAGGCCATACCATGTCCTAGTTAATCACTTTATCCTACATTTGACTTTATTAGCTAGAGCTAATTGGTCAATAATTTGTATTTTACATCCTACATTAAGAGGAAACATTCAATGTTTATGCCCTATGGACCATGCCTTATATTAGGAGGATGCGGAATACACCACGTACATCTAATTATTGAATAGCAAAGTTGGCAAGCATAATCAAGGTCTACTTTAAATTTGGTCCATTTCGACATTTATACATACTATATGTGTATGTGTGTGCATAGATGATAAAAAAAAAAAATTGATAAACACATCCAAGAAACAAAGTGGAGGGCATTTGCTACACTCTTAGATACATAACATAAGGTTTAAGTTTATCTCTTACATTTAGTTCAAGACTTACTTAAGGATTTATGCTAGAGAAATAAGAATAATGTCAACCTATCAAAAAATTCAATAGATAGGAACTTCCTTAAGAATTTAAAGTTCATAAATCGCTAAATCTAGTCAATCAAAGTATAGCTTGATCAATTGAACTAAAATGAAGAATAAACCTATTGTTATCTTATATTATTAACATAGTTTATTTTATGGCTTTGATTTGCATAGTTTATTTAGCTAAGTTCAATAGTGGTTGTATGCTCATGTCACAAGGGTATGATGGTTTGACATAAGTTAATTTACAAGTATGTTGGTTCCATGTTAGTTGAGTTGATGGTTCGATGCTAGTTAGTTCACATGGGTTTGTTTGTATCTCATGGATATAATGGATCTACTAAGTTTGATGATCCATAGTTGTTTGCATTCGTGTTGACAGGTAGTGAATTAATTGTATCTGTTCAATGTAAAGAAGTGGTGCCAATAGTGTAATAACCATGTAAGTAATTACACATAGTGTTGTAGTTAGGGCCTTGTGGCTAGTGATTAGGTTAATGCTAAGATCTTGATGGCATAAAGAGGAAATGGTGAAAGAATGAAAAATGAATGGTAATATTAGGTGGTAAGATGGCGTTGATGTTTGAAGTTTCCCTTGGGCTTGCCCATTTAGTTTTAGGTTTGGTCTTAACGCTATAAAAGAGTGTAAGTGAGCTAAGTAGGCAATAGAGGTGGCTCCAGTACATACACTTTGATGCTTATGTTAGTTTGGTAGCTTAAAAGATATCAAAAACCTTAAATATCAACATCTAAGGAAGTTTAGAGTTTAAAAAGTGCATCAGGATTAATGTAGAAGGTTTAAGTCTTAAAAGAGCAATCCTAGTCTATGAAGACATCTAAAGGGCTTTATAGGTTGAAGATGGCTCCTAGGATCTAGCCACATAGATGGCGATCCTTAATAGCTAGTACTCCTCCTATTGCGATAGAGACAAGTGAGTGATGGATGTTTCATACTAGGAGGTAGATCTCTTCTAACAAATGCAAATCCCTTAAGTTGCATGGGATCGTTGTGATTAAGACAGCTGTCGATTGATCTTCGCTTCCATGATGCCCCTTTATACTTATGTAAAGCTATTAAGTGTGCACATGTTAGTTTATTTTCCTCGAGTTTCTTCCTCCTTAGAAACAAGCTGGGCTATAGCCTTATACTCCATGAGGATGTTTAAGGGAGCTAAGTGGTAGAATCTACATATAACATAAGGTATCACAATTCATTATTAGACATACTAACAAAAATTCCATGGAATTGATATTCCACAAACTAAATGCATAATAGCTTTATAAGAGGGGAATGATTATTATATTTTTCTTTATGAAGTCTATAGATGAAAGGATTCAATTGTAGTGCCCACTTGCATTCAATATGCATCTCACATTATGCATGGCTTAAGAGGAGTAGTGTGGAATAACATAGAAATAATGACTTAGAGAGAAAGAGGTAAAGAATATGAGTAGGCAGAGTTAGGGAGTTCGAACACACTAATAATAGATAGATGATTTATAGAGCATCAACACAACTATTGTTGATGAGAGGTGGTATATTCTTGGTTTTAAGTGTTTGATCTTTCTAGATAGTAGTATGATAGCACCTTATGATATTGTTTCTTTGAATTGCTGAAAATTGTCCTAAACGAGGAGAAGCTTTGAGATACTTGTAGAGTTAGGCTCTAGACAATGTTCATCTAATCACGTTTTTAATTGATGACTACGATGAGTCCTCCTATTGGTAGATTCTTTTATAAGCTCTTATTGTTTAAGCCTTTGGGGAGCCTCTATGAGTGCATTAGCTTACCTAAGAAGGGTAGCAAGCAAACAAGTCAATCTAATGGTCCTGACCCTAAATCTATTGTGCTAAATCTCCTTAGGTCATTCTAAGTTCATAGACTCAACTCCTCATACTCGTCACTTAGCTTAAAGATAAAACCTAAGTCATTAGTGAGTTTAAAGTCTTGCCAACTATCTTAGTTCTTTATAAAGTGAATCAAATATAAAATAAAAGGATATTGAGTATAATTAGAGGTGAGTGGGTACAAGGTGAGTAATATACGGGCTCTATTTGTATCATACTTTGTAGGTACAAGTTTCTAAATTTTATTACTCGTATCCTATTTTGTGGCACCTTGGAACCATTCTGTATCATCTACCTTGTAAACTGTACATGATACAGGGTATATTATAGAATCTATAGATTCTTTTTTTTTTCTTTATAAATTTCAATATGGCTATTTTTTCGAAATATGAAACAAATCTGACTTTTTTTTCCAAAAGTAATTACTCAATTTAACCAATATCTCAAATGACACTAATGAATAAAGTACATTGAAGTTTATTTTCGACCAACTTTTTCTTTCTTAAATGGTTCTTTAACAATTATTATGAATGAATTTTTATAAAAGTATTATACAAAATGTTTTTTTTATTGTAAATAAAATATTCATTTTATAATAATTACATTACGTAGATATTTAAGGAATTAATTATATTGTTTAACAAAATGAAAGCAGTAAATATTGTACTTAACGTAACATCTATAAAGTTTATTAAAATGTGAATAAAAGATTCATAGAATTATATAATTCAATAAATATATATGTGATAATAATACAAAATCAAATAATCTACCATAATAAATGAAGACATAACATGGAAAATGAAGTAAAATATAAATTCAAATTAAAACATTTTTCTTCCTCAAGGTACATGTATTAGTAAAATAATCTTCCTATACTCTAAGAAAATCAAATTTTACTCTAATAATAATAATACCAAATCTTTTATCAAATGTCAAATAAAGAAACTATTCTATTATAGAAAACAAGTTGTACTAGTTGATAGAATTAACAAAGGAGAAAAAAGTAAGAAGAAAACCACGACGGATTAAAGACTAAAAATGAAAAATGGAAGGAAAGGGACTAATAAACATTCAGTTTAAGATTTTCGATAGTATGGGTTTTATTTTATTTTAATAAGATGGTATCATTTATTTAATTATTTTTTATATTTTTTGGTCAAGGTATACTTTATTTATTAAATTTATTTAATTGCTATTATAAGGTAGAGATTTTGAAACTTGTACCTTATCTATTTCAAAGTAAATATAAGATACCCTTACTTCTTATCGGTACCTTACTCTATCAGAATAGGTTTTAAAAAATTATTATTTGGAACCTACTCCATAGCTATAATTACCTATCTAAAACTTAACCAATCGAATAAGATTTAGGTAAATATACTGTATAATAAGATTATTCACATACCCCTAAATATAACCACATGGGAAAAGGATGTTTCTGCCTAACCAGAAACTATAACCAAACAAATTGTTGTATCAGAAATGACATCGGGGTTGTCTTTTGATTTTCTTTTAGGTTTCGCATATAGGGTAATGGCAACGTCAAAAGGTCACAAAACTTGTGACGCCCGCACCGAAGGTTATAGTCACAATATAAAAGTGGGAGCGTCTCCCCAATTTTGAGATAGAAGTGGTTAGCTGGAAACTTGTTGCTTACTATATCTTATTTTAGGATTTTGACAATGTAAAGAAATTCAGATGCTGTAAGATAAACCAATCGGAAAAAAGAGAAAAAAGAAAGAAAAACACTTAAGTTGATTTTAATGTTAATGTATTGAAACGAGACGTGTAATTAGGGATGTAATTTGATAGGTTCTAATAGAATTCCCAATCCGGTAAAAACCTTTTGGGGTATTTTCCAATAAAGTTTTGAGAAGGGAGTTGGAAATGTCTAAAAGTTCTATAAGGTTTTAAGATAGGTTCTACGTTTTTTAAAAAAATCTATTAGGAAACTTGCTACTAAGTAAAAAATAACCTTAGTATTATATATTACAGGAAATAGAAAACATTAGTTAGAAAGTTCTTGGATTTCATGTTTTTAATTAAGTATAGATATAATGTTATTATATTTAATTATAGTAAATCTAATATAATAAAACAAAATATTAATCCTTTCAGATTCACATTATTGTGGAGATATTGCTGGATTTTGACATGCAAGCATCAAATTTGCTTTGCCTATAGAGCCGATTATTTTATTTATAGCCTATTCATTTATTTCTTTATTTTATTTTTTGTCAACAAGAAAGCATTTTTCCCTCTTATTGTATTGTAAATTATTTAGATAATAATTATAAAGATATTTATATTATAATGTATGCTATTATTTTGTTTACATAGTCTAAAAGTATTTATTTATTTTTATCAATAGAAAAGAAATTGGATTTGATCAAGTTATAGTTTTAGAGGTTTTCTTTACTTGTAATAAGAACAAGGAGTTTATTGTTTGTTGAAATAAATTTTGAATAATTTCCAGTTCAATATTCTATTATTGATTCATAATACTACTTTACATCTATAGATTTTTAGTACTTTACTTTTCCTAATCTTTATATTCTATATGTATTTAATTTATATAATTAAATTTATATAACTTACCATTAAAGGAAAAAAAAAGAATATAGATTTCGAATTAAGGCACTCGGTATTGGGTAGGCTTCAGATAATATAATTAAAACCCTAAAGGATTTTGAGGCACTTTACAGGTTACGGGATGGGTTTTGGGATTGCCATACCCGTCCTAAATCTGCTCTGATTACATTTTTACGTGTAATATTACTCTCAGCGACTAAAATATTCAATATGAGATGACTGGTTGAAAGGAGGTTAAAGAATTCCTATACCTCTATGGTGTCGGTTGAATTAAAATCATTTCAGAATTTCAATTAAGCCGTAATTTAAAAAAAAAAATTCAATTGAGTACAATGTTAAATGATTACTTAAATCATAAGTGATTGCCTTTAGGATTCTATGGAAACTTGAGGTATAAACTTTAACGTCAACTTTAACACGTCCTGTTTAGTTTAGTATGTAATAATAGATCAAAATGAAATATTTAAAGGTTTATTTATAAAGAAAAATTGCATTTATGTCCCTATGGAGTCCGTGATCATGACTCAAAAGGAGGAATTTGATTTGATATCTAAAAATACGAAATCCCAATTCTATTCCTTTTCATTATTTATTTTTACTTAAAATTATTTATTAAACTTTTAATTTAATTAATAATTAACCATATTTTTGACAAATATTGCTATAACACATTCTATTTCTTAGTCATTTCTTAATATGGGAATAGATTCATAATTCAAATCTTAATTCTAGTCTATCCCATTCTAATCTACTCTAATCCAATTTCCAAACCATTCTCTTATACCAAACTAATATAAAAAGGAGACACTAAGCCCTTTAAGTCATAAAGTCTTATTAATAAAAGAGTCGAAGATGAAGTTATGGATTAATAGGAAAATATCAAGAGAAGGCATACAGCCGCCATTGCCTTGTCTTATCGAGTTTTAAACATTTTCGAAGGTAAGTTGAAGATTTCCTTTTTCTTTTCTTTTTCTTTTTTTTCCCCCAAAAAAGTCGAATGTTTTCAATAAACAACAAATGAGTTCAATAATTAATTCATCGAGAGCATAGAAGTTTTTTTTATTTAGAGATTTTTGGATAAACTACAAAAATATCTTCTTATATTTACTTTATATATGCTTAACCTCCTATTTTTGAAATTGTGCATCTAAACTTCTAATCTTTAAAGAAACCTACTTAGACCATATTTAAGTTTATTTTTCCCTTTGATAAAATAATAGAGAAATCACTAATGGCATGTTTTGTAGAAAGGATGGAATGGATTGGACCTATCTTTTGAGATGCTAATAAAATTGTCAATTCCATTCTAACATTATGTTTGATTTTTAACATATCCAAAATGGAATGGAATGATTACATAGTAGTTTTTTTTTTTTTTACCAATAACATTATTTATTATAATTTGGTTCGTTCCGTTAGAAGATCAATATTCATGCTAATACGCTACAACGGCCTTAACATATAATAGTATTCATAAAAAAAATGTCTCACTTATTAAATATATGTATATTAGGTTGAAAGTTAAATAATTAAATTCTAATAGATGATAGGCAAAATAGAATCACAATTTGGTCCTTCAAAAGTAAAATTAGATTTTCCTCTAAAGTCAGAATCATTGATTTAAAAAAATAGCGGTTCCATCTTTTAAATACACTTCTAGAAATGAGAATAAAATTCAAAATCTCAATTTTATTCTAAATATGTTCTTACGAATCAAATATAACGTTAAATTTAACAAAACAAAATACATAAAAACAAGAATTATCTAGTCACATAAGAAATTAAATGTATATTTTACAAAAAGTTTTTGGAGTTCTATAAAGGATTAAGTATATATGAAGTAAAAATAAGTAATATATTTATAATTCATCCTCTAAGTTTTTATTTTTCTTTTTGTTGATTCTTTTGTCAGTTACCTCTCCTTTCCTTAAAGATGCATTAATTCCTTTCCACGCCCCGCTCGTTGGAGTATCGAAAGCTGAGAATAAATTATTTTAATACAATCTTGAAAAGGTTCTTATCGAATAAATTAAAATTTTTACTAGATTACTTCTACCGGTGATCTGAGGGTAGTACACTGCATGAACGGACAATTTGGAAAAGAATGCAGAGAGAGGATGTTGCTTAAACGCATTCTTCACTGAACTGGATTGAACCTCGTAACTGGTGTGAATAATGGATTATTGTTGCAACCATGATGCACGTGATTATGCAATTTAAATGGTTCTTTTTTTTTTTTTTTTGAGTATGGTCTAAGCCAAATTTTTATTTAAATTTCACTTTGCTTTAGTTGTAGATATTTCGAGATTGCTATATTATTATTATTTTTTTTCCTTCATCACATTGATAATGTGAATTAGCATTTTGTAATAGTGCCTTTGAAGTTAATCTACCTGCTGTGTATCACAAGATATTTACGCCGGAGTCATAATTATTATACATGTACGAGTAACATTTAAATACAAATAACATAAAGTGCCTCAACATAGTTAAGATTGTTTAGTACGCTTAAACTCTATCCATTTGGTAATTTCAATTAATCATATCATTTTTATAGAGAAAAAAAGTGGGTTATGATGAGAACTGTTGCGCCTTCGAAAAAATTAATGAAAGAAATATTTTCAAAAAAATTTACCAACTTTAGTGTTTGTATATAAATATATTAATGTTCTTAATAATTAAAACCTTTTTATGAAGAAAAGAAGTATATATAAATTTATCTTTTGAACCATCTCATTATCGTATGTATCTAATCTATATAGATATGATGATTTGGGTCATTGAATATATAAGATTTATAAATTTATTTTATGTTGATATCGCCTATATTTAGATAATTAAAATACAAATAATATAACCACTTTATCCATGAAAATTGAAACCCCAAAGGCAAGAATAATAAATTTTGCAATTTTCAAGAAATAGAATAAAAGATGATAACTATTATTTTGTTTGATCATACTTGGAATAAAAACAAAGTCATAAATTAAAAACATATCTAAAAACAACAAAACACAATTACCCCTTCAAAATCCTAGCAAACCCTAGCCTTAACCACCACCACCTCACTTGGCTTAGTACCTACAGCGAGACCACTATGGCTCGGCATAGCTTAGTGTGGATCTCTTGAGGTGGTTTGATGTTGCCACGTGATTTCAATTGCACGGACTCAAAGATTAAGTTAGGTGGCTCGATTGAAGATCGGTTTGGATTGTGATAATTAAGTCTCGATAATCGAATTCATGACTTGGCTAATAAATTTAGATAAAGTATCAAATATAGTTCCTCATATGGAAATATATGCATGACTTTTATCTCATTTTAATTCATATCTTCTCAATAACTCCATTTTCTTTTATCCAATTTTTCTAGTTTTCTATTAAACAATGTGATAAATACTATGATAAAAACACGATAGTACAAAATCATCACTGTATTACTAAGACTTATACGCCCAAATTGACAAATAATAAACATTTTCTTCATAACTAAGTTTCACAAAAAACTATAAAATCTTTCTATGGATTTAAGAAGTTATATATATATATATATTATATATAGATGGTTACTTCCGATGAATATCTTTGAACCACCGTCCACACTCGAGACCTTGTTTATATTTGAGGTAGATAATAAACTTTGTAGAGTATTCATATTGTATATTGATAATTTGCAAGTGAATGATTACCTTCAGAGGGAAAAGGTCAAGGTTGACCAAAGTTTGACTCTTCTTTACGCGAAGTGAATGGGGAAATGTGAAAGTTTCTCACAACTCACGCCTGAAATTTTTTGTCCTTTATCTATTTCTTTATCCCCACCCCTTGCGTCTCTGCCGCAATTTCCTGAGCGATTCAACAGACGTCGAAATAATGACTTACAGGTGGGAAAAACATCTAATCGGAAAACGTCCGAGACAATAAATTTGATAGGTAAATACTCATTAAATATGATGGTTGGTATATTCAATGTTAAGCGTAAATTTTAACAAGCTAATACTAGATTAAATATAGGGATTTTTTTTATATTTTTTTCTTTTTCTTTTTATAAGATCAATATTATCATTCCTTTTATATTTGATTTAATTAGTTTTAAATTTGAATTATTAAGTAATTTGTAAATTAATAGTTCAGATTTAAAATATAAAATAAATAATAAATAATAAATAATAAGACAATAGATATGATTAATTCCTTCAAAATAAAAGGTGAGATTGTAAAATCTCCCCACATTGGGACTCTATTTGGATTGATAAAGACAGGAGAACCGAATTACTTGTGGAAAGGGAAATTAGGTTTTTAAAGAGACTTTTCCATGTTTGAATATGAATGATTCATTTCTCGGCATTCCAAAGTTGCTGGTCCTAGTTTTCACATGTTGGCGAGGCAATGCAAATAACAACTAAATGGAGAAAACAATCATTAAATAACGTGTATCTATGCTATTAAATAAGTGACAATTATATTTAGAATAATAGTACTAGCAACGGGTAAGTTTTAGAAAATCTCTAACTTATATTGTCACTTATTCAAATATGATTAGTAATTATATATATAATACAAATGACTTTTATTTCATTGAGTGAATCTTTTTTAAGAAAGGATTCTGTTTTAATAAATGAAAAGAGGAAATGATATATGGTAATATAATTTTAATACGTAATAATATAAATTTAATATTATTAATATATATATCACTAATATTTATCTATCTCTCTTTAAAACACGTTATAATTTCATGCAAATGGATTTTCAGCGTTTACTCAACAAAGACAGATTGCATATGGTCTCCTAGGCAGGCACGAGAAATTATGCCACTTTCTGATTTGCGTGTGTGGTAAGTTTAAGTTCCCGTCAGCTTAACCACAGGTAAAGGGAAGTGATGTCATGTTTCCATTTCTTGTGGTGCTCTTTGTACCGTTCAAAATTCAAGTGCGGCTTCGAGAGAGATTTTAAAGTGAAGTGGGTGGGTGGAACATGTTTCCTGTCGTGCTTGTGACTTTAGAATTAAAATAACAAGGTATCTAGGCGTTTCTAGGGGAAAAAAAAAGAAAAGAAAAGAATTTTAAAATTTAATTAAGATACTTACCGTTTGGTAAAATATATAATTAAGTTATAAAATAAAAAAAAGTCCTTTCTCCCCCTTTTGAACAAATTCTCCAGCACATTGATGAGGTCTAAAATTCTATATCTCGACGTCGGCTCTTTAAAATTCGCTTATTTATTACCTGTATTTAATGGTATTTATCTGATTTATCGACAAAGCATATAAGACCGAGTTAACCACAAAGTAAATTTAAGGATCAAACCGGTCATGGATGAAATTATGATAAACTAATTTGGTACTTTTATCTTCTTCTTCTTCTAGAACTAAAGTTTTCCATCTTATGCCACTTGATAGTGGATAAATATTTGTTGTCTTAAATTTCCTACCTTGACCGTATCCACATCAATCGTATGTCTACATGTAAATAAGTAACATAAACTTACGTTAATTGCAAATAATTGGTGAGGTATGACCAAAGGTGAAATTCGAAATAACAAATATTTATTCATCCATAGTATCCTTGCATCCCTACTAATTTACTACAGATTAAATAATATTTAATGTCAAAAAGTCCCATCTTACACAAACAATAATTGTTGACGCGTCTATGCAGTGGTTTTCTTTCGAGTTGATTTAGGCGGACGGAGAGTTTGAACTTGAACGCAGATTTGGAAGATCTTTCGGAAAACCTTAGTCAACACATTACACAGTTGCTTGTATACATAGAAATCTACTTAAAAAAAAAAAATGGAATATAAAAGTAAGACTATATGTAACTTATAAGAAGGGCCAACTATAAGTAATTTGAAATAAATAAGACAATGAGCGCAAACGTTTACTTTTAAGTGTAAAAGGAGAATGTATGTTTTAAGATAATGTAATCTAAGAATAAACGTTACCAAATGTAATGTTTATAGAGACACATTTATCTCCATGTTCAAATTAAAAATAATAAATATTACGATACATGATATATAGAGTACATACGTTTATTTGAGGAAAACCGATCCTAGATTATATTACTTTGAAAATTTATATTCAATATTAGCATTTTGAAATTTGAAATGTAATTTTGTCTTCATTATAACTATCTAATGTTATCAACTACAGAGATAGGCAGCAAGTATATTTATATAATGTATAGACACACAGTGAGCGGTCGGTGACTGACTCCAACTAAAGATCACGAGAGGGAACTATTTAGCTGCTGCTTCTTCTCAAAAATTTATTTAATAGTTTTTTTTCTTAACAAACCGTAAATATATACGTCAAGACATCATGGTGTCAACAACTCATGTTGTCCGATTGTGCATGGAGGCCCCAATTGTCCGGATATGGGTATGTGTATGTATATCCAATAAAAGCTGTAATGAAACGGCTGGCAAACTTGCTGGAGGGACATGTGTCTAGTACGTTTATGCATTATTATAGTGAAGTTCGACGACATGCATAATTTAGCAATGGACGCGTTCCAATTAATAAAATTG
This sequence comes from Lumnitzera racemosa, assembly GCA_024138005.1. Classification (NCBI taxonomy): domain Eukaryota; kingdom Viridiplantae; phylum Streptophyta; class Magnoliopsida; order Myrtales; family Combretaceae; genus Lumnitzera; species Lumnitzera racemosa. Next base: position 66,319,012 of record JAMXBC010000009.1, on the reverse strand, counting down.
CTAATTAATGTCAAAATGGCCTCTAAGCATTTGGTGATCATAATAACGTGTAAGTGACGATCCATACATCTTTCTCCAGAAAAAGCTAACATCTGGAAACTATTAAATATATATGATATTATAATATTAGTACTTTATGCGAATTAATAAATAATATGTAATTATTAATAAAATTTTTATATGTGAAAATATAATTAATATTTAAAAAAAATGCATTCTTTTCTTATGTTAATATTATTGAATTTTTTTTTTCGATCAAGTTAGTATAGATTTTTTTTTTCACTTTTGATATATTCAGATAGATGTAATCGAATATATGAGATACAAAGAAAATGATAGTTCTGTAATTGAGAATTTTCTTTTTCATAATTTGTTGAAGAAATTTTAAAATAACACTTCTTGATGCAATAAGGTGCTTGAAATATTGTAAGAGGTTATATAGATCATAGATATCCTCTTTACTAGTGGTGTGTCCAACTTTTTTCAGGAGAAAAGAATTATTGGATATGACACACCATGCCTATTCATGATATATGAATCTTTTTTCAATCTCTTAATTGAAATAATTATGGGCTGGTTCATATGATATCCAAAATGATCAGTTTAAGCCATCCAACATTGAATTCAAATGTGAGTGTTGGATGACATGCTAGCCGATATATACTCATTTAAAATCGAAGCTGTGAAAATTGGACGCTCGAAAGAAGAAGGATAAGTGTAAATTCTCAGAAATTTAGGTGTTTTAATTGCATCCTATAGGGTAATCGTATAAGCTACTTTGCTAAATTATAATTAATATTCTAATGCCAAAATTGTCACCAAAAAATCCAAAGGTAACCCGGAAATACTTTTCACTCGTGTAATCCTCTTCTTTCCTTAGGATTTGATTCTATATGATTAGCAGGTAAATATAAGAATATATTAATGAAAAATTAAGCAGTAGTTATCTAGTCAATCCTATATAGGCTATAGGATTTATCATTTTATAGCAATCGATAATTCATGATATAGTTAAACATAGTCTTTAAAAGCAATTACTAAGCGGCAAACTACCAAACCATTTCCCTTCCGGATGCTGATGAACTCGAGCCGCCTTCATAATTACCAGCGGGGCTAATGATTTTGGAAGCCAACATCTTTCCTTTTCTGTTCCAACTTAAAGACGATGTCAAAGTGGGTCTTCTAAGTCACTGCCTTTATGATTCTTAAGATAACATCGCTATTGTAAGATATATTACACCAAAATGAAGGGACTATTATCGATTAATAGACCTTATAGTAATGAACGCACCTCTGTAATTGAGATAAAAGTTTGAGTGGTTTATGTAATCCAAGTTTGATCATTATAGAAAGTAGGATACAAGAAATTTTATTCCCTTATAACTTTTTGTCTTTAATTTAACCCGATACCCGAACCTATTGAAAAAAAAAAAAAGTTAAAAAATGTCTAAAAAGAAGTGAATAGTGCCCATGCAATTTGATAGTCCAAGGGCGATATTATGCTCAATGGCAGCCTCAAGTGTTGGCGTACAATCGCATCATTCTCATTGCTTAATCCTCACAAATGGAATTGGGATTTGTGAGAAATTAGCGTAAGGAATTATGAAAAGCGGAAAAATATAATTTCAGGGAACTAAGGATGTTGCTTGACGCATTTGGCATCTGCCCCTGCCCCCCACACCGGACCCGCTAAACCCTCTTTACTCATCGGCCACTGTGCCAATAATCCCACTGCCTCCAAGCACGCCTCTAACCCTATTTGGCCCCATGTACTACTACATGTGCTTGAGTGATCTTGAAGCTACATAAATTTGGCCACATAATATAATAACATATTACCAAAGATTATTGTAGCAAGTACTATCTATATATATATATATATATATACATAATTCTATATATTGCAAGCAAAAATCATCCAAACCGGTATACAAATTAATATGTAAAACCCTAAGGTTTATATTCCTTAGATTCAAAGGAATCTTATTCTATACTATCTAATTTCTTATATTTCAGAGCTTTATCCTAGGTATAAGAACAAAAATATAAAAGTGCTTTATTCCTCCATGACTATACATTATCTTATATATTTAATGTGTTAATATGGACAATATGTCAAAATTATTATCTTAAGTTTGATTTATTTTCTCCAAATTTCACACTTTAAGGTTATTGGACACAATCCTCGATCGAACATTTTCTTGTCAAAACTTATAGCTGAAATTTGTAGTTTTAAAATGTTATATCTAGTTAAGTTTTTCTTATCATTTTACTTTTTGCACCATCGAGCTTGGAATCAAAGATATTCTGGTAAAGATTCATTGGTTAAAGTTTAGGAAAGATGATTGAAATACTAAATTTAACAAGTAAAAAATTGATAAATTTTAAAATTTAACAACTTAAAATTCTAACATCCGTAAAACCCTTACTAATATTTGTCATCCGATGAACTCTTTGGCGAGTTATTGAAATAAACGAATCGACCAATGCCATATAGGCCTTTGCTCGTGGAAAGTCACACTTTATTTTATTTTGCTTTATTTTTCCTTCCTTTTTGTTTTTCCTAATAATGATAATGTGAGGGCAGAGGTCTTGCTTGGGTCAAATGGATGAAATGATGATTACATGACTTTGGTGGGCGATCTCATGGCTACTGGAATAATTGAATCAGCCAGTTTGGTGATGTTGCATGCAGCTATAGTAGTGCTTTCAATCATTCTTATAGCCTTCTTTTATATTTATTTCTAATTATCTACTTTAAGTTATTACGAGAGAGAGAGTGGGGAAGGAAAATTCAAACCTATATTATTTTCATAAAACGATAGAGTTTTTATCATTTTTATCTATTAATATTCTTTTCTTTCTATGGAGGAAGAAAGGGTATAAATTTTTTGAATTTCTGAAAGATATTTGCTAGTCGCGATTTAAAATTGATTTATCTTATACATGCTATATATACTTTTATGACCATGCATGCTACGATTAATTAGTCAGTATTATGTTGAAAATCTTTTCTTGAAATAGATATTTATTATAAATAAACACCTTCAAAGTTGTAAAACGTTTAAAATCGTCTTTCAATCATTTCAATGAGTTAAGTGAAATAAGGTCAATTTTTTAATATTTATTTCAAACAATTAAATCTTTAGTCGAATTCTACCAAAACATGCCTTTAACAACTTCCCTCTCCATAAGTCTTCCCTAGGCTCGAGTTCAATTTGAATTGTATATTATTATTACTTTACTTTAATTAATAATATATATTTTAAGTTATTGAGCTGAGCTCAAAATTATTGAGTGTAATTTTGAGTCGTGAAAATTATAAATTTGATCCAGTTTAAGTTCCAACTCTAAGTCATAAAATTTTAAATTAAACTTAATATTATTTCATTTGGATTAGATTCGACTAAAAGAGCCATAAAAAATATTTATTTTTCTTCATGGCACGTAGTAAAGGCCTTTTGATACAATCCACCAACAACAACACACTGTGCCGCACATTATGTTGCAGTACAATCATGAACTCTTCCACAAATTTGGAATTTGTATTTCACCGATTCACATGATCTGGCGCGAGTTATGGAAAGAAAGCCGACATGACATAAACGTAGATTTTAGTAGTACTCCTTAAAAAAAAAAATCCAATTGTTTCACTCAAAACTTTGGAAAATTTAGGACTTTGTAAAAATGGTAATTAATGAAATATGTTTCAATGCCTGCTGGTCCTAAGACACCCTTTACTTGAATGGTAAGTGAAGTTAACCATAAGGTAAGCTTCCCAATCCCAAGTGGCTCCATTTGAAGACGTAGTAGGCTGGTAATAATATAGTCTTCATGTTTATCCACAAAGTAGTTGTTATGGCAAGATAAGGGCCTCAAAGTCATAGGAATGTACAGAAAAATCATATATTAAGGGATAGCTACATCTTATATTATTATAAACGGCTCATTCCTTTTCTTTTAAAATTACAATAAAACCTTGTGTTTTTATTTATCTTAACCAAGAAATAATTCATATAGGATAATATTAGAAAATTTAACCTTTATTGTAATTGGACCTTGACCCTAGTTGCTTTCCAAAGGCATTTTTCTATTTACATAGTGGAGAAGTTGGAAGGTTTTGATGTCTTTTAAAAATATTATAGTATTAAATAAACAAAGAAATAGGAGAGTTATATTTATAACACATCATTATTTACTACTTTTTGAGTACCTGTAATACTCGCGTATTACGTCCGCTAGTTTACGTTAAAAGCAGTAAAAAGAGATGGGTGTATTATATTTTATTATAGATGAGGAGATGTTATTGAACATCTACAACGTAGACATGGCAGGTCCATCTTGTTGAGGTGATGATCAACCTTTCTCTTGAGTAATAATTTTGAATGGCTAACATGATGCAAGTAGAAGAACTAATGACAAAGATTCAGATCCATTGCCTTTTTCCTCTGGTATTCAGATTAGACATTTCGGATGGCTTTAAAATCTTGTTTTATCTTACAACATGCATTTGATCACCTGCTTTAATGGGATTTTTATCTTAAGTGAGAGCATAGGATACTAAGTGTTAATATTAATAGGTACTCTAAGAGGAATGTTTTTATGTGGTGCTAAATGATATCCTCCCACTTTGGACAAAAGGTGTTTTTTGTTCCCTCCAAAACATATACAATCTTTGTAGCAAACCCCTAAAACATAGAAGTGACATTAAATATGGCGTATAATATGTCAGGATTTATATCTTAAAGATGATGTTTTGGGAAGGTCTTGCGGTTTAAAACTCAGTAAAGAGTACACTCAAATGAATCCTCAAGTTCAAGGAAGATATATAGGGATCAACAATCAAGATAATTAATTATACCTTAAGGTGATAAATCATTTCATGCCTATAGTTGACCATCACGTCCTTATAGTCAACCATATTAGGCCATGAGGTTCTCTTATGGATCAAGTTGAGCAATCGTTCATGGGCTTAGTAATGTGAATTTGGAGTAAGTTTAGCAATACTAAATTAAATTTGTGTACATGTTAATAGGTTTTGAATACCAATTGGGTAATTGGAAATTCATTAAGCTAAATCTAGCTAGTTGGAATATAATATTTTATTTTGCTATGCTTATAAATCTAGAAAACGAACTTGACTTGTATTGGACCTTAATAATTTATATGTGCTTATAGTATATGCACCAAGGCCAAAAATAGCTATTGTGAGTATATGAGTTGTTAATTGATCTCTTGCCACCTAATGGCAGCCACACAATCTAAATTAAGTAGCTAGTAATTAGCCATTTGACTCTAATAACCATTCGAGAAAGATATAAGTTTCAATATGGTAGGACTAAAAACAATATGGGTTGGAACATCTAGAGAGAAACTGTTAATGGATGATAATAACGGTTAGGATAGTATTGCATATGAAGGTGGTGGATAGGACCACCGATGGTAGATACAAGCAATGATTTTGATATGAGACAATTAGTATTTTTGGTTTGTAAACTCCAAAGATTTCTGGATCCAAATTTTAACTTTGATGAACTTGACTAGATATACTTATGCATGCCATATGATTTTATGACAATGTGAAGGTAATCATGTCCATCTCTAAAAATAACTTAGATAGGTTCGATAGAGTGGCGTAAATCAAGGATTATTAAAACTGGGTCATTTGCTCTCGACTTTTTTTAAATAAGTTCATGACTTAGAGAGACCCTTAATCGACTTGGACTCAAGAAAAGCCCATGTAAGGATTCATGAAGAAAGAGAGATCATCTCATCCATTGACAACAAAGGTAATTTAACAAACAACGTCATGCTTTAAACTCTATATTTACTCGGCTATTATTGTTCATTCATATGAATTCAAAAAATAAAGAAAGAAGATTCTATAAAGAAGCCTACTTGCTCAAAATAACAACAACAATGAAATCGACGCTCCTAAGCTCTTCCACCTATCACAAATGTGTTAGAGCCCTTGAGATTGTATAATCTTGTTTCCTGTCGCTCTTTCTATCTCATGTATCCTACATCATCACCAATCACTCTTTTAAAGTCACATAAAACATGAAACTTATGCCTCAAGCACATGTTACTATAAATTGAATCCCTATAGTTACAATGATGAAAATTGTTAGGTAGTCTTAGTTATGATCTAGTAGATTAGCAATGGTATGCATAATGATGGTTCAGTGAACCACTATTAAGGTTGACAAGGTATAAGATAAGTAAGATATGAATCGTACCGTAGCTTATAAGTACATGTTTCAAAATTTTTATACCCAAAACCTACCTTATGGAACCTAAAAATCACCTTGTACTCTATAAATTCTATAGAATAAAGAGTACTTTGTAGAACATATATATGTATTTTTACTTTATCTTTTTTTGAAATGTTATATGAGAGACTTATACTTGCATGACTAAACTCAATAGTTGATTTAAGGCATTTAGGAAGGTAACCCAATTAGCCTAAAAACTTACGATAGACTTTCTAATATTAGTTCTCGAAAATATTGTAACATGTGAATTAGGTCTTTTTATATACATTGGGTATAATTATTATATAAATATATATATCCATAATTATTGAAAATAGCCAAAATTGGGCAAATCTACTAATTAATTAATAAAAAAATTGAGAAAATTGTTAAAAAAATTCCTCCTTTTGCAGTGGCAAACCTTGGTAACATCTAGAGAACTAAAAAAATTTGGAATCATCTTGCATGGATACCTAAACAAAACTTTTCCACAATTGAATGAGGATGGAAAAATCAAAAGCACCCCAAGTGATTTATGAAAAATTACAACCATCTTCTAAGACAAAGTTTAGGCATTCGTAAGTCTAAAAAAAAATTTGGAGTGAGAAAATAGAGAAAGAAAATGAGAAAATGAAATTGGGGAAAAACGGTGCATGAATAAGGCGATTTGTGAGATCCTAAGAAAAATGATCAACTGGAAGTAAAACAAGGTGGTAACTTAAAGGAGTGGCTAATGCCTAGCTTAGCTAACAATCTCCCCCTCCCTCATGGTGGCTAGAGCTTGGACTTCTAGTGAGTCGCCAATATCTCTAATCTTTACAACAAATTAGGCAAAAAGAGTAAACTAACTCCACAAATTTTGAAATTTGGTTTCCCTATATATTTTTGCATGAAGAATTCAAATCTTCAATCAAAATTTCAAAATTTTAAGTGTAGATATAAGGTCCTTAAGAAAAATGTCCCGCATAACAATTTTCAATTGAGTTTTTGAAAAACCAATTTATGTAGTTTCGATTTGAAATTTTGTAGTTAATCTCCTAATATGTTGAGCTTTGATGTAATGTAGTTGGATTTTTAAAATTAGGTCATCAAATTTTAGGGAATTTTACGATCTTCCAAAATAGTGCAGTAGACAAATTGTTTTACAAGGGGCTTGATCAAGTCTTTATAAAAGTCATATTGTAATCTATATTTATCTACATGCAATGGTTGAAAGTGGTTTCATATGAATTTGGGAAGATTGATTTTTAGGTAAAAATGGGTATTTGATGATTTAAGGTTAGATTTTTCAAGTATTTAGTATACTAATGGATAGTATGATGAAGAAAGGAAGTGGATGATTAAAATATTAGTTGATACTTATTGTTTATGCAAGGTTCACACTTTTGGAAATGTAGGGCAAGTGAAGTATATGTGAAGTAGTTAGATGCATTAGTGGTAGTGAGGTCAGAAAATATGTTAGAAAGTAAGTCAAAATATCATATGGTGTGAATATGTTGAGTATACTAGGAAAATTAAATTTGTACCAAGATATGGCTTATATTTGGATTCTATCCTATTCCTTGAGACAAACTGTAAGTCAGGAATTTCCTAAATAAGAATCTAATTTTAGATTTAAAATTAAAACTTCATTAGAAAATAGGTTGGAATGTTATCTGGTATTGACTATCCATAACTACACTAAGAGTTCAATTGTAAATCAGTCAGTGATTTATATGTGAATTCTATACCTTTATCATAACTAGAATATGAGTTAGAAGCCACTTGGACAATAGTTTATACCCTAAGGTTGGATTAAAACCTAAGTCAGAAATTCAAAGAGAAATTAGTTCAATGGAAGATGCAAAGTGTAAGAGCAATTGGAAGTTTGAAGGCGATTGGTAATGATTATTTGATCATTAGGAGTTAGAGAGTAGATTAGAAAGTCACTTGCTTATAACTTTTAAAAATTTATTGAAGTCAGAACCTAAATAAAAAACTACTGAGCAGCAACCTGTACCAGATCAAAACCTATGCCAGAATGTATCTTATTTAACTAATATTTAATGAATACCCTAAAAAAACTTACCTAACACAATTAAAAATATATTTAAATGTCTACAATGAACACATATATTATATATTGGACATAAACTAAAGATGTTATGTTAAATTTTAATGATAACAAAGAAGAATGAGAATGATACACGAGGAGAATGAGCATTGATATCTAGGTAAGTAGGATTAGTGTTTTATTGTACTTTGAAGTATTGTTGAAGAATTTTGGAGACCTTAGTATATATCTTGTTTATAGTTGTAAATTAAATGTCTATGTGCAAGCAGTGTGTATGCTTGAATATTATTGTACTATTTGAATGATGGATTAATGTGTTGATTGCTTCATGATATTACATGCTTGGAATTATCTGAATTTGCTTGATCACCCCTAAAACAATCTAATAGAAACTCAGCTTAACTATTAACTAGACCTACATCGCAACCCACTAGGGAAAAACGACTTGGAAGTGTAGGCTAAACTCGAACCCCTCTTTGAGGATAGCAAAAATGGTCCTCTCCTTACCCTAAGTCGAACTAATTGACAAGAGAAGAGATCATAGTTAGGTTGGGGTTCGTGGTTCAAAGGTAATCTCTAGCGAATAGTATTCTCTATTGTATTAGCCCCGGTTTCGTGACCAAATTTGCAAGTATGCGGCGTTAAACTCCTCAAAACTTGGATTAGAGTAAGTGCAGTTTCTTAAATCTCACAATGACTGATTAACATAGTATGATGATATTTGCTTAAACATGCATTGCACTTAACTAAACTTGCTTAAAAATCCTAGTTATTTTGTATCAGATATGTGCTATTGTCTCCATCCCATTTACTGAGTAAATTTTTGCTCATTTCGCTATAATTGTTTTGTAAGTGTCCCTAGTAGAGTCACCAATACTATCTCAAGTTTTAAAAGATTAGAGAACGAGCTTGGGGAATGAGATTTAAGACTACTCGACTGGACTTCTATTTGATTTATTGACTTTATTACCATTCTAGGAAACCTAATAGGGTCTCTTCAGGTGATTCTTAATTTTTAATTAATGGGATTTATTCCATGCTTTGCAAGCCCATGATTTATAGTAAAAGTTTCGTAGATATTATATCTTTTCGTAACAACATAGCTTTTGAAATTTTTAGTAAATTCAAGGTTTCGTTCTTGATATGATTTGTAAAACTTGATTTTTCCTTGGATATTTAGGTTATAAAACTCTTTTCAGTAGCCATTTTGAAGAGTTATACTACAAGTTGATTCCCATTAGGTACTAAATGAGATGCTTCTAAACAGTGGAGTGGTGAATGTCTTGTATAAGCTAAATCTACGTTAGCGGCTAAGGCAAATAGTTTTTAGAATAGGTTAGTTTATAAGGCGAGACTATTACGACTCTTTAGTTTGAAGTGTGGCATTATACAAGTATATAATTAATATTAAACTTCTAACTATACTAATGGACCAAATAGTAATATTTGAAAAGTTTTTATATTTACAATACATCTAGCCGTAACAATACAAAACTTTGTAAATAGAATAAAGAATAATCCTTACAAATGGAAATATGTAACTATTTTTGAATTATGCTAAATTATTTTTTTTATTTATCTTTTCCTTTCAAATCATCAAAATAAATTTTTATAAAATCATAAAATTTTTATATGCAAAATACAAAAACAACATTTTACCCAAGAAGAAGAAAAATAATAAGAGAAATAAATATGACGATAAATAAAAGAATGTATAATATTAAGGCTCTATTATAGGTTGGTATAAGATACCCTAAAATATTTATCTATCCTAAAATTATTTGTAATTAATTTTTTAATACCCAAATAATAAAATTTCCTGTAATTATATCCTTACAAGTTTATTTAACAATTTTTATGAGGCAAATATAGACCTAAAAAAATTTGAGGCTTACATATTCCTTGTAGTAGCAAATTTTAGCAATTGTGACTATATAAGTTTTATATATTCCTATCACATGTACAATTTATTTAGTTTTATAATTGAAATGCTAGAATTTTCATTATATATATATATATATTATATTAAGTAACTGATATGTATGCTGGGAGTTGGGCTACCTGGTTCTTCGTCTTTTATTGTTTCCGGCCCATTACCATGCATGTGTTTGAATAACAATTTTTTTTATTTTTTAAAAAAAATAGAACATGGCAAATTGAACAATTAAAGGCTGATGAATTCATGACTCACGAGCCACGGTTCCACTCTATCCTTTTCTGTTCACATAGCAGTTAGCATTAATAAATATCTTTCCCGCCTACAAATAATAAATTATTTATGTTTGCAATTGTGGCCTGATTAACAGATCTTTGAAATTTTCAATACTATTTTAAATATAACTACCATCAATCACATAAGTTTATTTGATTTTTAATATATTCTAACAGAACAATAAAAACAAATCAGCTTTTTGATCAACGAATACTAAATCCTTTTAGTGTTTGAATTTAGTTAAATTAATTTTGAAAAGTAAATAACAGATATCAACCAAATACTCTAGTTAATTTATACATTTTTCCTTCTTTATCTATATTATTAAATTGGATGAAGTTTTAAGTAACCGTTGAAATAAAATCTTATTTGTAATTACTTATTTAACATTTTAAATAAATTTTTTACTATTGATAAATAAATTTTTTAATATATTTGATTATAGATATAAAGTAATTTAAAGATTTTACGAAAATATAACCCTCTCATCTCTCTCCTCAACATTCTCATCATCCCCTTCTCTTCTCTCTACTCCTCATCTCTCTCTCTTTCTTTTTCATATATTAATATCTTCTATTAACATTATAATATATTTAATTATATTACATCATTTTATTCATTTTATACATACGTAATGTGGGTGTGTTGTCTATTAATTTAATAGAAGACGATTAATTATAAATACTATTTACTATTCATTTAGACAAAAACACTTCCTAAATGCAATGCCACAATCAAATGTCTAATCTAATATTAGAATACAAACCTTTACCATCGTTATCACAGCTTACATAAATTGTGAATTGCCATCATCTACAATATATTTTGAGTATTCATATACCTATTATTCATTAACAATACAAATAATAAATACTTTGTAATTTATATATTTCAATATTATCTAACTTAAATATAATATTATATAGAGAGAAATTATATTTTATATATAATAGTGTAATCTCTTATGATAGTAGAAAAGAGTGATAGGTAAACTTTAATAATTTTTTTTTTAAATGTAACATTTTATTGTTGTACTTTTTCCTTTTATATGATAATATCATAGAATGGATTTTTTTAAGATCCTATCTACTATTTTTATGATATTAGTATCTCTCTTTATTGTACTATTAATTTAATATTTATTATATTTAAACTATTAAACTATTATCTTATGAACTGTTTATATTTAATGAATATTAAATAGATAGTTAGATGAATGATTAAATCGATCTTGTTAAAATAATGAATAAGACCGCAGAAATTTCTTCATAAAACTAGTGATGTCCCCAACCGTTTAATCCTCCATTCGTCCCCAAATATATCAAAGATGAAGCATAATATATATGATTCAGAGCAAAGATGTCCCCTGTGTTGTCATTGATGTCGATTTATATCGAGTCTGGTATAATCTCATGCAAACACATCTAATCAAGTCGAAAAACTACTGGCAGGCCGTCATCATTCTTGAGAGCTCCATTTTATCCAAGCTACTTCATTCCTACCACCTTACTGTAAAATCTTATATCATAAAACTCTCTATCCTACTTCATATGTTTGGTAAAAATATATATGTAATGAATAGATAATATAACTTGTTCGTATATGAAAAATCTTCTTTCATCACCGTTGCATTTGAAACACATTATTAGGAAGACTTTTGCTTCACAAAAATGATTAATAATTATGCGGATAACGATCAATGATATGTTGATAATATTACAAATTGAACAAGAGAAAGGGTGGCAAGTGGCAAGATGACAACGTGTAAGCCAAAAATTAGACAAGATGACGATGCCAACTCATGGAAATTATTGCCGACTCTTGCGTCTAATCTTGTTGAATTGGTCTCATCCGGCGGTGAAGAGGAAGCAATAATCATTAGCAAAAGCATCGAGAACAAGACAGAGCACACAGGTGGCATCCTAATTAGACATGATGTTAATTGACAACCTATTTTCTTTTTTTACCCATTTCACAAATTTTGGGCTGTTTTTGATTTAACCTCAATCTGCTTTTGGACATCGTCACGTTACTAATGATAAAAAATGTGTGAGCTACTTTTGTTTTGTGCGTCAATTGGATGATGCTTGGAAGAGAATGACATGTTCATAAATCACAAGAAGTTAATACTCGAATTTCGAAATAGTTTGAAATAATTTTAGTGGACTAATATGTAGCAACTGTACATTTTTAAAGGTATGTCTAAGTTTGAAGGACATAGGACCTCTCTCTCTATATATATTGTTTTTTCAAGTTACTTGCACGCCATATAGATTATATTTAAGTCAATCTCACTTCATTCTTAATTCACTCAAATGTCATCACATGCATCTTTCCATACCAATAAAAACACCATTATCTTCCCGCAATCATCTTAGCACCCATAATTTTTCACTACTCTCTAATCCTACTACATATCAAGAAATTGTTAAGGTACTTCAATACCTCATTATAACTAGGCCAAATATCAACTTTGCGGTAAATTAGTTGATTCCCAATACTAATCACATGTAGCCAACTAAACGAGTTCTTCGTTAACTATGAGGCACTATATCATTTGGCTTACCTATTATATGTGCATCTCATATGACCTTAATTACATATCCAAATGCTGATCAGGCTAGTTGTCCAAATACTTGTAGAACCACCACGGGATATGCTATCTTCTTCGATCATAATCTCATCTTTTGGCACTCCAAGAAAGAGTCTATTGTTTCTAATTAAAAGCCCTATAGAAGTTGAATATCGAGCAATTACCTACAATGTTACTAAATCTACTTAGATTTACCATCTCACTCGTAAGCTAAAAGTCCCAAATCAGTGCCCCATAATTCATGTTGTGACAACCTTAGTACTGTCTACATGATTGGCATTCATATCCATCATAATCACAAAACACATTGATATTGATTATTACTTAATGCGTGAATAAGTTGCCATAGGTTATGTCACATTCATCACATTCCCACCCATCATCAACATGCAAATATTCTTATGAAGAATCTCTCTATGATAGCTTTTATTGATCACTACACCTATTCATTTTGTCACTAGCACCATGAGATTGAGGAGCATACTACTTTATATTTCTCTTTGATATTACAATTGATGTACATTTAGTTTAATAAAGAGAGTAAATTTTCCTTTCTCCTTTCTTGGGTCTATGAACTCTAACACTATATATTTGTACACTTATGCACACCATAAAATATTTTATTCATACAATATTACTGTTGGTCTCAATTAAGTAACCAATTTACCCCCATCTTGGTTACTTAATCTTAAATTGGTTACTTTAAAATTTTTGTAAAGAAAATAATCTTAAATTCCCCTTTTGATTACTTAATATGATAGGTGCAAAAACAATAAGAAATAATGAGAAAATGAAATTAAAAGAGTAAGAGAGTGAGAAGATTAGGCATAAAATTTATAGTGCTTTGACCTTATGTCTACTGCATTCTTCTGACTCCACTGTTGGGGGTTTGGTTCTCTATACTAGTGTCATTCCACAATCTACTTCAAAAAGATCAATGATAACATTAATAGATTGCAATCATTAATTCCTCTACTTTAACTCCCTTAGCCTAAACTTTGGCTAAATTCAGATTTATAGAGATACAAGTATATAACCCTCACTTCTAAAAGCTTTCCTAACACTCAAGGAAATAGGAAAATAAGCTTGAGGAAGAAATATAAATAATCCTCTTAGTTTAAGGATAAGGTTGAAATAAAATGTGAAATTCATATAAACAGAAAAATCCTCTAAGAAAGCTTCTAAGTGTTTTAATATAAAGATGTTCTTAGCTTTTCAATGTTGATCTTGTTTCCAAACTTGTGTGTTCGAATTTTTGAATTGTTACAACATATATATCTTCCTCTGTGTAGAAACCTCATTTTTGTTGCTCTTTATTTTATAATTCCTTTCTTTTTGACTTATTGGATCAAGTTTTAAAAATTATTATTTTTTAAGAAAAATTAAAAATAATAATAAAAGTGTCATGTTAAGTCAATTGTTTAAGGTTGGATCAAATAATAGTTGAAGATGTACGTTCAATTTAATAAATTCCAAGTAAATAATTGAGCTTCATTTGAAAAAAATATTTTTTAAATGGTCTAATATAATATAAAGTGGATTTTTGTTGAATTTATATTAGGCTAAATAGATTTAGGATTTATTAAATGGGTTAGTGTGTGTATTTTGGGCTATATTAAAAAGTCATGCCTAATTTAAAATAAGTTAAGCTAAGTCGAGTCTAAGATAGAAAGCCTAAATAGAATATGGAGTTTCTAGAAACTTGAATTGGAACATAGATTGTATTAAACCTTGAATGAAATTAATATATCTAAATTAGGTATTATCGTATCCTACGAATATTAGATTTGTTAAAATTGAATATTCACAACAAAAAAAATTCAAAAGATCCAAGGCCATGGTTTATAAATAGTGGACTTTTAGCTGTAAAAGAATTTGAATCCACAATTAAACCAAACAATCACTTGTGCATCCAAATCCACAATACACAATCACATCCAAATCCCCACACACAACCTTCAACTAATCACCACACTCACTAATTCAATCATACAATTCCAGTCAACACAGTCACGTCACACACAATTAAGCATACTCACTCATGTTTGACATACACAGACTACTCATGTCTCATACACACTAACTCATGCTCATATACAGACTACTTATATCTCATAGCACACAAAGTTTCCACGCATTCGACAATACAAAATTCTACATACATGTATCATACACAGTTGAAACACACGCACATTAATTCATTTCCCACTCCTACATACATAACCATGTCACACATAACACTCCTACCCATACAGTTATGCTACAATGCACACATGCTACTCTAGACTCACTCATACAAGGTAGAATATAGACCTACACACATACACTCATACACAGCAAAACACATCACTCCAGGCTTGCATACATACGTCACTCCATTGTACGCCCTAACCTATCCTCTCATGCACATCCAGACATAAGCCACAATCTACAAAACATACACTCGCACATGTCACTTTAGCGGTCATAGTACACACCAAGTCTAGTCTATACACATCTACATGACTTCTATAGCCCCCACACTTCAACATCTCCAACATCCCATGCAGATACGATTACGGTAGTCCAAATCTCAACAAACAGCATTTATGTTGTGAAGCACGACATCCTCAGGCACAACAACAAGTACAACACTCATGGCATGTCCCAAATGCATTAGCCTCGATCACAGCACATACAACATATCTTATACGCAGTAGCCTATGATTACAACACAGACAATTACACTCACATGTATAGTAGACTCCGAACCACCATCGAAGAAATCAATACTGTTGTTGGTAAAGGAGACAACTTGACCCATTGAACCAAGATTCGACTCGACCCGCTTAAATAGTTGGGTAAGTTGTTGTTTTTTTTATCTATTTAATTATTTTTTTTTATTTTTAGTTAATAGTTCTATTCCACTAACTTTGTCTTTTTCTTAATGTAGGATTTTTTTTTTTGTATAAAATAACTTTAACATAAATTATTTTTAGGTAAATAGCAATTTGTTTTATATTATAAATCGCATCATTTTCATAAAAGAAGCATCTTTCCAATAAAATTGCACTTTTTACATGAAAATTGCATTTTTTTAGTTATAGGTACATATTTTTAGATTCATATTTTTAGTAAAAATATGAATCTAAATTGTGTATCTAAGTTTCATATTTCACTAGATTAGCATAAAGCTTGCATTTAGGGTTTAGAAAAATAAATTTTTAGCACGTAGTTTTTTTTTTAAATAAAAATCTTAATTGGAATCTTTTTAAAAGATTTAGTTAGTTAGGTTTTTTTTTTTAAATAGATTGAAGAAATTAGATCTTTTAGGTTTTTTTTTAATAAAAAAATAATAAAATGTTAAATAATGTAAATTTGGCTCGATTTTCAAATTAAAATGAATCAACCCACTAAATTTTTTCTAAAAAAATTAAAACTACATTGATTTGATCTCGACTAATGGATATATATGCACTTCTAAGGCAATCATAAAACAAAATATAAACTTTTTTTTTTTCAAAATTCGTAATGAAAATCATTGAAAAATTCATTTTAATTACATTTTTGTATGTCCTTACGTAGCTTAGCATTTTTAGAAAAAATTATAAAAAATAAAAGTTTATTAATTTATTTTTACATGGTGAGTTAATCTTAATAACTTAGCTTTCGAACTTAAATTTTTTGGTAAAATTTTCTAAAAAAATTTTTATTTTTATAATATTTTAGACTAGTAGCTAAATTAGGGTTTTTCCACTCGAAAACCCTAATTTGATTTTTTAACTAGTTTTATTAGTTGGCGACTCCAAATTATTTTTCAAAATATTTTTTTTAAAGAAAAATATTTTTTCTTAATTTTAACTCGAGTAATTTATATTAAGCGAGCTATGCTTAATATGGATTAAATTGAGAAAAATTACAATAGGACTCAACAAAATTAGCTACTCCACTAAGAACCCTAGTGGGCTAGTCATGTAAAAATAAAAGTTAATTAATGGGCTTTAATTTTTTATTTCTTTTTTATGTATATATTGTCACGCCTAGAAAAGGTAAAGTTATAACAGTCTCACTATGTGAGCTATCCTACGATGAAAGCTATCCTTATAGTTGCTATATTAGACCTAGTTCACACAAAGCATACTCAACTCTACCTTTTTGAAATGTCTAATTTGATACCTATTTAATATAAACCTACGGAGTAATCTTCTGAAATAATTTGTTAAAAATAAACTTATAATTTGACTTTATAAAAAAGTGGCAATAAATTCTACAGGTTCCTATCATTTCATATATAGACCATAATATTGAAAACTATTAAATCCCTTGAGGAGTCTTATGTAGTTTTCCTTAAAAGTTAAGGAAGTTAATGATAAAAACAACAATCAACCATTTCTTGTTTACACCTTACTCTCTATCCTAGTTTGTTAAAGTTCTAGTTTTAAATAAGTGCTTGTAATTCGTTCAGAATTTGCAAAACGAATTATAAGGGAATAAGTAACAACTAGCTTAATAAGTAGAGCAAAGATAGAAGTATTCATTTAGCACATCACAAGCAGGGTTTTCAACCAAGTTGGTTAGATGTAATGCATATACAAGCAAATACCATCGCATGACGTTATCCGGTCTGTCATGAGATTAGAAAAATTACGTTCGCTCTAATTCGGGTTAAGGAGATTGACATCGTGCACTTTACGAATAGAGACCAAATTGAGGCTTGTGCAATGGAGAATACCTTCCTTTCTTACCACCTTCTAACCATAGCCCTTAACCTTGTTGCGATCTCTTCTCCTATTACTTAGTTCGACTAGGGGTAAGGAAATGACTATTTCAGCTATCCTCATTAAAAGGAATCCATGTTTGGCCCGAGAATTTTAGCCGTTACCCCTAGGAGATTGCGATGCATATCATGTTAGATGTTAAGCCAAGTTTGAGTTAGTTCATTTTTAAAGTGATCAATCAAGCTCAAACAATTCAAATATAATAATATTCACAAAACAACTATATCATAGAGCTTAACTCCCATCATAGTAAATTGAAACCTAACCAGAAACGCTGCATATGCACAAATAGCTAATTACAATCACAAGCCAATATATATCAAAGTCCTCAGATATTTTGAAATAATATCCTAAAATACTATGAAGCATTGATCCCACTTACCTGTACTGAAGCTCACTCTGACAAATATGGAATGTCAAGGCATTATTCACTTGAAAATCTTATATATATACACCAAATCTCATATTTAATTTTTGTAAGATTTACAAAAACGTTAGGGTTTTATCTAGTATTTAGTTGAGATATTATTTATACAGTTATACAGTAGAGTTCCATATTTATATATTTATATAAATCAACATTATATATATATATACACACATATATTTTAAGTATTTTATTTTATCATATAGGTTATGGCAATTTACTTAATAATATCTAATATACGCAGTCTATTACTATTTATACTATATCGTTTTGATGATATCAAAACGTATTTACTATTGTTTATATTACGTTTTAATTAAGAAAAGATCATCATAAGATGACATTTTTTGTAATATTACAAAAAATATCGATTTTATTATTTAAAGTGATTTAGTTTTAGTAAGGTCAGTATCTTAGAGTTTACATGAACTCGATTATATGTGTTACATGTTTTATTTAAAAAATTATCTCTAAAGAGTATTTCTAATTTTAGTATAAAGATAAAGCTATATAATAAACAATATCATATCGATAGCTCATTATGTAATTAAAAATATATTTTCACACAATTTTACAACAAAATGTAATAAATCATATATACTCAAAATTTATGGAAGTAATGATGTTGAATTTGTAAGAATACAAATTTTGATTTTTAATAGTTCTAGTAAATGATTATTACCAAGGATACACTTATTTTGAGAATCAATGTTAATAATATACAAGTCTTACAACTATCAATATTCTAAGTATATAATTCAAAAAAGAATGAAATGATATAGATAAAATACTCCATTTAGAAAAAAAAATGAAATACTGGACATATCTCTTCTATAATTATTAAATATCAATTAAAAGATAACACTTATAATTATAGAAACAAGATTACCTGAAAGTATTGAACATTGAAAAATTAAATCTTTTAGTCCCATTTTCTTCTTCTTCTTCTTTTCCTTTTTTCCTTCTTCATCTTCTTCCTTTTTTCTTCTTCTTTTTTTTTTCATTTTTTTTTTCTCTCCATCTCTCTCTTACTCTCTTCCCCTCTCCTCTCTTTCATATTTTGATGTTGTTTGCATCTTCATGGCTTTTAAAGCCATTAAATAGGTAATTCTCACTACCTTGACTAAAGGCGTTGATTTATATATTTTTTTGAGATATTTTAGTATATTTACTATATTTTATTTCATATTTATCTAAATTTATAGAATATTCAAATAATATTCTATTGTTTCACTATAAACATTATTTATAATAGAAAATTTCTTTTTCTCCCTTATGTTGTTATTTTGGGTAAGTTTTAATGTAATTATTAGAAAAAATATTAGTAATATATAATATATAGTTAAGTTATATTAATTATTTGGATCTTACTTATATACACCTTATATGATATTTTACTTACCAATATTAATTATTAAGATCACGTAGTTGGTTCTAAAAGATTTATGCGAATTATGTGAAGCTATATCTAAAATTATGAAACTCTATGTTATAACGATTAGATTCGATAAACTTAACATTTCTAAGAAAGTTTCATATAAATGAGCTTAAAGTGAAATACTACAGCTATATGGTTACTTCGTTTAAATTTTCTCCTAATCATGAGAGTTCAACTTTATTCCATGAACGTTATCATAAATTATAATTTCTAGAGTATCTCTTTCAATTAATTTCTTATTAATTTATATGATTATATATTTATATCTAAATGTAATTCAAATATTTTCACACCTATGAATACTTCTTGTCAATCTAACGAAGAAAGGATATCCGACCAATTAGGTTTATACTAATTCAATTACTTTTATGTATTATCTCGTGTCATTATCATTAGTAGTATTATTATACTCATTATTTTATTGTTAAGATCCATATTTTTGTGATTACGAGTAATATTAGTATAAACTATTTTACACCTATTTACTAACTTATAAATATATTTTTCTATAAAAGATATAAACTACTTGAACACTAGCAGGTTGAAGTCTTGCAGCATTACATATTATATATGTTTTTCGACTTTCTGGTTAATGTATAGGTATAATTATTATTTATACCGGATATATTCATAAATATACGTCTATTCTTATATAGTAAATTATACTATATTATCTCATTTTATAACTTAATTAACTTATCTTTAAGTTTTCGTCACATTCCGAGCTCGATTTTAGGGGTTTCAAATAATTTTATACTATATTAAGTAATCATACTTTTAGGGGCAAATTTGGGATTTTGGGTAATTATTTTCAAAATCTAATTTCACTGGGTCACTTCAACAAAGTTTTTTATCTTATTTGTAAGGTTTGGGCTTAAGTAGATAACTTTTCCCAAAAGCCTTAAATTTAAATATGATTACCCTAAATTTAGATATGATTGCCTTAAATTTGACTCTAAGATCTCATTGAGGGTAAATTCTCATTATTTTGATTCTATTCTTGATATATTCTTATTATATTATGAATTTCCAAACATACGAGAATTCCTCAATTAGGGTTATCATGTTTCTCGTAAGTTTCTAGCTTAATCAATTTACTTTCTCGAATGCCTTTGATCGACTATTGACCATAACTGTAAAAGGATATGGCTTTGTCCTAATTCTCGGATGTTTATGTTTGGATTGCTAATTTATGTGATATTACATATATTGTAATATAGTTTTATTAACCAAATTTTAGTGATGTAGGCCTTTAAGAAAAATCTGGCTCAATAGGCTCCTTACTAGGGAATTTAAGGAGAAACTTTTATTTTTTTTATCATTTGTGTGCTTAGATGTGATCGGACCTGTTTTACATTAGGAACCTAGGATGGGCCATTATTGTGTAACTCTCGGGTTACTGAAGTCTTTACTCTTACTTGGCGATAATAAGTGAGCCTACTCATGCTTTGATGTAGCCTATTAGGTGTTTCTTCTAGAAATGCTTGAGGCTATAGAGCTTGAGATGGATAGATCTCAACCTTTCGCATCATTTTTTTTTCGAAAAAGGGATAGTCATTTTTAAATTATAAGAAAATTTGATTATTCACAATTTGTTGGGCTTTCTTTTTCATTAAAGAGAAGGGAATTTAAAAGAATCAATACCTTTATATATAAGTGTCCATGAGCTTTATTTTTTATTTTTATTTTTATCCACTTATATATAAGTGTATTCTTAACCATGAGTTTATACTAATTTCTATAATTTATTAATTACTGGCTCCTATTGCATTATATGCGAATGTAGCATACTACATTTAATTTTTTTTTATATATTTGATTTTTTTATATTAACGCTTGTTTCCATGCAACTATTTTTGTTTCTTGTGTTATATGTGTGTGTGTGTGTTATTTTTTTTTTTTTTTGTATATTGTCTCTTAGTGAGTAAAAGGCTACATAATTTAAAAAAATTGAAGGAGTTGTAAAATTATTAATATCATATACAGTCTTATTGTAAATTTAGTAGTTTCGTTGTAAATAATTGTATTATTTCAAGTTTTATGTAATATAGACATAGAAAGCCAAGTAGTGTCAATCCCGAGCCCATCCATGAGGTCTAGCTTGATAAGTACTATTTCCCTAAGCGTATATTGAAAGATTGGTTGAATTAACTTCTACCCACCAAGTAGGATTACATTCATAAGAAGATTTTGCTAATCATCTCTCTCATGCGGATTCAACTTCATTAGCCACTAATGTAAGCTCGAGTCTATTATTAGGATTCAGAATCTTTAGCTTTTAAGTTTAGCCCACATGTGTTAACTCTTACTTTAGAAGAGTACTCTCAACTAATCAGTGCTCTACGTCTTAAAGCAAGAGCAACGGTTTTAGATATTAGAGTCCAACCTAAGAAAGTCTTCATGACTTTACTGGTAGTAAAAAGGGCAGTCTTAGCACTTTTCTTATCTTTAGAGGGCAAGAAATGTCTCAACATCTTAAGGTTAGTGGAGTGGTTTTCAAGCCTAGACGCTTACTAAAAACATCATCAGATTTTTTGTGGGGAATATGAATCATAGGCTGATAAGAGAGTAAACACCTTTATCGTAGCAGTATTCTGGACAGTGTTATTCCCCTCTAAGTGTGGTTAAGTCCATTATAGGGTAGTCGAGCTAGTAACCTAATTTTTACTTAGAAAATCCTATATGTTGCCATTATTGGTATAGCAATTCAGGACACTCACTCATTTAAGGAAGTAGGAGCATGGGTACTTCACGACCAACCTTACAATCCTTATTTTATGGTTTCTTAGTTACATATAGGGATATGGAGGAAACCTTCTTAGAGCATCCTTAACTAAACATATGAATCTGATTGACTACTTTGCTCATCACCTTAAGGTACTAAAAGAAGGTTAGTTTAAAGGATAGGTAGCTGTCATAAGCAAGATGCAGCTAAGGGATTTTATGTAAACAACTAGTTGGAGCAACTATACTTAAGCCATCTTAGGGTGCATCAATTATGTAAGGGTCCCTCTTATGAGTTTTATGGGCTATACGGGATATTTCCCAGCTTATGTCCCTAGACAGTTAGGTACGTTTCAAGAGATAGCATATAGGGATTCTCTAAAAAAATCTTACATTGAGTTATCAAGATCCTTCTTACCCACTGTTACCTTAATTTGACGATTAGCAGAACTTGTGAAGTTATGGGAATGAAGGGAAGTTAAGAAGATCGTAAATGTAGGAAATTTGAGGAGTAAATTCAGAGAATACCGGGCTACTAAGCAATTTATCTATAGTCAGTTGAAGAAGACTAGAAAGATTGGGTATAAAGCTCTAGACATAGTCAAACATGAGCCAGAGCTAGAACACCTTTCACTATCAAGCAGGCCTATCGAGACATTATGCAGATTAGAGTTGAAGCCTAGCTCCAAGAATGTAAAAGGATCATTAAAGAACTAAAAATGGAGAATGAGAGGTTGCTAAAAGAAAATTAGCTCTTGTAGAGTAAGATTCGAGAAAAAGACGTTACAGTTTGCAGACTTATAAGAAAAGTTGATGAAGCCTGTCCTAACTAAATCCATAGACTTTTATAGATATAGGATTTGATTTTTTTTTAAGAAGATTAGTTAGGAGTTTTTCTTTTTCTAGTCCATTATTTAGGCTTGATTTTATGATTATTAATAAATTTGCAGCTTTATTGGAAAAAAGTCTTTATTGGTTACATAGTCTTTTGCTCATTTTTACCCTTTAAAATTGAAAGAAAATAAAAGAAGAAACAAAAAACAAAAAAAAAAAAATTAATTAACAAAAATGTTTAAAATTAGGTCTTTGTAAGATTTTGAAGATAGTGCCTAAACGAGCAGACTCTGTTAGAAGCCCCGATATTCACTCATTTCAAAGCAATAATGCCAATTTACACAATGGAAACGTCAGCTAAACCGAGCCTAACTCGAGGGTCGTAACCCTGGAAGAAAACATGATTAAGATGACCGAACAAATTCAGACTATCACTTGGGCTATTAGAATTCTTAATGATCTCCAAGCATCTCAAGTCAACTCGAATCGAAATGCAGAAGCTACCTCTCACTTTAAATTGGAAGATGTGGAATTGGTCCCCAATGTTGAGATGTAAAGGAAGGAGATCGAGGAAAAACATAAAGAGATGGAAAGGAAATTTATATAGAAGTAGAAGTTGATTGAGAAGATGAAAACCTTAGAAATGATTAACAAGCTTGAGCAGATAGGAATGGTCAATTTACTAATGTATGAGGATGATGAATTCTTAGAAAAGCTTAAAGTTCCAGAGTTCAAGAAGTATTATGGGACTAGCTACTTGAAGCTCCACACTAAGTTGTACATCAGAAAGATGGAAAAGTACACGAAGTATGATAAAGTGATGGTTCAAACTTTTCAAGATAGCTTGAGCTGACTCGCTCTGACTTGGTATACCCAATTAAACTTAAACGAGATTGATACATGGGATAACTTAGCTCAGGATTTCTACAACCAGTACAAGTTCAATATCAAGGTGGTCCCATCCATGTGGGATTTGAACAATTTGTAAAAGAAGGCCAACAAGACCTTTGAAGAGTATACTAAAAAATAGAAGGGCATGACGACTAGGGTAACTCTTCCCTTAGCAAAAAAGGAGCTGACCTTTGCTTTTATTAACACTATTGGAAGCCCATATTACCAATACCTAGTAGGTCATCCTGCTTATAACTTTGCAAAGATTGTGGTCTCGGGGTAACAAATTGAGGAAGCTACCTCTAATGGAAGGCTTCTTAATCTTGAAGCAGTTGAGAAGAAGACACCTCTCATGAGAATCTCCAACAAAGCTAAAGAAGCTATTGTAAGTGTTGTTAATATTGGCAACCTTGTTAGACCTGTAGCACCAATAGCTATGTCTGGAGACTTTAATCCCCCACCGAATCCGAATCAAAATAACTACCTACAAGGGAGATAGTTTACTAGGATCTCCATTCCTCTAAGTTAGGTTCATGCATGATTAAGAAAAGAGAATCTCTAGACATTTGAAATACTGAAGGAAGGATAGAGAATAAGGGACTACAACCTAGAGCTCCGTTACGATTATCATTTAGGGCAAGTAGGACATTCTATAAACTAATGTTGGAGGCTTAGACACAAGATCCTATATGTTATTAATGCTAAGTTGGTGTGATTAGACTTCATTCAAACTTCCGCTCCTAATGTGGGTAATAATCCTCTATCGGATCATGGACGCTCAATCAATATGATCAGCGCTGAAGTGTTTAAACCAGAAGTTGATCTAGATAGTCTCCCTATCACCATTGAAGAAGTAGCTTGAAGTCTAAGGTAACCTTATAGAATATGAATCTCAAAGATATAACCCGAACTAGACTAGCAATATATTAATTGTTGAAGGATGGGAAGATAAAGAAGGCTGATATTATGGTTATGATGGTTTCAAAACTATGAAAGAAATGTACTTAGAGGAAGCTTAGAAAAAGGTACAAAGTCAGAGACCCAACAGTCAATATCTTAAGAGAGCCGTCAGGTAAGTTTGAGTACTTAGTTGATTATGCTGGTTCACTTATAGTATATGTTGATGAACTACCCATTAAATGAGGTTCCAAATTTGAGTAAGAAGACAAGCTTATTATAGAAGCCAAGAGGACAATTGAGATGGTTGGGATCATTGGAGATAGGCTTAAATGTTTGGTTTTTGAGTACCATGAGAAAAATGAGAAGGTTAAAGAATTGGGTAAACCTAAGAAGATTACATTTAATGCCCTAATATCCCCAAAGAACTACAAAGCAGCCCTTTTGGATTATCAGATGGTGAATCAAATAACTATGTTCGTACCACCTATAGTTAGCAGGCTTATTCACTCAAGACTAGTTTATGACCAAAATTAGGAGGCCAAGAGAAAGACTACTATAGAAGAGGCTTCTTGAAAGATCCTTGAGAATACGGATGATAAAGATCATTATGTTGCCAAAAAGATAGTAAAAGCCAATAAATATAAGACTATGGATCAACTAGTAAAGGTACTAGCCCAAATATCCTCGATGGGATTATTATTGTCATCTGATACTCAACAAGAAGCCTTAATCAATATTTTGAAAGGTGTCAAAGTACTTAAAGGCATTTCCACTAAAAAGTTGGGATTGGTAGTCAACTTGGTATTTGCAATGGATCAGATTTCATTCTCACTAAATGAGTTAGGTGAAGAAGGGGATTGACAAGTAAAACCCTCTTCATAGTGGTCAAGTGTATAGGGAGAATTGTTGCTTGGGTACTAATTGATAATGGTTCATCACTGAATGTGTGTCCATAGATTATACTAAATTTTTTTGGAGTGGATTTGACTAAGATAAAGCTTAGCTTGATTTTAGTAAAGGCTTTTGACGAATCAAAGAAGGAGATACTTGGAGAAATTAGGCTGTAGGTTAAGATCGGTCTACAAATGTTCACTGTTCTACTTTAAGTCCTGGATATACCTCGAACCATTAATCTTCTATTGGGAAGGCTGTAGATTCACTCAGCAGAGGCAATTTCATCTAGTTTACATTAGAAGGTGAAATTCATAGCCAATGGGTAGTTGGTCACTATTCTTGGTGGGCAAGATTATGGGATTTACAAAGAGACAACCATTCCGTATATTGAGAGTGAGGAATTAGAGGAACCAGGGTTCTAAATTTTTTACGAGGTTAACATGATTGAAGTATCAAGATAATGGATACGAGGTTGCTCGAAACAACCTAAGTAGCAAATTGGAACATTTGAGCTCAGATATAAGCCCACTAAGGAAGAAATCCAAGAAATGAAGGCCAAAACTAGAGGGAAGAGAGGAGATCGGTCATACCGTCCTCATATGGATTTTCTAAACATCCATCATACATTCCCAATACTAGCTTACATTCAAAAACTCAAAGTAGCCAGTTTATCCAAGGCTTTAGCTCAGCGATGTAGCATTAATCTAGATAAGAAGAAAAATAATAAAACAATAGTTTCCTTATGCAATTGGTTTTCCATTCCTGTTAGTAGGTTTCTTTAGAAAAGCGACAGTAGATCAATTAAGGAGCATTCGATTTCATAGTTAGGCACTTTCTTTTAGACAATTTAAATTCATTCGATAAAGTTATTTCCTTTCTTTCTTTCGATTCTTCTTCTTAGTTATTTACTTATTACCCTTTACCTTTTTCTTTACTCTTCAAATCCAATAAAAACAATGAAAATAATGGACATCTCACGTCTATAAATGATGAAAGCACCAATATCACCTTCGACCTTACTGAGTTAGACGTCGAAGATGATATTGAGACCCCAAACGAAATACAAGAGAGTTTACATCAATTTGAACAGGGTAAAGTGATCATTGATTAACCGATAGTTGTGATAAATTTGGGACAGAAGAAAATTTGTGAAACTTGAAGATTGGCGGTAATTTAGTAGATGATTAGAAATAGGAGTTGCCACGGTTATTATTAAAATACTTGGATATATTCTTCTAGTCTTATGAGGATATGCTTGGTTTGGATTCGTTGATCGTAGTTCATAAGTTTCCTACAAGAGATGATATTAAACCTAAGAGGAAAAAGCTTAGGTAATTTAGACCTGACATACTCCTTAAAATAAAAGAAGAAGTAAAGAAATTATTGGAGGTTGGGTTCATAGAAGTGTCGGACTACCTTGAATGGGTAGTTAACGTGGTAGCAGTGCTGAAGAAAAATGGGAAAGTTAGAATATGTATGGACTTCCGTGATTTAAACTAGGCGATGCTTAAGGATGATTTCCCTTTACCATACATTGATGTATCGGTGGACAATATGGCCTTAAGGTGATTCATTATTCAAAGGGAAGTAGACTACTTAAGAAGTTCGCATTTCATTATTGGAAGTTATGGGTTTAAGTCTCGTCTAAAATAATCTTTTCTTGTTTATAGATAGTTTCTTGGCATATAATCAAATCAAGATGGTAGAAGAAGATAAAATTAAAACCACCTTCATTGCCACTTAAGGAATATTCTGTTACTGTATAATGCCTTTTAGGTTAAAGAACGCTAGGGTAACTTATCAGCGTGCTATGGTTGCCTTGTTTCATGACATGATGCACTAGGAAATCAAAGTTTATGTAGATGATATGATTACCAAATCTAAGGAGGATGAGAATCGTGTCAATGTTTGCAAAAACTATTTGAGCGGTTGAGAAAGTTTCAACTGAAGCTGAATTTAGAAATAGAAAAGTGCACCTTTAGAATAACCTTGAGCAAATTGTTAGGTTTTGTGGTAAGTAGAAAATGGATTGAAGTAGACCCAGACAAAGTCAAGCTAATCGTAAGTATGCTTGCATAAAGACTGCAAAAGAAGTTCGGGGATTGTTTGGTTTGTATCACTACTAACTAATAAATGTAATCCTTTATTCAAACTCTTGAGGAAGAATGCAATGATATAATGGGATGAAGAATGTAAGTATGCATTTGCCAAAATCAAAGAGCATCTCATGAATTCACTAGTACTAGTCATTCCTATACCAAGATGGCAATTAATTCTCTACTTGACAATCCTCCCTGAATTGATGAGATGAATGTTGGGGGTAAAGAGATGAAACAGGCCGAAAAGAGTATCCTATATATTACTTGAGCAAGAAGTTCATAGAAGGCGAATAGAAATACTTAGAGGTCGAAAGAACATGTTATGCCTTAGTATAGGTAATGTATAGGCTCAAGCAATATACTTTTTATTACTCAGTAGAGTTGTTGACAAATCATGACCCATTAAGGTATTTAGCAAAAAAGCAATCATTGATTGGGAGGATATCAAGTGGTAGATACTGCTCTCTAAGTTTGATATCAAGTATGTAAGTCAGAGTTTGGTCAAAAGGTAAGCAGTGGCTGATTAATTAGAAAAATACCTACTCAAAGATGACAATGATGGTTCGAAAGCTCAATTTCCTGATGAAAATGTGATGGTGGTGAATGAGTTGAGAGGTGAAAAACCGGAATGGAGAATGTATTTTGATGGAGTAGCCAATGTGTTCGGATATAGGATAGAGTCAGTATTAGTATTACCCCAAGAGTAATCCCTGTGGCAACTAAGTTACCATTTCCATATACAAACAATATAGCAAAATATGAGACTTTCATTTTTAGGCTTAAAATGGCCCTAAACATAGGAATACAAAGGCTTGAAGTATATGGAGATTCCTCTTTTACAATTCTCTAGATTCTAAGGGAATATGAGATGAAAGATAAAAAATTGATACCTTATCATGAGCATTTAAGAAAGTCGATTGAAAGATTCCAGGAGATTTCATTCACTTGTATTCCAAGAACCCAAAATATATTTGCTAATGTGCTAGCCACATTAGCATCAATGGTGAAAATCATGGATGGGATAGAAATTTAGCCCCTAAAGATTAAGGTAGAGGAAAGATTGGCCTTTTGTTAGACTATTGAAGAAAAACAACAAAAGAAGCCTTGGTATTATGATATCAAAAAGTTACTTCAAATAAGTGTATTCATTGATGAGGCTAATAAAAAAGATAGAAAAGCTTTAAGGAGATTAGCTACTCATTTCTTGTTAAGTGGAGCTACGTTGTACAAAAGATCACTTGATACAACATTGCTAAGATGTGTAGACGAGGAGGAATTGAGAAATTGATGAAAGAAGTGCATGAAGGGATCTATGGTTCTCATATGAATGGGTATATGTTAGCTAGAAAAATCATGAGGATGGGTTATTTTTTGATGACGATGGAATCAAACTGTATCAAGCACATAAGGTATTGTCATTTGTGTTACGCATATGCTAATAAAATCAACACTCCTTCCTAAGAATTACATTTATTGTCACTCCTTGGCTTTTCTCAATGTGGGGAATAGATATGATTAGTCTAATTTCACCAACGGCTTTAAATGAGTATAGATTCATTTTAGTAACAATTAACTATTTTACTAAGTGGGTGGAAGCAATATCGTATGCTACGGTGCACCTGAGTCTATTATTATGGACAACAGGTCAAATTTAAACAACAAGCTGATGGCTAAAGCATGTAGCCAATTTAAGATCAATCATAGAAACTCAACTTCGTACTGACCTCAAATGGACGGCACAGTTGAAGTCCTTAATTAGAATATCAAGAGAATCATTGAGAAGATGGCAATCACTTATAGAGACTAGCATGAGATGCACCCCTTCGGTCTTATGGCTTACAAAACCGCAGTTAAAACCTCTATAGGTGCAACACCTTATTTATTGGTATATGGAATTGAAGCAGTACTACCAGTGGAAGTAGAAATACTTTCGTTCTGAGTGTTGGCAGAAATTCAGCTCAATAAAGTAGAGTGGGTGAGGAAGTAAATGGAGCATTTGGATCTATTAGATGAACAGAGGCTTGTAACAATATGTCATGGTCAGTGTCACTAATAGAGGATAGTCCAAATCTTTAATAAGAATGTATGCCAAAAGTGTTACTAAGTGTAAAAGACCTTAGGGGAAAATTTGCTCTGAATTATGAAGGCCTTTACGTGATAAAGAGAGTATTGTTGAGAGGTGCATTAGTATTAATGGAAATGGATGGTTTGGAATTAAAGGGTCCTTATGAATTCAGATGCCGTTAAATTGTATTACCTACGAAATATTAAGTTTAATGAAGATTCCAATTTTTCTTAAGAATTTGTTTGTGGTTAATCATTCATCGTTTGCAAGCAAAGTTGATATCCATGAATGTTCTCGGATTTGGATGGTCATTGACCGACAAACACTTCACTAATAAATCCTTAAATTCCGTATTTCTTAGCCTCATACACTTAAACATCAAACACTTACCAATGAATTTAAATTACCAAATAAATTGAAGTTGAATGCTCCTGATGATTTAATCCTGTTTTTTAAAAGGAAATTTATTTTTCAAGAATAATAGAGGTAGAAATTGAAAGCCAACGATGACAAAAGTAGGATCAAGGCATGAGTATGGTATGGCTAAAAGACTCACTAGCTAAAAGTTTCAATCATGATTAGATCCAATAAGCGAAGAAGACCTTATTCCAAGAAAAAGCACAATATTGATAAGGTACCTTGGTGACATTTTGTTGTCTGAATGAGTGAATTTCGCTAGTCAATACAAGGTGTGCCGATTGGTTGCTATCTATGAAATTTTCCATTCCCAGGTAAAATCATCTTAAAGTTTTTAATAGAGATATTTAGGAGAATTGAGAAGTTTTTAAAAATCTTAAAGAGATTTATCCTCTTCTTATCAACCCCCAATCTTGTCCTTTCAAGACAGACACCCAATCCTTTTGCTATGTCCTTTCAAGATAGGCTCCCTAATCTTTTACCCTATCCTATCAAGATAGGCCTCTTTAATATTTTGCTCTATCCTTTCAAGATAGGCCTCTTTAATGCTTTTTCCTTATCCTTACGAGACAGTCTCCTTTATCTTTTTTCCCATCCTTTTAAGATGGGCCTCTTGTTCCTTCACCTTATCCTTTCAAAACGGGCTCTTTATTCTTTGCATCAACCTTTCAAGTAGGTATTCTTTTACCTTCTTCATTTAAGACAAGACATTGCATAATTGACCATTCAAGTCAACAATCTTCACTATGTTGATTTAAATCAAGATTCGACAAAAAATGGGTATCTTTTTAATTTTTGTATCAAAGTTCTAATCAAATTTCACTACAAAGAGGGGTAGCTATAGATACCCCATTTTTGCTACTCTTTATTTTAAAATTCTTTTCTTTTTGACTTATTAGGCTAGGTTTTAAAAATTATCATTTTTGAAGAAAAATTAAAAATAATTAAAAAAATAAAAATGAAAATAATTAAAAAAAAATAAAAGTGTCAAGTTGAGTCTAGTCAAGTTAGTTGTTTAAAGTCGGATCAGATAATAGTTGAAGAAATACATTCAATTTAATAAATTCTAAGTAAATAATTGAGCTTCACTAGAAAAAATATTTTTTAAATAGTCCAGTGAAATATAAATCGGATTTTTATCTAATTTATATTACACTAAATAGACTTAGGATTTATTAAATAGGTTAGTATGTATGTATTTTGTGTTATATTAAAAAGTCATGCCCAATTTAAAATAAGTTGGACTAAGCCGGGCCTAAGATAAAAAGCCCAAATAGAATACGGAGTTTCTAGAAACTTGAATTGAAAAATGGATTGGATTAAATCTTGAATGCAATTGACAAATCTAAATCGGGTATTATTATATCCTATGAATATTAGATTTGTTAAAATTAAATCTTCACAATAAAAAGATCCAAAAGATTTAAGGTCATGGTTTATAAATAGTAAACTTTCAGCCATAAAAGGGTTTGAATCCACAATTACATTAAACAATCACTCATGTGTCTAATATCCATAACATACAATCATGTCCAGATCCCTACTATAGCCCCCAAACAATCACCATACTCGCTGATTCAACCATACAACTCCAGTGAACATAGTCACATCACACACAATTATGTACACTCACTTATGTCTGATACATATAAACCACTCACATCTCATGCATACTTACTCACACTTACATACAGAACACTCACATCTCACTGTATACACAATTTCTATGCATCCGATAGTATACAATTCTATGCACGTATATCACACATAGTTGAAACATATGTACGTTCATTCACTACCCACTCCCACATACACAATCATGTCACACATAACAATCTTGCATACATAGTCATGCTACAATACACACATGCTACTCCAAACTCACTTACACACTGTAAAATATAGACCTTACACACACTCACACACGTCAAGACCTACACACACACTCATACATGAAAGAATACATCACTCCAGGCTTACAAACACATGTCACTCTATTACATGCCTTGACCTACACTCTAACTTACGTCCTGACACATGCCATAATCTACAAAACACCTACCCATACACGTCACTCCAACAGTCATAGCACACACCAAGTCCAGTTTACGAAAATTCGCACGACATCAGTAGCCCCCATACTTCAGCAGCTCCAACATCTTACACAGATGTTAGGTTTTATAGATAAAAAAAAATGCAATAGAAAAAAAAAACTATAAAACCTATCTTAGGAGCCATTTGTGACATGTAATAAAATATATAATAATAAAATTATAAAACTACCCTTCCCTGATGAGAAGTATTGTTTCCTTTTGGGGATGGAGTTCAAATAAAATCTAAATCCGATTTGTTGTTTCAAAATGTGTTTACCATAAGGACTTTAAATGTAATCCCTCTAGTGGTATCCATATACATGTTAACAAGAACAAATTTTAATTCTTTATATTACTAGATAACTGGGATTAGAATTAGAAAAACTAGAAAGCAAAAATTATATCTTTCTCTTTCGCCTTTTTCTTAAGGTGTTTCTCCAAAAAAAAAAAGAAAATCATTATCATCCTCTTTCTCTTGCTCTTGTCTCCCTTTAAATATTCATTAAAATTAATAAAAGGGACCTTTCATTCCATGAACATTTCAATTGGCACAACATTTCAATTGTATAACAATTAAACATGGAATTAATGGTAGACAACGTTTTAATTGTCATGAACTTTGCAATTAAATATGAAATTAATAAATTCCATATCCTTTTAATTTCCATAAACTTTTCAATAGCAATTAAACAAGAAATTAATAAATACCATCTATTTATACGTGAAAAGACAATAATATAATACATAACCTTTAAAAGGTACTTAATTGTAAATATGTATTATGCAATAAAATAAATTGTTTCCAATTTATTATTTCAAATCGATTTATTCTAACTCTGAAATAAATATTGAGAAATTTTAGTATCTTGTCAAAACTTCGTTCCCATTAATCGTGTTATAGTGTACAACCCTCTAGGTTTCTATACATGAAGGTAATGTATAAATATAATCTAAGGCAATTATCTAGCAATAGTTATTGGTCATCCAACGTAATAGAAAAAATTGTGAACAAGACACTATGAACAAATTACTACGTAAGTAAATCTCTTCATCAAATGATATCTTGATTAAACCATTGCATGTCATGTCATGTCATCAACATTTAATCATTTTACTTGGTTTCCAAGATAAAATAGACTTAATAGTACTTGCCGTAGCCATGGGCTTACAAGTTGCTATTATCTTAACCAAGTGACCTTAGATATCAACTCCTTAATCTAAGAGAGTGATAAATTCTATCTTGAATAATCACTATCCTCTCTATATTTCATGTCGTACCCAATAACTGTATTATTTATAATTCAAATAAAGACTACATTTAACGGTATTAAAGTACAACATTCTATATATAAAATATATGAAGGTTTCAGGTCTAGGATTATTTACGCTCATTCATTTAGAGGAGGGACCAATGATATTAAACATGTAGTATCCTCTATTTGCGTGTCGTATCCAGTATACCGAATTAATTATGAGCACTCACTTGTATAACTCAAATATCTTTCTTTTGGTCTATTGAGAATGACCTTAATTATACAACGTGTTGGTCTAAATATCTTGTCCCCTCTAAATATTTATTCGACCAAGGATAACTTTTAGATAATACAATATAATGGAATCCTACTAATAATATACTTTTATTATAATTCCATACATATTTTAATTATCCATGGGACTTTATTATAAAATATATACTAGCAAAAAAGTATATAAATACAATAAATACTTATTTTTTATAAATAATATCCATAAATACATCAAAATTACTTGGCACATTGTGCACAAGTTACAACAACGAATATAATCACAACAGTCCAAATCTCAATGAACAGTACTGTATGCTGTGAAGTACGACATCCTTAAGGACAACATCACACAATACATCCCATACAGATTAGGCCCAACCACAGTACATAAGGCATATCCCTTACACAGTAGCCCATGATCACAATACGCATAATTACACTCACATGCACAGTAGACTCCAAACCACCATCGAAGAAATCACTACTGTTGTTGGTGAAGAAGATGACCTTACTCATGGAACCAAGATTCAACCCGACCCATTTAAATAGTTGGGTAAGTTTTTTTTTTTTTTTGTATCTATTCAATTATTTTGTTTTAATTTTTAGTTAATAGTTCTATTCCACTAACTTTGTTTTTTTCTTAGTGCAGGATTTTTTTTTTTTTTGTATAGAATAACTCTAACATCAATTATTTTTAGATAAATTGCAAATTTTTATATATTATAAATCGCATCCTTATCATAAGAAAAGCATCTTTCCAATAAAATTGCATATTTTATGCGAAAATTGTCTTCTTTTTAGGTATAGATACATATTTTTAGATTCATATTTTTAATAAAGATATATATTTAAATCTTATGTCTAAGTTTCATATTTTAGTAGATTAGCATAAATGTTGCATTAAGGGTTTAGAAAAATAAATTTTTGGCATGTAATTTTTTTTTAAAAATAAAAATCTTAATTGGAATCTTTTCAAGAGATTTAGTTAGTTTTTTTTTTTAAAATAGGTTCATGAAATTA
This sequence comes from Lumnitzera racemosa, assembly GCA_024138005.1. Lineage (NCBI taxonomy): Eukaryota > Viridiplantae > Streptophyta > Magnoliopsida > Myrtales > Combretaceae > Lumnitzera > Lumnitzera racemosa. The sequence continues at coordinate 66,283,815 of JAMXBC010000009.1, read as the reverse complement.
GATCTTTTAGGTTTTTATATAAAAAATAATAAATAATTAAATAATGTAAATTTTACTCGATTTTCAAATTAAAATGAATCAACCTACTAAATTTTTTTCTAAAAATACGGAACTACGTTATTTTGATATTAACCAGTGGGTACATAGGCATCTCCAAAGCAACCATAAAAAATATATACATTTTTTTTAAATTCGTAATAAAAATAATTAAAAAATTCATTTTAATTACACTTTTGTATATCTTTACATAGCCTAACATTTTTAGAAAAAAATATAAAAAGTAAAAGCCTATTAGTTTATTTTTATATGGTGACTTAATCTTAATAAGTTAGCCTCTAAATTTAGATATTCTAGTTATTTTTTTTTTAAATATTTGTATACTACTGGCTAAATTAGAATTTTTCCACCCGAAAACCCTAATTTGATTTTTTTAGCAGTTTTACTAGTTTGTGACTCCAAAATATATTTTTTTCTAAACATTGTTTTAAAGAAAAATATTTTTCCTTAATTTTATATTAAGTAATTTATATTAAGCGGGCTGAGTTTAATATAGATTAAATTAAGAAAAACCGAAATAAGGCTTAACACTTTATAACGGCTAGATCTACCAAAATTTGATCACTTGTCGATTATCTTCAACCTAGCCGTTGAATGAATCAAATCTCCATTTTATTGTTTTTTTTTGCAAAAATATCTCTAACTTGGTTTACTTGAATTTCCAAATTTGAATTTCCAAATTTGAATTGACAACAATCTATTTGAAAACCTCTAGAAGATATTTTTGATATGGTCCTTAAAATTATCACATGTAACTTTTGTTCTTCTGTTGATATGTTATCATTCTTTCCTTTGGTTTTCACTTGCAAGTTATCATTAGAATCATCTATTTCACTTTTATCAACAAATTTAACATTTATGGATTCCTCTACTATTCTATTAAGCTTGTTAAAAACATGATATGCTTTACTATTTGAGGAGTATCCTAAGAATATGCCTTCATCTGCTCTTTTCTTAAACTTACCAAGATTTAGACTTGATTTCCTAATAAAACAAGTAGGCCTAAATACATGAAACTAAGATACTGTTGGTTTCCTATCTTTATATAATTCATATGATGTTTTCTTGGTAAATGGCCTTACATAAACATGATTAATGATGTAACATGATATTGAAACGACCTCAACCCAGAAATATTGTGCTACACCACTTTTCTTTAATAGGATCCATGTCATTTCTTAGATTGTTCTGTCTTTATGTTCTACTACTTCGTTTTGTTGTAAAGTATATGGAGCTGAAAAATTATGAGTGATACCCTTTTGTTCACAAAACTTCGTAAAATCATTGTTTTTAGACTCATTTCTATGATCAGTTCGTAAACTAATAATGAAAAAGCCTTTTTCATTTTGAACTTATTTAGAAAACTTTTCAAAAGCAGAAAAGGCATCACTTTTATGTTGTAAAAATATAACCTAAGTATACCAAGAAAAGTCGTCTACTATAACTAAATTGTATTTATTACCCCCTAAGCTTAATGTACATGTAGGACCAAACAAATCAAGATACAAAAGTTCTAATGGTCTTTTTATTGATATAATATGTTTTGACTTCTGTGGTACGACACTCATCTTATTTTTAATGCAAGTGGCACAACAAATATCATCTTTTATGTTCAGTTTAGGCAAACCATGAATTAGATTATTTCTAAACAAGTTATGTAATTGATTAAAATTGACATATCCTAACTTTTTATGCCATAAGAATACATCATTAGAAACAGTCAGAAAACAACTTTCAGTTTCTACCTTCATTGGTTCAACAAGATATATGTTTTTGTTACGAAAGTCTTCAAATAATTTAACACCATTTTTAGCAAAAGCCTCTACTTTATTTTGGTTCAACAACATTTTATAACCCTTATCACACAATTGGCTGATACTTAATAAATTGTGTTTTAAGCCTTTAACTCAACACATATTCTCAATAGTATGAGGAGGTATATTGATGTTACCAATTGTGATGATTTTTCCCTTACTATTGTCTTCAAACTTTAAATAACCTCATTCTTTCCTATCAAGCCTGTTTTTTCGATTTCATATTTAAAAATTGATTTCTCATATCCGGATTAATAGTAAACCCTAACCCATTTAATATTAATCATCGACTAAAGAAATAGAGAAATTCCAATTTTTTATTGAAAATAATTTTTGCAGTCATTACCTAACCGAAGTCAGGAAAAGAAAAAAAAACCATAACTAATTGGGTGGATTGATTACGATTTGGCTACCGGTCTTTGATTTTAATTTTAAATGAAGAACCAAAGGATTCGAAGTTTGGGAGCTAACCTATTAAACCCTTAACGGATACTACTATCTATTTAACGAAATTAGGATTATTTTTCTAATTATAATATTAAAAATAAATAAATAATATCAAAAGAAAAAAAAAAACCTAAGTTTCAACATATTTTATCGTTGCCCCGAAGGTGCCTACGTACCTGCTAGCTGGGATCAGACGATCATAGTTTTTTGAGAAAATCTTAGTGTGTTGATTGATTTTAATTTTTAAAAACCGGTCGAGTTTACGTTTTATTTGATTTAATTTAAAAAAAAAAATCTAAACGGTCCTAACTCTTGAGTGTTTTTTTTTAAATACTCTAACAATTCTATTTTTTTTTTTCTAAAAAAAAGGTCTTTATTATTTTTTATTTAAAGAAAAACAACTTTGTACATGATAAACCAAATCTTAAGATATGACCAATCTTAATAATCCCTAAACTAATATATACGACTATCTATTAAAATAAATTAATTCCATATGACACACTGGTATAAGAACTAATACTAAAACTCCTGAGCTAACATATACATATATCATATATTATGTTAACTAATAAAATATAATTAATATTATAACATATATATGTAATAAAAAACCAATCTTAACGGTTCCTAATCTAATGTTTATGTCCACTTATTTAATAAATATTCACTTAAATTAATATAATGTACCTAATATATATTATAAAGAAAACTAATACTAAACAAATACCTTAAACTAATATACACATATATATATATACCATATTAAACCATTAAAGTCCTAACAAAATAATAATATAATAAATAAGAAAAAATTTGGATAGAAACCGAACCTGATTGCGGGGCTATTGTCTCCAACGTGCGTAGCTACTGTAAAGCGCTATCGTGCAGATTTTGTTGGTGATTGGCGGTTCATGCAGTTGCAGCGATCAGTGCGGAGGATCAGTATGTAGACTACATCAGTTAGGGGAGCAACGTACGTGTTTGATGTGTGCTGGTGTTGATGGATGGGGCTAGCTGCAATTGGAATGTGTACAGGACTCACTGTTCATGGCGTTGGGACGATACTGGATGTTGCTGCTGTCCGCCTTGCTGCTGTCCGCCTTGCTGCTGTCCACCTTGCTGCTGTCTTGTTCGCTGTTGTCCACCTTGCTGCTGTCTTGTTTGCTGCTGTCTTCCTTGCTGCTGTCTTGTTCGTTTCTATCCACCTTGCTGCTGTCCTGTTCGCTACTATCCGCCTTGCTGCTGTCCTGTTTGCTGCTATCCGCCTTGCTGCTGTCCTGTTCGCTGCTGTCTGCCGTGCTGTTGTTCGCCTGGTGTTGCTGCTGTTCGCCTGGTCGTGTTGAAGAATTCTGCAGCAGTAGTCGTTGGACGTATGCAGTCTTAAAGGGTGTTATAATAGTGGGTTGTTTGTTGGACTGTGTTTATTCGCTAAATTATTGTTGTGTCAAGGTCTTTTTCTACTGTGTCTCCTCTTTTTTTTTTCTTTATGCACGTGTATGTGTGTTTAACCCACGACCTCAAATTAAATCCAATCCAATACTCTAATGTTATCCGTTAGGCCATTAGCCTATGCCTTGACATTTAGTACATCAAATTGTGCTTAAACTACGCGACTCTCTACAATGATTATTTTATTGAACTAAGCTAAACTAAAACGAATGACTCTAAAATAATTTACTTCCTACAAATCTACAAAATCATTTTTATGTTTATTTTTATCTTTCATTTTTATTGTTTTTTATTTTTGAATTAGGACCCTCTTTATCAAAAATAAAAAAATAAAAAATTAGGATTACAAAGGGGTAAAAATTAGGTGTCTACAGTTGCCCCTCTTTGTGGTGAAGTTTGAGCAAAACTTTGCCACAAAGATAAAAGAAACACTGTTTTTGCCTTAGGATAATTCTATCCTAAGGAACGTTAAGACACCTAATGAGGATTAGTTCGAAACGAAGAATAACGATGGGTAGTGCCCTTGTGGGTCGATGAAAATTCCTAAAAAGAATAATGAGAACTTAGTCGTGCCTTAATGAGCTGACTAACCAAGGCGATCAAAGCGCGCTGGCTAAGACCTAAAGAATGAAGGAAAACTTGGTCGTGCCCTGATGAGCTAACTAACTAAGGCGGTCAAAACGCCCATTTGAGCTGGCTAAGACCTAAAGAATGAAGGAAAACTTGGTCATACCCTGATGAGCTAACTAACCAAGGCGATCAAAACGCCTTTTGAGCTAGCTAAGACCTAAAGAGGAAGAAAACTTGGTCGTGCCCTAATGAGCTGACTAACTAAGGCGGTCAAAGCGCCCTTTGAGCTAGCTAAGACCTAAAGATAAAGAAAACTGGGTAGTACCTTGATGAGTTGACTAACCAAGGCAGTTAAAGCACCCTTTGAGCTAGCTAAGGCCTAAAGAATGAGAAAACTTAGTCATGCCCTTAATGAGCTGACTAACCAAGGCGGTCAAAGCGCCGTTTTGAGCTGGCTAAGACCTAAAAATAAGGAAAACTTGGTCGTGCCCTAATAAGCTAACTAACCAAGGCGGTCAAAGCGCCCTTTGAGCTAGCTAAGACTTGAAAATAAGGAAAACTTGGTCATGCCCTAATGAGCTGACTAACCAAGGCGGTCAAAGCGCCCTTTGAGCTAGCTAAGACCTAAAGACAAAGAAAACTTTGTAGTGCCCTGATGAGCTGACTAACCAAGATGATCAAAGTGCCCTTTGAGCTGACTAAGACCTAAAAATAAGGAAAACTTGGTTGTGCCCTGATGAGCTGACTAACCAAGGTGGTCAAAGCGCTCTTTGAGCTAGCTAAGACCTAAAAATGAGGAAACTTGGTTGCACCTTGATGAGCTGACTAACCAAGGCGATTAAAGCGGCCTTTGAGCTGGCTAAAACCTAAAGATGAAGGAAACTTTGAATTGGGATAGCGCTCCATGAGTTTGCTAAATCCCTTGAAGAAATTTTGAGACGAGTAACGTTTTGTGAGTCGAACGACTAGGAGTCTAAGAAACTATGGATTGGGACTACGCTCTACGAGCTGGCTAACTCCCTAAGAGATTATAAATTGGGAATCTTTTAGGAGTCAGCTGGAACTTAAGAAACTTTAGATTGGGACTGCGCTCTATGAGTTAGCTAGATCCTTAAATGAGAATATGAATCTGGATAGCGCTCCATGAACTGGCTGAAGCACTAAAGAAGATATGGGTAGGAACAGTGCTATATGAGCTGGCTATATCCTTGAGAAAATGGATAAAGGGTAAGCACCCTTCGGACTTGCTTAAACTCTATTGGCTAAGAAACATAGCTGACTCGGAAAAAACTCTTCACTTAAGTAATTTACAAACGAAGGATTTGGTGAAAACTGTTTATAACATGAATTGAAAATTTGGTCACTATAGATGAAATGGACTAGAAAATGAATGGAAAAACTTGTAACAAACCTCCACTTTCTTTCTCTCCTTTTCATGTCTTTTCATTTTCTTTTTTCCTTCTTTTTCCTTGAAAGTTTGCTTACGGATACAAATTCCTATTTAAAAGGTAAATGCTATAATCATGTAGGGTATCTCATATCCACCCTAGTTTGTAACTTGGACAATGAGCCTCTTGGATAGGCCTTAAACATTCATTTTGTAAGGAAAAGGTAACTCACGATTAGTCTAGTTAAAGAGGACTTCCTTACGCACTCTTGATTTAGACGTCACTCTTGACTACTATTTCGAAAATTACAGTCTAATTCGCAAGTGATACACTCTGATCAATCTGTTAGGTCTTTTTGGGTTCAGTATTGTAAATTTGGCTTTTGGTCAAATGGTTTCAAAAGAAGTTAATTGAGAGGGCCTATTTTTTAAGAAGTGTTTTCATCTAACCCGAGGGTACAAGTCAAGAACCTTAGGAATGAACTAGATGTGCTCTTGCCCTAGTTTAAAAAATAATTTTTATCTTAGATAGATTATTCTTCAAAATTGAAAGAGCTTTGAGTAGGGAGGTATTGTGGGTGGGAAGGTCTTATGTTTGACAATCAAGTGGATAGAAAGGGTTTATGTTCGTGATTTGGAGTATGATTTTGAACTGAATATGGAGTTTTTGGTTTGTGGTCGAGAACATGATTTTGAATGAATATGAGGTTTTGTGCTTTTGGTTGGGAATGCGATTTAAGGCCTTGTGTATTTTTTTTTTAGCAACTTAAGCCTTCTTTGATTGGGGATTCGATATTTGGGTATTTCTTCATTTTACTTTTTCCTGGTTTTTTTCTTTTTCTTTTCTTTTTTCATTTCATTTCTTTCTTTTCTCTCCCCAAAAATAACTATCTCTTTTGTCAAGGTTTTTGTCTCTAGATGAATTAAGGCCCTTAGTCCATAGGGTCAGAGTGCATTGGCTTAAGTAAGGTATGTATAGCCTTTAGGGTATTTGGAAAAATGTTAGCTCTTCTTCAAAGAGAATAATTTATCGAAAACAAAAATTATCCTTGAATTGTTATTACTAGGGTAAACACAAATCAATGTTATCCATTTCTCCTAATCAATGACTCTAACCTCCGAATTGTCCCACTGTGGGGGTGATTCTTGATAAGGTTTACATTTGAAAAGACTCCAGATCAGTCCAATGAGGTTATCAAATGATAATTGCGTTTGGGATTTGAAAATGAATGCCTAACTTTATTATGGTTTGCGTATCAAATTCAAAATGGACCTCCTTTAAAGAATGAGTCCAAAATATCCTCACCATGATGTCTCTTAACTCTCAAATTATTTAAGGGTTAGTGTATAGGATATAGCTCGCCTCTTTTTCTTCAAAACTTTTTAAAACTGAGTTACCAATTCCTTACATAAGGATGGATTAACCTTAAGGTATTGACCTTACTCCCTAATTCCTTAGAACATACCCTAGTTGTGAAATTTCAAAGACTAAATGCCCCATGTCCCAGACTTATAGGTCTTAATGCCCTTAAGCTTCCATATGTGACTTTGGGTTAAGTTCTTTAGAGTTTGAATGGGCTAGAACTGACAACTTTTGAAGTAGAAGGGACTAATGAATTGCCTTTTTTGTTTGTATTGAGGATCAAGCTTAGGATAATGTTTAATGGCTTTGTGTTTTGGTTCGGTTCATGGTTGGACTTGATGGCTCAGAGGTATTGAGTTGGTTAAATCATCTTGATGGGCTAGGGTTCGGGTTTGGTTGGTTATTTTCTTGGGCCAAGTGGATCTGTTTAGGTTAGCTGCCTTAACGGGCCAAGTAATTGTGTTTGTTTCGAACCCTATAAGGATTTGTAACCATTAGCAAATTTCTTCTTTTTTTTTTTTATAAAGAGAGAAAGAAAATGTGAAGGCTTTCATGTTACAGAGCCCAAGTGATAAGATTGTAAATGGATGATTACGGAGGATTACTTTCATAGAATTTTATATATAAGCTTATATAATTTATCGTTACTAAGGGTCTATTTACAAGTGAAGAATTCTAAAGAATAAAAGACTAAACAAAGAAAATATTTAAATCTTATTTTTTCAAAATGAAAAAGGCTATTTACAAAATGCTAAATTTTCCAAAAAGAATGAATATTTCTAGTTAGTAGAATACTAGGCACAATGATAACTACCTATTATTTTACAGGTTTAATTCTTTTCATTTTGTTTCTTTTTTATTTTTTTATTATTATTTTTTTTGTTTTCTATTTACTCCGTGAGGGTTGGGCTTAGCTGATGTGGTCTCAAACAAAAAGCGATGGATTCAGGCTCCCCATAGATATACTAAGGCCCGCACTAAAGTAATATTTATAGGGCTTTTCTATAGGGGCAAGGTAAGCCTAATTTTGTTCCTAATAAATTCTTACTTATTTGGGCTAAAATGTTATAACCATATCTAGAGTATCTTTTAAGGCCAATGAGGTAGGTAGACGTGGATCTGTTTGGAAGCCCCTTGACTTGATCTAGCCATGACTGATCAAAATCAAAATTAAATTTACAATTACAACATAATCTAAAATTTACATAAAATTATTACAAATTATGTATAAGGAAATATTACAACTACAACTTCACAACTGCCTTTGTCCATTTAAGTTGGCCACATCATAGGTTCGCCACATCATAGGTTCTTGCAATTTTTTTTTTTAAAATTGTTTCTATGTGATGCATAGGGTAGGTTCTAAAGGTCCTCAAGTTTTGTAACCACCGTGTTTTTTCAAAGTAACAGCTCTATGGTCGCATCTGAACTTAAGTGGGGTAGCCTGATCGACCTCGGAAGGTGATTACCCTATAATATCCGAAACTTACACAATGGCCCACCTCTTAAAGTCCTAAGATGGCCTGATTCTGATCGTATCTACCATGCGTTTATGATGCAGAGAAATAAAAACAAAGTAAACCCCTAAAACTATCCCCTAAATAAACTACAACAAAAAATGTTAGTAAAAAAGAAATAAAATAAACAATAACATACCTAAGTTCCTTTTTTTTTATTATTTCATCTTTTTATTTTTTATTTTATTGAAAAATAATCCTATTTTCGGTAACTTCTAGTGGCTAACCCTCTAGCGTCCCCAGTGGAGTCGCCAAACTATCGAGCCTATTTTTTCGGTTTCTTATTTAAAAATTGATTTCTCATTTCCTGATTATTACTAAACCTTAACCCATTTAATATTAATCCTCGACTAAAGAAATTGAGAAATTCCGGTTTTTTATTGAAAATAATTTTTGGAGTCGTCACCCAACTGAAGTCGGGAAAAGAAAAAAAAAAAACGTAACCAATTGGGTGGATTGATTGCAATTTGGCTACCGGTATTTGATTTCAATTTTAAATGAAAAACCAGAGGATTCTAAGTTCGGGGGCTAACCTATTAAACCCTTAATGGGTACCACTATCTATTTACTGAAATTAGGATTATTTTTCTAATTATAATATTTTAAAAAATAAATAAATAAAATCAAAAGAAAAAAAAAGAACTTAAATTTCTACAGATTTTATCGTCGCCCCAAACGTGCCTATGCATCCGCTATTCGGGATCAGACGATCGTAGTTCTTTGAGAAAATCTTAGTGTGTTGATTGATTTTAATTTTTGAAAACCAGTCGAGTTTACGTTTTAGTTGATTCGGTTTAAAAAAAAATCTAAACGGTCCTAACTCTTGAGTGATTTTGTTTTTGTTTTTTTTTTTAAAAAAAAAAATACTCTAACAATCCTATTTTAAAAAGAAGGGTCTTTTATTAATTTTTATTTAAAGAAAAACAACTTTCTATGTGATAAACCAAATCTTAAGATATGACCAATCCTAACAATCCCTAAATTAATATATACGACTATCTATTGAAATAAATTAATTCCATATGATACACTGGTATAAGAACTAATACTAAAACTCCTGAACTAACATATACATATATCATATATTATGTTAACTAATAAAGTATAATTAATATAATAACATATATATATAATAAAAAACTAATCTTAACGGTTCCTAATCTAATGTTTATGTCCACTTATTAAATAAATATTTACTTAAATTAATATAATGTACCTAATATATATTACAAAGAAAACCAATGCTAAAAAAATAACTTAAACTAATATACACACACACATATATATATATATATATATACCATATTAAACCATTAAAGTCTTAACAAAATAATAATATAATAAATTAGAAAATATTTGGATAGAAACCGAACATGGTTGCAAGGCTACTATCTCCAACGTGCGTAGCTGCTGCAAAGCGCTATCGTGCAGATTTTGTTGGTGATCGGTGGTTCATGCAGTTACAGCGATCAGTGAGGATGATCAGTATGTAGACTACGTCAGTATGGGGAGTAACGTACGTGTTTGATGTGTACTGCTGTTGACGGATGGGGCTAACTGCAATTGGAATGTATACTGGAGTCGCTGTCTGTGGCGTTGGGATGATACTGGATATCACTGCTGTCCGCCTTGCTGCTATCCTGTTCGTTGCTATCCGCCTTGCTGCTGTTTTATTCACTGCTATCTGCCGCTATCTTGTTCGCTGCTGTCTGCCTTGCTGTTGTCCTATTCGTTGCTATCCGCCTTGCTGCTGTCTTATTCACTGCTATCCGCTTTGCTACTGTCCTGTTTGCCGTGCTGCTATCCTGTTCGTTGCTATCTGTCGTGCTACTGTTCTCCTGGTATTGCTGCTGTTGGCCTGGTCGTGCTGAAGAATTCTGCAACAGTGGTCGTTGGACGTATGCAGTCTTGAAGGGTGTTATAACAGTGGGCTATTTGTGGGACTGTGTTTAGTCGCTGAATTATTGCTATGTTAAGGTCTTTTTCTACCGTGTCTCCTCCTTTTTTTTTCTTTATGCACGTGTATGTGTGTTTTTAAGATCCTAATCAAATCATATCTAATTATATTTATTGTGTCTGATTTGATAACGATTAAACTAGATCCAAATTAATTCAAATCCGATTTAATAAAATCAAACTAGATGTAAATGATTTTAATTAGATATGAATCCTATTTATTTCTCTCGCTTTTGTAAACAAATAGAAAAATAAAAGACATAGATGCATAGGGAGGCTCAAACCCACAACCTCAAATTAAATCCAATCCAATACTCCAATGCTTATCCATTAAGCCGTTGGCCTGTACCTTGATATTCAGTACAATTAAATTGTGCTTAAACCACGTGACTCTGTACAATGATTATTTTATTAAACTAAGCTAAACTAAAACGAATGACTCAATAATTTACTTCCTAAAAATCTACAAAATCTTTTTTATGTTTACTTTTATCTTTCATTTTTATTGTTTTTTATTTTTTTTTTAATTTTTGAATTAGGACCTTCTTTGTCAAAAATTAAAAAAAATAAAAAATTAGGATTACGAAAGGGCAAAAATTAGGTGTCTATATTTCCATTCTAGACTTGTGAACAATGAAGCATCACCTAACATATGTCGTAAGCACCCATTATCCAGGCATTACATTCCATGCAATTTTGCTCCATGTTCTTGTAACCATTAAGACAATGTTAAGTTCTCTTTGGAACCTAGAATAGCTTAGGTCCACTAAAATTCAAGCTTGTCTTGTTCAAATTTTTAACTTGTTGGTTAATGAGCTTGTTATTTTTATAAAAACAATATTTCTCAATATGTCCAAGCTTATTGTAGAAGAAGTAAACATATGAATTAGATATTTTATACCTATTTGTTACCTATTTCCACTGATTTTTGCTTGAGTATCCTCTAAAATAGCCTTTGATTGATCTTCTGATGTATCCTTTGATAAGATACTTCCTACTCTGATTAGGGTATCTCTTGAAATACCCTCTACCTTGAACAAAATGTTTAGTATTTTCATGTACATTACTGTTTTTAATGGGCTCACTACAAATTTCTTCTTTTCCCTTAACAAATGTGGTCTTTTTAACTAAGTTAAATGATTCACAATGTTCATAACCAAGACCAAACTTTGAATTATCTATTCTTTGAGAAGAAATCAACATTTGCAATTTCTTATCACTTTCACTAAACTTATTGAAGGTGGTGCTAATCGTGTTGGAGAATCCATCTATCCTTACCTTCAATGCTTTTATTTCTTCTTTCAGGATAAAACTTCTTTTTCAAGACTATCTTTACTAGTTCTAAGATTCTCATTATCAATTTGTAGTACTTCATTATCATTTTTCAGCATATTATTTTCATCAACCAATAAAGAATTTGTTTGGAACAAAGCATCCCTCTCATTCTTTAGTGCCTTAATTTTACCATCTTGTTTATTTAACTTAATATTAGCCTTTTCAAGCACCTTTAATAAGCTTTTGATATGTTTAAGCACACTTTCAAGCATTTCATCCTCAAGGTCAGAAGTTACATTAGAAAGTGCCATGAGATACGTACTAGCGTCTTCTTCTTCCTCTACATTATCTTTTGAATTTATTTCTAATTCATCCAGGTCACTCTAAGTGGCCAGCAATGCTTTATGCTTCTTCTTATACTCCTCTAATTTCTTAAACAATATTGGACACTTATACTTGATATGCTTATCCTTTTTGCACACATAGCATACTAACTCCTGCTTTTCTTTCTTCTCTTTCTTTTCCTTTTTCTCTTCCCTATAGCTTTTTCCTCCATCATATTTAGAATGGTAAGAAGATGAAAATTTATTGAAAAACTTCTTCTTGCCTTTTTTCTTGAGTTTATAATTACATATATTTTATTTAGTTATTTTTTATGTTTTCCTTAATATTTGAGTTTATTTTTAAATAATAATACTAAATTGAGTAAAAAAATTATTCTAGGTTTTGAAATGATCTACGTGAGAAAATAAGAAAATATAAATAAATTTCATTAAAACCGGAGTTAAAATGAGCAAGTTATAAAGGTTTGAAGATTGACATTGTCGAACGACATGACTGTGTCGTTTCTAAGCAAAATTGGAGTTGATTTTCAACTGTTACAACTGAGGATATGACCAAAAGACATGACCATGTCGTTGATCATGTCATTTCCGGTCAAATAAAAAAAAGGACAAACCTGAAGCATAGTCAAGCATGTTACCAAAAGACATAGTCGTATCCTGGTCGTGTTTTTTTTTTTTATCTCTTTATATATAAAGCCTTGGTAGGATTTATTTGAGGAGAGAACTTTTTGACACAAATTTTGGAGAGTTTTTTAAGCAAAGTCACTCAAGAAAGTAATGCGCAAAAAAGATTTTAAGATTCAATTTTTCTTTAGATTTCATGATTCATCTTTTTATTTTTCTCTACTCTTTGATTTTAGATTCTTATTTTATAATGTATAGTAAGTAGATCTTTGATATCTAAGTTTTGTAGAACCTAGATTTATTCATGTGATATGATTAGTATTTAATTAAATTCATTCTTCATTATTTTCTTGATTCAACTATGTTTGCTTTATGATTTAGGTTATTATTTTTGCAGATAGTAATTTAGAGTTTGATATTTTATAAGAGAATCACGAGATTTCTTATAAAATTAGACTTAGGCATAGTTAATGAGAATTGTTGCAAGATTAGAGATAATAACAAAATTCTTTTGGAATTTCAAATTAAAGCGTAAAGAATTCATTGTTTAATAATATAATCTTAAGTCATGCTATTGAGAAGAAATTCTAATAGGTGATTCTAAGGTTAGGGTTAATTGGCTTGAGAAAGTAATTAACTTGAGTAGAGAATTCTCTCTATTAAGAAAAATTAAAGAATAAATTAGATTATCTTTAGGAAAATCACACGTTAGATCTAGGGAAAACAAGATCTAAGTACAATATTAAATCTTGAATTAATTTCCAATTAAATTGCTTTCTTATTAATTCTTGAATTGTATCTTTGTTAATCATTAATTAGTTTTAATAGTAATTTAGATTTACTTTTTTAAGTTTCTTGAAATTTAATTTGCTAGTTAGATAATAAAGATCTAGTGAATACTCGTAATTATATTAGTCCTTATGGGATTGGCATTCAAACTCATATTTGCTATATTATAAATTAATAGGTGCACTTGCCTAATATATTAGGTTATATCCTTATCATTATCATCTTCTTAATCATCCATTAACTCATACTCTGATTCAACTGCTTTGAATGCAGTTGTCTTCTTATTGCTCTCTAGCTCATTTGTATGCTTGATATGTAACTCATAAGCTAGCAACTTCTCTCTTAGTTGACTCATTACTAGCTTGGATAAGTCTTAGGCTTCTTTAATTGCTGTCTTGGCAAAATTCTTAGTATCTTTCGAATAAGATCAAAGTCATCAATCATTTTATTTAGTAAAGCTCATTTGTTAGTGATAGCTGTAAAACGATTGAAAACATCACGTATTTTTTTCACCCGATTGAAATTTAAATGACTGAAATTATTGGAGCAAAGAATTAATGTGAGTATCTTTGATTGCTGTTGCTCCTTTATGCATCTCACTGAAGGTATCCTACATATCTTTCATAGTCTTGTAAGAAGAAATTAAATAATATTCAGATGGAGCAATTGTCATCAATAATAAGTTCTCTGCCTGAGACTTCTTCTCAATTTTTCTTTTCTTATCCTTAATGAGCACTAAATCCCCATTTGTTGCAATTTAAATGTCTTTAAACTCAATAATCTCCCATGAATTGAAGTTAATTACCTTGACATAAGTTTCCATCCTGCATTTCCAATAAGCAAAGTTAGTACCATCGAAATAAGGAGCACGATTTGTAGTAATAGAAATATTGTTTTCCCCCATGGAACTTTGAACTCTAAATAATCAAGAGCTAGCCTCTAATACCAAATGTATGTCCCGATTAGGTAACTGAGAGGGGGTGAATTGGATACTTTAAAATTTTTGTGAAAAAAAAAATATTAAATTCCCCTTTTGATTACTTAATATGATAGGCGCAACAACAATAAGAAACAATGAAATATGAAGTTAAAAGAGTAAGAAAGTAAGAAGACCAGGCGCAAAAGTTATAGTGCTTTAACTTTTTGCTTACTATACTCTTTTAGCTCTACTACCAAGGACCCGATTCTTCATACTGGTGTCGTTTGACTATCCACTTCAAAAGATCAATAATAACTTTGAGAGATTACAATCACTAACATTTGGCTAAACTCAGATCTACAGAGAGTAAAATAAGTAATCCTCACTTCAAACAGCTTTCCTAACACTTAAGGAAATAGGAAAATATTGAGGAAGAAATACAAATGATTTTCTAAGTTTAAGTGTGAGATTAAAATAAAATGTGAAATTCGTGTAAGTAGAAAATCCTTTGAGAAAGCCTCGGTGTGTTTTGAGATAAAGATGTTTTTAGCTTTTCAATGCTGATCTTGTTTCCAAACTTATGTGTTTGAATTTTTGAATTGTTGCAACATATATATCTTCCTCTATAATGGCTAAATACACCAAAATCTGATCACTTGATAATTATCTTCAACCTAGCCATTGAATGAACCAAATCTCCAATTTTTATATATATATATTTTTTTTTGCAAAAATATCTCTAACTTAGTTTACTTGAATTTCAAAATTTGAATTGAGAAAAATCTATTTGAAAACTTTTGGAAGATATTTCTAATATGGTCCTTAAAATTGTCGCCTGTAACTCTTGTTCCTTTGCTGATAAAATTGTTGAAAAAAAATCTTGGCTTCATGTGAATATTCATGGAATAAACATAGACATGATGCTAAGTAATGTTCTTTAATCCTGTATCAGATTTGATTTAACCTGCAATAATCTTTATCTTGATAAATCTCAATAAATCAACAACAGTCAATTTTGAATTTAAATTTGAAATTATAAAATATAGAATGATCTTCACTTGATAAGATATGGATAACCAATAGAGATTTATCCTTTTCCATTCTCTTTGCTTCTCTTAAATTAGCTACCACATATCTTACATGATCTAGTCAAATCTATATTAGTATCTCGCTCACCAGATTATGCAAATAATTCATGGCTTCATATAAAAAAAAATCTACATTATCATTTTTTATGAAAACAATAAAAATTGTCCTCCTTAATTTAATCCCCATGGATAATTGTCCAACTTAGGGGAATGTATTAAATGTATCACCCAAATATACCCAATAAGTAGAGTTAGGCCTTCAAGTAAACAAATTATCTAACTTATAATTGGACCTAATTAATTTTGCACATCTCTATTTATTCCAAAATTTGCCTTTGATAAATCCTTTGAGTTTTGTCCAATTCATTATTTTTACTCCCCTTGATAAATTCTCTGAGCTTTGTCTAGAAAACAATCTATCTTTCCCTCTGAGATATCATCTTCTTCCAAATTATTTCTTTGACTTATTTATTCAATAAATTATACATTGCTTTTAATTTAATCCTATACAATCAATAAATTTCATTAGTTTATAAAATACCTTTTGTTATCATCAAAACTTATAAGAAGAGAACCTGACATTTCTCCCTTTTTAATGATAATAAAAAATATTTTGAACACTTGTAGAAACTTTTAATATAAAAAATGTTCACTTAGATTCTCATAAGTCAAATTTCATGAATAGTGTAGTAGCATAATTTCTTATATATGAAATTATCAATTTTGCAATAATTTTTCCATGTAAAGCATTGTCAAAATTTGTATCTTCAACTTCTTAAATATTTTTGTTTTCTCTTCTACTCTCCTTCTTTTTATTATTAGCAATCTAAGTTTGACTCCCCCTCAATCAATGATTAAAAAAGATATTAACTGCTTTATATTTTATGAAACTAAAACGATATTAACTAGAATCCTTTTTATTTTTTACTTATTTATAAATTAGTACAATGGATTATATACTCCAATTTCATTCCTTATAAATTCATACTTTACTTTATCCAGTGGTTTAGTAAATATACTAGCCAATTGATTATTAGTTGAAACAAATTCTATATTAATATCACCATTATTTATATGGTTGCATATAAAGTGATGTCGAACTTCTATGTGTTTAGATCTTGAATGGTGTACCGAATTTTTTGTTAAATTAATAGCACTAGTGTTATCATTTCTTATAGCAATATTTCTTAATTTTAGACCATAATCAGATAATTGATGTTTGATCTACAAAATTTGGGCACAACAATTACCAATTGATGCATACTTAGCTTTAGCTATAGATAGAACAACAAAGTTTTGCTTCTTGGATGACTAAGAAACCAACTTATCTCCTAAAATTTAACAAGTACTTGAGGTATTGTTTCTATCTATTGTATAGCCGGCATAGTTAGCATTTGAATAACCGATCAAATCAAAATTTTTATTTTTTAGGTACCAAATTTCAAACTTAGCTATGTAAGATATATATTTGAAAACTCTTTTCACGATTGATAAGTGTGTTTTAGTTGGTTTTAATTAGAAACATACACATATACATACATTGAACAATATGTCTGGTCATATTGATCTAATCAAATACTTATATAATTTTTTATTAACCTTCTTACTTGTATCATCAGGGTCTGACCTAGTTCAAGTGGACATAGGTATACCTTTGACATGTTCCATTCTGAACTTCTTTAGGATCTGCTTAATGTACTTTTCTTGATGCACAAAGATCTCTTCACTAGTCTATTTTATTTAGAGTATGAAGAAAGAGTTCAATTCTCCCATCAAAGACTTCTTGAATTCATCCTACATAAGCTTAGAAATCTCCTTGCAATATGATTCATTAGTAGATCAAAAAATAATATAGTCAACATATATCTGAACTTTTAATAGATCATTATCATAATGTTTTAAAAACAAGGTTGTGTCTACCTTGCCTCTTTGGAGCTTGTTTTAATCCATACAGGACTTTTCTTAACTTATACACATAATCTTCTTTAAACAGATCCTCAAATTTTGAAGGTTGTTCTACATAAACTTTTTCTTGAATATAAACATTGAGAAAAGCATTTTTTACATCCATTTGAAATAATTTAAAACCTTTGTAAGATGCAAAAGCAAGTAGAAGCCTAATTGTGTCTAACCTAGCATCTAGTACATATGTCTCATCAAAGTCAATTCCCTCTTCTTGTGAGTAACCTTTAACTACCAATCTTGCCTTATTCTTAACTATTTTATCATGCTCATCTAACTTATTTTTAAATACCCATTTTGTTCCTATGATAGATTTGTCCTTAGGTTTAGCAACAAGTGTCCATACTTGATTTCTTTGAAACTAAGAGAGCTCTTCTTGCATGGCATTTATCCAGCTATTATTAGATAATGCTTCACTAATATTGTTAGGCTCAAACTCAAACAATAAGGCAAAATGATTCTCTCTGCTTCTAAAACTAGCTCTAGTTTTGACTCCGTAATTGATATTACCTATCACTTGTTTAAGTGGATGGTAAGACTGAAATTTGATTGTTCAAGAAGGTTCAGATATTACTTAGCCTACAATTACATAATATACTACTCTATTATTATACAACCATAGTGCCACTTCGAGTAGATAACTACCAGATTTCTACCAAAGTTACCGTTGAAACTTTTGGTGTTCATTTGCATATAAGAATTTAAGCCTTGAAGCGTAACGTGAGAAATTTTAATTTAATCATGAAGTGTATAACTTCTGGACAGTATTGATATATCATGGCAAACAATCAACTTATTAATGAAATTTATTAAATGTGAAAACATTGGGAGTATTAGCCATACCAATGAAAACTATAAACTCCTACCTGGTTCCAATTGTTTGTTCTGTCCTAGTAAAAGTCACTTAGCTATTCATATCCATGATTACTGGTCTCATTATTAGTTCTTAATGTGTAGGTTATATCTCGCTTAATAGTTCTCTTGCTTCCTCCAATCCTACAAGAACTCTCTATATCATGTAATTTTGTTTTCGATAAATTATTTAATAATTAAGGTTTAGCCATAATATCTTGGAGTTTGGTTGCAAAATTTTGACACTATACATCAATAAAATTTTATTTCCCATTGCTATTAATCTTTTGGGCTACATTTTTCATAGTTTGAGCCTCTTTTCAAAAGTAATAAAGCGAGTGCTATTTAAACTAGTAGATGTGAAAATGAATTTACTATAGTCTTGTTTAACAACTCTTTCATCTTCCAATGAATTAGTTTCTTGCATTTGTTGCTCTTCATGATTAGTTTTGCATGCTTCTTTAATTTTAGTTTCCTTTAGTGAAGTGAAATAAAGTGACCAATTAACTATTTACTTTTTCTTTCTAACCCATTTCCTTACATTGCCATATCTGTTGCTTGCCATTTGGCCTGAATTCTCTGTATTTCTTGATTCCCTCCTATTTTCTTTTGAAATAGCATCGTTACCACTCTTAATTGATTAATTCTTTAGCAATTTTTTCCCTCTCAATCGAGACCTGTTGCTTGTATTCCTTCTACCCTTGAAATTAAACATCTATACTCTCCTATTGCCTATCCACATGTTCCTCCTTCTACATTTCCATGCCACTTGTATTTTCTTCATCTTGTTAGTGATGTATTTCTTTTTCCAATCTCTCATGCTTCTTATTTAAAGTTTATCGAGTTGATTTTTCTTGTTTGTTTGACATTGCATCATTATTCCTATTGCAACTCAATGAAATGTGCCTTATACATTCACATTTGAAGCATAGATTTTAGATTCCTTCATATTGAATTTTGCATACAATACCATCAATGATGACTATATGTTTCGAAGGCTCATTAAAATTGACTTATATGCATAATCTGACAAACTTATTATGCTCCATACTGATTGTGTTAGTATTAAGTTTTAAAACTAGATCGGTACTTAAATTGTTGATTCTATTAATTCACTGTCCTTCATGGCTATAATGATTTGCCCCCAATTATGTGTTCACATCGTATGTAGCTGGATCATCCTCCCCAATTTGTTCATGCAAGCAAAAATACGTAACACACGCATTTGATATATTATGCAAGACTGAGTCTCTATAAGAGACTCCTTTTTTTATGCCCCCCTACTGGACACATCCTTCCTTTTACTGTGATTTATGGACTTAGTTTATATTCCATTCTCTTATGCTAACTAGGCAATTTCGTTTCCTAATGCCAATTATTTCCCAAACCTATAAAGATCTTCCTTAAATTCTTACTCTAAATTTTTTATTGATAATGGGGTTTTGCTTATGGTATATGGGGAATGAGTTTATGGCTTTGGTTGATTTCAATTTTCTCCATACTTTAGAGAAATCGAATAGAGAGAGTGGGAGGTCACGGGTCATAGTGTAGAGAGAAAAAGAGGAGATTTCTCTGAGTTACGAGCTTTTGGAGTGGAAATGCATAGTCAAGTTGATGTTAAGGAGTCTTATTTTTAGTGTTGTTGTTTTCATCTCACACAAGGAAACCTTGAATTTAAGAAAAATCAAATATGGGGTTTTTGTTTTTCGGTTCTTTAATGTTCATGGCTAGAATTGTTATGATTTTTATGAAATTTGATTGCAATTGAAATTTAAAGTGTATTCATGATTTAGAAGTTTTAGATACCTTAAATGTGTCATTTATTTGTGAAATTCAAACAAGATATACTTTAAATTTTATTTAGAGGATTCGGGTATTTAAAAACATTTTCTTTTTATTTTTGGATAACTTTATACTAATTTTTCATATATTGTTCGTTGTTGTTTTAAACAAAATTGAGCTTGTGTTGCTTATATCCTACATCTCCTATCAATTGTTGTCTTTTGTTTGATGAATTTTGATAAGAAAGTTAGTTAAATTGGGTCAAAAATCAAAGTTGATAAGCTTTTCCCTTCTTTCTTTGTTCTTTTGCAACAAATAGAGGTAAAAGATAGAGGAACTGTTGGTGGGCCCTAGCTCACATGTATGTTTCACGATCTAAGAGTTTGGGGCTAATTGTATAGTGAGTAATATCAGCAAGGTTGTTGTTTTGGGGTTGGTATACTTTAAAGGTGTCAAGAGTAGATGTTACTCTCTTAATGATGCTCATGGCAGGCTGAAACTAGTTGAATAAGTGGAGCCTCCCAAATATATTGAGCCTGTAACAAAGTTAGGGTGCTCCTAATGAAGATGATGGGCTCAAAATAGTCCTAAGCAAACAAGATGAGAAGGTTAGCTTGCCATTCATAATATTAGCAAAATGAGAAGTTGCAGGACGTTCAAGCACCATAGGGCAACTTTAGGAAGGATGAGCTTTTTGTCCCATGACAAAGGGTATTAGAGTTAAAGTTCCAAATTTCATTGAGGTGCTTAAATACTACTTAATGAGTAGGTAATTCTTGTTAACAAAGAAATAGGCTCCTATTGGTTAAGCTTAAAGGAACAACCATCAGAGAAAAATATCGGATCAAGAGAGGTAATTGTGTCTCAAGTCCTGACTTATATGGGTTAAGCTCAAAGGAGTAGCCACTAGAAAAGTACATCGTTGCAAGAGAGATGATTGTCTCACGAGTTCTATCTTGTATGGTTTTAGCTCAAAAGGAGTGGCTACCGAAGAGGATAATGTTGCAAGAGGGTAGCTTTGTAACTAGTTGGATTTTAGCAAGATCAGCTAAATCCTTTCTAAATGTACTTTAGTAGCAAACTCTACCATTGGACCACTTTACAAAAAATGATCTTAGAGGATACAGGAATAAGTGAGGGCAAGAGGATACTTGTGAAAGCTTAAATTCTTGATGGAGATGATATTGGTTGAAATTAGGCAATGGAATGAATGGGGTTAGGGATCTTTTACAGTGCATACTGACAACACATTGGCTATTATAAAGGCTACATAAATTTAAGAAGTAAAGATATTACGGCCTACAAATTTTGAACCAATTTAGGGGCTTAAGTCATGCTTATTGTATAGAAATGTAGCTTCAATAGAGTAGTTTATTCTAGGATAGGTGTACTATAAAGGTTGGGTTTTGCTTCTCATGACAAAATTGTTCAAGAGCAAATGCCTTTCTCCTAATAATGGTCATAGTAAGATGAAACCAGTTGAAAAAATTAAGCCTCCCACATATATGGTGCCATGCTCCTATTTAGAATAATCGGCTTAGAATAGACTTGGATAAATAGGATGAGTAGGCTAACTCCTGTCCTATAATATGCATGAAAATAAAAAGGCAAAGGATGGTTGAGGTGCCACATAGGCACTTTAGAAGGGATGAACATGTCATCCCATGACATGTACAATAGGTACATGAAGTACATGCATGCTCAAAAAATGAAAGGCATAGTCTATGCCTCAAATCAAATTCATGGCATTCATCTTATAATGGAGTACTCTTACCAATTAAGTTTGAACTCCTTTCATGCTATCTCTGGCACAAATATATATTTTTGTCTTAACATAGGTCAATTTCTTAAAGGACTCAATTTACTTTAGGCCTTAAAAATCAATTTGAGCCACTTAGGTTTAAAATTTTTTTCTTTTCCCCTTAAATAATTAATGATTCTAGTATATCTATGTAAAAATATTTTTCAAAATGTCCAAATTAATAGAATTATGAGCTTGAATTCGTTTTAACTAAAAACTTTAATTTCCTATAAAATGAGCAATTTAAATCAAATAGAGGCATTGTTAACACCATAAATATCTTATATTACCTATTTTTCATAACTTTTCAGACAAGTAAGACAAACTTAACTTAGGAAAATTGATTTTTAATAAAATGCTCTTTTTGCTAAGAAACTCTAACATTGTCAAGTGGCATATACATATTTCAACTTAGATTTATTTTTTGCCTTGAAAATTTCATACCAAATTAAGCTAAGTGAACCACCACAAGACTTTTTTTTTTATTATTTTTCAATTTTTGTATTTTTCTAATTATTTTAAGAAGATGAAAACTATATCTCTTTGAGGTTATGTATTTGTTTTTGAGAGTCTCAAAGAGTGTTAAATATTTATTGTTTTTTTTAAGGAAAAGCGAATTTTCATTAATCAACCAACATCACAATGAGCATCAATAAAGGTAGAAGACAAAACAAATAGAAAACATAAAGATTCTTCAACAAGTAGCTTATGAAGGGCAAATTAGGTGATTGACCACCAATCCAAAGGACATATTCCCCTTCTAATGTGTGAAGCCACCCAATTAGTAACTCTATTAGCTGATCTACATACAAAAACAAAATAGAAACAATGAGCGGGAGCTTAGCTTAAATCTAAGAGAAGATGTTGGATGTAAAGCTAAGTATTCACTGGTTGTAAGGTTGTTCAAGGGAATAGTGGTTGAGTAACTATGTAAGACTCATCCAAATCTATTTCTAAAATATAAGCCTGGCCTGAAACACATCTTTGTCTTACTAATGAAGCATCACAATTGATACGGAATTCCGTAAATGAGCACATAAACTCAATATTACGTGTAACCGGGAGATGGGTCCGGACTGTGAGATGGCTCGAAAGGTAGTCTAGGTTGAGCAAGAGTTCCCGTGCATTGATGATGGATATGATGTACCAATGCCTCATACGAACTCGGGTCACACTTGATATGATGCACAAGTATGGCCGAATATCACTCGCCACTAGTTTATGCTCTAATGGGCTAGATAAGATTAGTACAAGAGTATGTAAAGAGGAAACTTAGCTCAAGAGAGAGTAAAAGTTCAGTGTATTTTATATATGATTCATTATGTAACTATTATATTATGTGAGTATTTATAGTATATAGATAGGGTAAGTCCTAAATTACAAAAAATTACAAAATTGGATCCTTACTTGCTAAACAAAAGAAGAATAATTTATAGGGAAAGCATGAAATTATGGAAAATGAATATACTTAAGTAGAAAGGATAGTATGGACGTCTACTAGGACAACACACTCGTAATTTTGTAGTCCTAATAACGTTGTAAGCTGTGTAGGGGTAGGCCTTGATTAGGTCTAGTCAGCATCGGTAGTTTGGCAGCGCTGATTGCTAGTACTGGACGAGGGTTGGCTAAGGGATGACTCACACTTTGGATTGGCCTTAGATGGTTAGCTACTAATAGTTGTTAGCTTAGCCTTGGCTCTATGGAGATGGCTGTATCCAAATTTAGTGCTTGGATTGGTATGTTCTAGAGGGGTTGAGTTAGCATGTCGGTGGAGAGTGAAGTAGCTCAATAGATTGAACTGAGGTAAATACTGCTCCTTAACACTTAACTCACCTCGGACAGCTTGTTGAACCATCTAAGAAAGCCTTCAGGTTCGGGAGCATGTGATCGATCCTTAATCCTTATCAACAATGCCCTAATACCATACTACCATTCCCCAACTAGAGAAGACAAACAAAACCGTACATTACATTTACATTTCGTAACCTTTGCCGCATTTACTCCGCCAAACAGTTTCGATTTCACAACACTACTAAGCCATCTGGTTGCCTAAGCTTAGACAAAGGAGGGAACTGATTGGTTAAACATAGCAGTATTACATTAGATTTGAAAATTCAGTCTGTTTCCCTCGTCTCTAATCACCACTATTATCACCGAAGATCGATTCGCATGTAGAGGAGTAATGTATTCGGTTATATGCTACTATAAATGAACAAATCTAATCGCCACACAATTACCATCATCTCTAGTTAGCACTATTTCAATAGATAGTGTTTGTCTTGCTTTAGATTTATAATCTAGGTGTTTTGAAGCATTTATGATGTGGGTCATTACTGGAAGTAAGACTTTTTCTAACAGTGTACTATACAGTACATTAGATGTATCCAAGATGAATCTTTTTGCTCTTATCATTGCAGATCAAGAATTAGGGCTTCAACTGTTATGTGAAGCCTCACAACATTCCTTCCCCATGATCTAAGCCCCCTCTAACAAAATAACGTCTAGATTCCTAGCTAAATCCATACTTCCACCACTTAAAGAAAGTTAAAACCCTAGCTTAGCAAACTTCACATCAACTATCCTAAACCAAACACATAATGTCCAATCATAGCATAGAAGTGCATGTTCTAATGTTTCCTCCATTCTGCAGATAAGGCATAAAGGCTGAGCTATACATATCGTTTGAATAGAGATGCCAAAGTTAGAAGGCAACCTGAAAGCGTTCTCCAGTAGAAATGATGAACTCTAGGCAATGTGGGTAAGCTCTAAACTTTCTTCCATGTTTATGAATGAATTACTCTTGAGGTTGATGCTATTTGATTGTTTAGTCTAATGTGTGCAGAATGTAAGATCGCAAAGGCAGAACACATTACAGGTGAAAGGCCATATCAAATAGTCTTTGCCTCTAAATTCAGATATAGGTAACCTTCTAATGGCTTGAAATTCCTCATCTAATAGATGTTGACTGCTTTATGTCGAGCCTGATTTTTCAATTTCTTTTATTTAAAATTAATTTCCCCTATTTCCCGATTAATACTAAACCCTAACCCGTTTAATAGTAATCCTCGACTAAAGAAATTGAAAAATTCCAATTTTTTTATCGAAAATAATTTTTGGAGTCGCCACCCGGCCGAAGTCGGGAAAAAAAAAAAAAGAAATCGTAATCAATTGGGTAGATTGATTACGATTTGGTTACCGGTCTTTGATTTCAATTTTAAATAAAGAACTAAAGGGTTCCAAGTTTGGAGGCTAACCTATTAAACCCTTAATGGGTACCACTATTTATTTACCAAAATTAGGATTATTCTTTCAATTATAATATTTAAAAAATAAATAAATAAATAAAATCAAAAGAGATAAAAAAGAAGGACCTAAGTTTTTACATATGTTATTGTCGCCCCGAAGGTGCCTACGTAATCGTTAGCTGGGATCAGGCGATCGTAGTTCTTTCCAAAAAAATTTAGTGTGTTGGTTTATTTTAATTTTTGAAAACCTACCGGGTTTACGTTATTATCAATTTATTCGGTTTATTTAAAAAAATCTAAAGGGGTCCTAACTCTTGAATATTTTCATTTTATCAAGAAACTCTCCAAAAATTTATTATTTCTTATTTCCAAAATAAATTAATTTTTTAAGTGAGGAAATCTTAAAGTCATAATGCTAAAAATATACCTAAGCATATAAATACATAAACATATATCTATTTACCTATCATGTCATAAACTTAACTAAATAACTAAGAGAATTATAATGATAAATAAAGAAACAAAAAAATAAATAAAATAAAAATAATCAAAACCGAACCTGACTTGGGCTGTTCGGTGAGGTGTTGGTGTTGGTTTGTCGAGCGTGGAGACGTGACAGTCAGTGCTGAAACATGCGCTGTGGTGCTGTTGTATAGAACGTATTGCTGTTCGCCTGGCGTTGCTGTCTGCCTGGTGTCCCTGCTGTCCGTTTAGTGTTGAAGGGATTGAAGACTTTGTGTTGCTTGAATGGATCTGTTGCCTTCAGATTACGTGGTCTTCGGCTTGTCGTGGATTGAAGGTTATTGCTTGACGTTTGTTTCGATTTCAGATGGGGATGGCGAGTCAGCTGCAATGCACACTCATGCGACAATTGCTAGCGTATTGGTTGATGGGCGTCCGGGAGCTCGGTGGCAAGTGGGACTTGGATTTGTACTTTGTGGCCGTAGCTGCTACGGTGCTGCTGTCCGTGTTTGTGCGACAAGGGCTGGTCGTGGATGAGGTGGCGGAGTGAAGATGATGGACAATAAAGTGTGGCAGTTGTCGAGGATGGCATTGTGAATTGAGGGGATGTTTGGTTTAACGATGAGTAGAGTTTTCTGCCGAAGGGGACGTTGGATGAATCAATGGTTAGTTTTGGTGCATGGAAATCAGATCGAGGACATGGCGATGGATTGTTGAAGATTTGTCAAGCGTGCATTGAAGGAGTGTCAATTGCTGTCGGCTTTCAGATTGTGGATAGCGTCAGGCATTTGGAGTTGAAATTGTTCGGTTAGATAAGGATGTGGATTTGTGTTTCGCGTGTGTGGGGCTGTGACGTGTGTGTGTCTCCAAGCATGTGAGTTGTGCATTGGCGTCAGTATGCACTTGGATTGTACATTGGAGCGTGTAGCTGCTGTGGGACTTCAGGGGCATTGCGGTAGCATGGAGCTTCATTGATCAGCTTGTGTGTGTATGTTTATAGAGTCTAAATCATATCACATCTTATCATATCTAACTATATCTGATTCGGTAATTAAACTAGATTCAAATGAATTCAAATATGATTTAACTAAATTCTTATGATTTAAATAGATATGACCCATTTTTATCTCGCTTCTGCAGAGATAGAAAAATAAAAACATAGATGGTGCTTGCTGAGACTCGAACCCAATACCTCAAATTAAATCTACTCAATGCTCTAATATTTATCCGTTTGGCTATTGACCTATACCTTAACATTTAATACAATTAAATAATACTTAAACTATTCAATTTCCTAAAATAAATTTTTTTAACTAAACTAAAACTAAAACTATTTGTTCTAAAAAAAAAATTACTTCCTAAAAATCTACAAAAATCTTTTTTAAAATAATTTTTTTTCTTTTCTTATTTTTTTTGGTATTTTCATCATTTGTTAATTTTTTATTATTCTTATCTTTTATTAATTTTTTTGTTATTTTTATTTTTGAATTAGGACCCTTTTTGTAAAAATAAAAATTGAGACTACATAGGGACAAAAATTAGGTGTCTACACTTTATAATCACCAAACACCTTCTTCCATGCTCATATGATCATACACTTACAAATTAGGATCAATATCCAATTCCTAGCTTAGTTTTGGTGGATCTAACCCTTGCACACATCGATCTCTACTCACGTAAAAACTCTTTCAATCTCCTACATCACAAATTGCACAACGCATAAGCATATCCTAACCCTTCAAAACATTGCTCTACACCCAAGAAGCACGCCCACCTCTTCTTGCAAATCTAAAATCATAATTAGGAAAATACCTACTTTTAAGTACCCTCGCCCATAAAGATTATGGATGATGATCCAATAGCCAAGCTAATTTTGCCAACAAGCTTAAGTTGAAGGCTTCCATATTGCTAAAACCCAATCCTTCCTTCTATTTAGGGATAGTTGAATGATCTCATCTGACCCAATGTAGTCTAGACTGATCACCCCTATACTTCCCTACTAGAACTGTGATAAGATGGAATCAATTGATCTACACCAATACTTTGGGAATTTGAAAATTCCCACTGAATAAGTTGTATGAAGCTAACAACTTGTTCAATATTTATCAATTTGCTTCATTAAGAGGATAATGGCTCCATCCCTGCAATTTCTTTTCTATCTTCTCTTTCACAAATTGTAAAGCTTCTACCTTAGACCAACCTTGTAAAGTGGGTAAGCCCAAAAAACTTTTAGGTTATTCCATTGCTGGAATGCATAGAATATGCTACATAGCTGTTTGCACATCAGTTGGTGTATTAGTATTGAAAAATAAGGATAATTTTTGGAAATTAATCATTTTCCTTGTAGCTTGACAATAAACATCAAATAGATATTGTAAATTCATAACATTAATCTCCTTTGCTTCTAAGAAAAATAAGGAATCATTTGCAAAAAACAATTGGGTTACAGTAAGACAACACCTATTAAATCTAATCCCTTTAATCACTCCTACCTCAATTACCTTCATTAAACCCCTAGAAAGGACATCGGCCACTAAGATAAAATGATAAGGCGAACAACTTTCCCTACTTGATTACCATTAATGACAACATTAAACTCAATGAATGAGATTCATTCCATCATCCAATCCACCCAAGTGGATGAAAAACTCAATTTTAGAAGAAGTTCTCTCAAAAAATCTTATTGCACCCTATCATATGCTTTACTTGTATCTAGCTTTACTGTAAAAAAAAAAAAAAAAGTAATCTTCCCATACCTTTTATTTTTTAAGAAATGGAACATTTTATGTGCAACAACAATATTATTTTAAATTAAACATCCTAATAAAAAGGTACTCTGATTCTCAGTAATGATATTATGTAAAAAAGGCTTTAATCAATTTACAAGGATTTTAGAAATTATTTTGTACAGATTGTTGCACAAACTAATAGGCTAAAATTAAGAAACACAATTAGGTTGGCGACTTTGGGTATTAGCACTAAATTGGTATCATTTAGTGAAGTAAGAAGTTTACCTATAGAAAAGAAAACTGGACTGCTCTTATCATTGAATCTCCAACAATGTTCCAATATAACTGATTAAAAGCCTCCTAGAAATCCATCTGGTCTTAATCCCTTCTAGGCACTTACTTGGAAAACAACCCACTTTATCTCATTTTGAGTGATAAGAGCATAAAGAATCGTGTTATCATCTGCTAATGTTGCAGCATCTACCTATCTTAAACAACTCTTGATTCCATGTTAACCATTTGTCTTGAAAACACTTGAAAAATGAGAGGCAAAAAGCACACCAATCTCAGGCTCAGATTCGATTAGTGTACTACTGTTAGTCCGAAGTTGCTATATTTTAACTTTTTGTCGCCTCTCTATAGTGGATTATTGAAAATTGGAAGTGTTGTTATCACCATATATTAATTGTAATATCTCATAAATTAGCAATCAAGACGTAAACATCTGAGTATTAGGATAAAGTCCTATCCTTGTACAATTAGGGTTAGTAGTCGATTTAGGGTATTCGGGAAAGTAAATTGATTAGGTTAGAAACTTGATAACTCTAATCGAGGAATTCTCGTATGTTTGGAAATCTATAAAATAATAAGAATATCAATAATACAATCAAAATAGTGGGAATTTACTCTATATGAGATTCTAAAATCGAATTTAAGGCTTTCAAGAAAAATTATTCGATTGAGCTCAAACTTTACCACTTAGTTAAAAAAGTTATTTGAAATGACCCAGTAAGGTTAGATTTAAAAAATAATGACCAAAAATCTTAATTTTAGCCTTAGAAGTGTCATTAATCATTATAGCATAAAACTAATCGAAACTCCTAAAACTGAACTTGGAATATAATGAGAACTTAGAGATAAGTTAATTAGGTAATAAAAGAAAATAATATAGCATAATATACTATATGAGTATACACATATTTTTATAAGTATACCCAGTATTTATAATAAATATACCCATAAATTAACATAAATTATATAATTATACATAATAAGCGATAAAATCATAGAATTAAATAGGAAAAGTATCTTAAAAATAAAAAATATGCTAGAAACACGATTACATATATATAATTACTCATTACATATATGATATATATACGTGTATATTATCAAAATCATTAAATACTAATATAAAATACCAAAATACCTAAAATATCTTCTAAAAATTATAAAAAAAAATAAGAAACAACATGGAATATGATTAGATTAAATGTTGAGTAGTTTAAAAAGAATAACCAGTTGCGTCAAAAGTAACTAAACAAAAATTTGGCACCTCATACTTGCAAATTTCTTTAAAAAATAACCAAATAAAAAAAATAATTACTTATGGTTAAGAAAAATTCCAACTAACCTAAAAAAATATAAATAGGATATTAGGACTTAGATTTAACATTTTGGGAACCAAAAACACCTAAAGAAAATTCGAAAAAATATTTAGGAAAAACAAAGTAAGGACCGAGCCTAGCTAGTTCCCAGAACAAACCTTGATTTGCTGTGACACCCTTTTACCACCATGGAGCACCACCAATTGCCTTGCTAGCCAACATACCTCCATTAGCTAATGGTGGCCAAAGCACCAACGAACAAGTCAGTCAATTTTCTACCTCGTTTTTCTTATAAATTAAAAAAATATTAAATTAAGTCAGAAAATTATGAAAAAAATTATATATAGGTTATCTTAGATATAATTTCATGTTGTAACTTTATTTTTTCAAAATTGTAATTATTTTATATACATGCTTAAGAAAGTCACTATTCATCCGAATTTTGACTTTCAAAATAAATATACTAAATTATGTAGTTTCTAGCTCAAAATTTTTGTGTAGGATATACATGATATATAGACAATTTATATGTAGCCTGATTTTTTATTTGAATATTTTTAATATTTATTATATTTTTAGGCCTAAAAATAGCTCGCAAATAGACTGAAATTATGAAATAAATAAGAAATTATTAAATTAAATGATGAAATAGATATGTACTGATTTCTAGTGAATAATAATAATGTTGGGATAAGTTGAAATCAATTTGGTGCAAAAAGGATTATAATTGGGTAATTTAAGATAATTCATAGGTAAAATCGTAAATACAAATATAGAAGCGATAGATCGAAAACTTGAAACCAAGTGTTAGTCTATAGAAATTTTTGGAGAATTATTTGGTAACCCAAGTTATTTATTATGAATTTATGTAATAAAATAGCTTAAATAACGAACCGATACCCAATTCTAGTAATAATAAGTTAAAATATGATAAATAGCTGAATAAAAACTATGTGTATGTATATTGATCAAATTAGATAAAAAATTATATTTTTAGTATATTTAATAATATTTTACTGATTGAGATGTGTTATACGTATATTAGGATTAGACAATACTTATATTATAGGGTTGTATTGACAAATTAGGTAAAATATAGTTTAATAACGTAAATTATGTACTGTACAATAATAGTTGATTATATACATATAACTGTGTTAAAAACTCGAATTACTTGTTAAAAGTTATCTTTAAAAATAGGACCTGTAATACGTATCGTTAAGTATGTATAAATCGAATGACACTATTTTTACTAAAATCAAATCTTAAGTAATATAATATATAACTCTATAAAATTACTAAAGTGTATGTATTACGATAATCCTATCGGAATTAAAATGTGATTTAACCTATTTAAAGTATGCTTCAATACGATCAAAACAATATATAATATGTAATAATATAAATTACGTATATTATTAATAATTAATAACTTAACTCGGTATATATATATAATTATATATTATAGTGATAATATATTCTTATATATATAACCGTTTTAGATAAAACCTTAATGTTTTCATAACTATTACGAAAGCTGAATTTATGTTTCATATATATAGGGCCTCCTAATGATCAGACTATTCACGATACGAGTTTTCTGAAGTGAGAATCAAGACAAGTAAATGGGATCAATACTTCACAGCATTTTGGGATATTATTTCAAAATATCTAGGGATTTTGGTATGTATTGGCTTGTGATTGTAGTTAGTTGGTTATGAATCATTTGAGTTTAGTTGATTACCCTAAACATGAATTAACTCAAACTTGACTTAATATCTAACTTGATACGTATTGCAACCCACTAGGGGTAACAACTAGAATCCTTAGGCTAAACACAGACTCCTTCCGATGAGAATAGCTGAAATAGACCTTTCCCCACCCTTAGTTAAACTAAGTGACAGGAGAGAAGATCGTGGCAAGGTTAAGGGTCGTGGTTCAAAAGTGGTCACAATAGAAGGGTGTTCTCCATTGTATAAGCCCCGGTTTGGTCTCGATTTGCGAAGTGCGTGATGTTAATCTCCTTAACTCTGATCAAAGCAAGCGAAATTTTTCTAATCTCATGACAGACCGGATAGCGTCGTATAGTGGTATTTGCTTGTACATGCATTGCATCTAACCAACTTAGTTGAAAATCCTGCTTATGATGTACTAAGTCCATACTTCTATCTCCGCCTCACTTACTGAGCAAGTTATCGCTCATTCCCCTATAGTTTATTTTATAGGTTTCAAATGGATTACAAGTGCCTAACCAATAGCAGTACACTAGTAAACTAGGATAGGAAGTGAGATGCAACAAGAAACAGCTAGATATTGGCCTTAATATTAACTTTTATCTTTTAAGAAAAAACTACACAAGACTCCTCAAAGGACTTAGTAGTTTTCAATATTTTAGTCTGTAAGTGAAATGATAAGTACCTGTAGGACTTACTATCACTCTTTTATAAGGTCAAATTATAAATTTATTATTACAAATTATTTCAAAAGATTACTCTACAGGTCTATATCAAACGAGTATCGAATTGGACACTTCAAAGGGGTAGAGTCGAGTATGTCTAATATGAACTAGGTCTTAGATAGCAACTGTGAGGACACTTTCTATCTTAGGATAGTTCACATGACGGGACTGTTAAGATTTTACATTTTCGGGGTGTGACATTAACTACTTCACTTTTGATTGTTAATGCCAATAAAGTTCTTCTCGACGTCAAACTTCATTTAATTTTGATTGTATCCGGTCTTCTTCCTCTAAATTTTCATTGTCCACATTTGATTGCAACCAAGTAAGTTGAGCTTTCAACCAGTTGATTCTCTTACGGTTTTTGGGGAAGGCAATATTACTCTAATGAGTAAGCTTAATACTACAACTAATCAAAGTTGACATAACTTCTTGTAAACTGCAACAGCGACCAGCACTATGCAAAACTCATTACATCACTGTAACACCTCAAAACACAAGATATTACAGACTGGTACGTATCTCTAATGATACTTTAGACAAAATATTCAACTAAAAACTCTAAATAATACTCTAAAAATCTCCAAACAATCTTATACAATTAAATCTCCAAATAATGCTAAGATAACTTCTAGTTTAGAAATATTAATGCCCAATCAATTAACATTACCACATAAGACTAAATAATCTTATCAATTAATTTCTAAGGATATTCTTCATTACTATACATAGTCCTCACTCTTCCCATACCCAAGGTAATAATAATTAGCTCTATAAGTTATTGAAGTTAAGCAGTACAATTGCAAGTCTTGTAACTGAAAATATAATAAAGTGAGCCGAAGCTCAATGCGCAATACACAACTACTTGCATGTGATTAAACAATGCATAATCATATGCGTAGAAATGAAAAACAAGTAATCAACACAATTCATTCATTTATCTTTACTTTTAAGTTAGTCACATAAACACATAGTAATGATCCTTACAACTCAATCACATCACAATTCATATTACAACCTAATGTTTGGGTATGCCTCTTCGAGCCTTTCTACAACCTAATGTTGGGCATACCTTTTTGGGCCCCTTTACAACAACCTAAATCTACCCCTAAATCATTTCTAAGTAAGACTTCATTAAGGATAACACGTTGCAACGATCATCGGGGTTGCCCCCTAAAGATTTGCGATTGCAAGCCTGTAGGATAAGCTAAACACAAATAACAAAAAGATATATAAAATGGATATACATGTAAATCGTTTTAATTTTTGTTATCCTAACATTCACATACAACAAGCAAGTGTCATGTACCTTGATATTTATAATTCGTTACTAACGAATTAAGCTTCACTTTAAATCTTAGAAACAATAAATACTCATTAAACTTCTTTGAATATTGAATAAATGATTTCTCCTAATTAAAACTCACTTTTAAACCATTTAAATCTCTTTAAATTCACTTAATTATACATTAAAGGGGTTTGCTTTAAAAGTAAAAAAGGAATAAAACAAAAAGAAGAGTAAAAACTTAACTTAAAAAAGCAAAGCTTATGACACGGTCAGGGACACGATCATTTCTTTTTGGCCTTATAATTTACTGAGTTACACTTCATTATTGCAAAAAACACGACCGGGAACAAGGTGGTGTCTTTCAGTCATGTAACTTTCTAGCCTACCAATCTACGTCGCCTACTGCAGCAAAGATATAATCATATCTTTTGGTCACGTAATTTTCTAGTCGAACTTTTTTTTTTCCCTCTTTCGCCTAAAACCTTTCCAAACTTATTTTATCCTCCAACATCTTAACACATAGATCAAAACACCCTTAAATTATTAAAAACAACCCAACTTCTTAACAAAAACCTCATTAGTAATGTATCCAAAATTCCACATCTTTAAACCTTTAAGTCAAATTCAATATTTACTCCACAATATAAAAAATTTCCATTACTTTTAGCTCTTTAACCACTAAATCATCACCAACAGCTTCTTAAATAAAAAGATTATAAGAAAAATCTACGATGTAAGGGATACTTTATCTTGATTTTGATGATTCTTTCGAGTTCTTTGTTTTCTCACAGCCAAACAACGCATAACCCAAAAATATTAATGTGTATCACTCAAATTTAATCAAAGCCTAAATTCTATAATTGACTCTTCGCTTACCTTTGGAAGTCTCCAGATACTATAATAGCCTTATGATTCCTTTCTTCAAATGAGTTATATTACCAAGAGGAATTTAAAATTAATCTAACCTTTTTCTCTAAAAACCAATAAGTTTTAACAAAATACTTGACATATCTTGAGGGTTTCTTAGGTTTATAGGAAGAGAGTTTTATCCTATAGTATACAATGAGTTAATTTATGCATTAGTTAGGTTAAGACTATGTTAATATCTCCTTATAATTCCGTTAATACTCTTCATTAAATCACGATTTAAGACTTTAATATCTCTTGCTCAAAACTTAATTACTTTTGTTCTATTTTTATGAGTTTTACTGTTTTATATCTTTTTTTTTTTTCATGGTATTACAACCACAGCTTGACAATCATTAGAAAGCCGCCACTGGTTTTCAAATATAAACCGTTTACTTCCTTGAGGAGAAGAATGATATATATTAATGATCAAGACTGAATGGTCTGATCCCACAATAGGCTCATGAATAATGCTGGTCTTGGCATAACTCTGTATCTGATCAGTTGAACCCAAACATCTATCCAATTGCTCCTTTACACAAACACCCTTGTTTCGATTACCAACCCAAGTAAACCGTTGTCCCCCAAAACCCAGATCAAGCAAATGGGATTTGGATATCATGTTTTGAAAGGCCGGTAATTGCCTTCTATCTCTCTTTCTATCCCCAATTTTTTCATTTTCATGAAGAATTTCATTGAAATCGCCTGAACATAACCAAGGCCCAGTAGTGACGGCTGAAATGTCAACCAATTAACTCCATCAAACAAACTTATCATGAAAATTACATGGTGCATAGCGCCAAGTGAAAGTACCCAAGAGAGAGCCATCTAACTGCAACACGTGTGTGTATAAACCATGCACTATTATGAAGAATATTAACTTGGACATCAGCAGTCCACCAAAGAGATAGTCCCCCGCTTAATCCTTACGGAGCAACATAGAATCTGCCACTGTACTTCAACTTATTTCGAACTCGCCCCAGCTTGCTGTCTCTATTTTTTGTTTCGCATAGGAAAATGATAGAGTGATCATATTTGTGCACAAGGTCATAGAGGTGTCGAATCGTCAAGGATGACTTGAATCCTCGACAATTCCATGACACGTATGGCTGTTACGGGCCAGCCAACAACAACACCGCCACCTGAGATGTCAATAATTGCAGGAAAATCTTCCGACACCGGAGAACAAGCAATGGAATCCTTGGGCTCTACAGACTGGTGTAAAGCTTCCTCCACTGACTCAAATGATGGCTTCTGTTTTCTTTTCAATTTAGTTGATCTCTTCGTAACAGCTCTTTTTGTCTTCATATCAACACGCACTGAGTATCGAATCCTTTTAGTGGAATCCTGAAAGACATCCTCGCGCTCACGTTTTAAATGAAGTCTTCTGAACACACCTGAAAAATGATTTACCTGATCTGAGCAAGGCATAGACTGCACCTCAATACTGTAACGTAAGGCAGTGTGTTCAGAAGAGGAAACTGCAGTAATAACATTGTCATCATCCGCCACCTCGGTCACAAAATACTTTGAACTATGTTCATCACCAACATTAGTAACCGTTGGGACATTATCCCATGTAGTTGTACAATTAACCGTTACTACTACCGAATCTTGTGTAGTGGATGATGCCACCAGAATCCCGACTCCAGAAAATGTTTCAGACGCCAAAGTCACAGGCAGGGAAGTACCAGAAGAAACACCCGGAGAACAAAGATGTGAAGGACTAAAAGGCGGAGAAGCCAGGACAAAAGAAGTCTGGACTGAATTTTTCAAATCCCCTTTAGAGCACTGCAAAGAAGCAAGAGGACCAGGCGGCTGAAAAGCCGAAACCAGAAGTCCTCCTTGGTTAGAAACCCCAAGGTCCAAAGGACGGGATAGCCGAGCACTCACATTAGGTAAAAGTGAACCCGACGCAATCAATGGAGCTTGCTCCTGAGATAAAGCAATAACATTTAATCCTTGTGAACTAGTCATAAATCTTGGAGTTGACGATACTCCATAATCTCTAACAGATGGAGCACACAGATTGGGGTCATAATAGATATTTGAGTTAGCAGAATGATGGCAGAATTTTGCAATATGTCCCAAGCGGGCACAGGTAAAACAGAAGTCCGTCAATCGCTCGTACTTAACATACACCCAATATTTATTCCCATGTTTCCGATTCATCCACGCACCAGTGGCTAATGGCTGTTCAGGATCAATCCGCACCTTAACACCCAGAAAACTACACCTCAGGCCTCTGTCAGAGTGGATTGGATAAATACCAACCACCATACCCGCAGTTGCACCCAACTTACTAGCATTGTTGAGTGAGATATGCTCCAGATGAAGCCCATGAATCTGGATCCAGAAGAAAAGCGAAGAAAAGATTATATCCTGAACACTCATGCCTGCCTTCCAGTCTTCCAACGCAACACAATGTCCCATAACTGCCCATGGACCATCTAGACATACAGCAGAAGCCACATCACAATTTGGAAAGGCAAAAAGAAAGAAGTTAGTACCCGAGCATGAGATCTTCACATCTCCATAAGGAGCTTGAAAATGTTGATGACGCCAGACCTGTTTAGCCGTTTATCTGAAATAATTTTACCCACCATTAGATGTTCAGTAGCACTGACTAGTTCAATCTTTTCTTCCAAGTCTAAACCTTGTAAAGAAGGATCAGTCATAGAAGAACCCGGATGTGATTCATGAGACACAGCAGATTCAGCCATGACCAGAACAAAACCAACAAGAAACGAATGAGAACAAGAGAAAGGAATAGAAAAGTATACCAACAGACACTGGATGTAACACAACTATTCAAAGTTTTAGAATGTTGACAAGACAGGAACAGAAAAGCACGAAACAAACAAGACAAAAAGCGAAAGACTGCATACCAAGACAGTGTGCGGTGTCAGCAGTATAATTCGAGATGAAATGTAGTGCAATGCAATGTAACAAGACAGAAATTAGAAGAACATGTGAATAAATTACTACATGTATAGAGCAGTTAAACTCATCAAGGATTATCTATGTAGGATGTGATCAAGCAGGAAGTGAGGTCGAAACTATTAAGAGTAACCGTCACACATTAAATGCAGCCGCCACCAAGATAGTGGGAACATGTCTCACTAGAGACAGAAAATTTAAATTTAAGGCAGTTAGTATGCTTCAATCGGGTATTTTTTAATATCCAATCTTTATTTTTTATGAGATTTATATCGTTTTTTATCTCATTTTTTAATTTATATTTATTTAAATCTTAATTATTAAACTAATTATAGATTTAATGGATTAAATTTAAAATAGTATGAATAAGTGATATTATGAAAGGTAGAACGAATTTTGTAAAAAATATGAAGAGGTAATATTTGTTGTGATTAGTAAGAAGCCTTTCTTTAGGGACAGTTGTCCTTGTGTGGGTTATGGCCTCTAAGCTTTGGGAGTGAGAAGGAGCAGGATGGTTGAGAGAACAGTAGCTTACTAGTAACTAAAAACGAAAACTCAACCAATAAATCCTCGACTTCCAGAGAAAGATATGCTTGCATATTAGTATTGAAGAGAGGTGAGGGTTTTTGGCCCAAAAACTAGTCCTATCAAAGCAAACTGCCCGAATTGTTTACTTTTTGAATATATGTATGATTTAATCGAAAGGAAATGGCATATGATTATATATATTTTTAAGAAACATTTCTTTTTACTAGGATTTATTAGAGCATGGTGCTAATGATATTAATTCTTAATAGTATATTGCTATGTGTTGATGAATATCGATGGTCATAAAATAAAGTGGTCACTTGAAATTATTAACATAACCAGAAAATAAACAAAATGCTTGTTTTTAATTTGAACTTTAAATCCGGTAGTCATTTAATTTCACATGGCGTTATGAAAATTTCCATATAATAGGAACTGATTTTTTCTTCTTTTTCTGAACCGAACATCTGTATATACTGTCGTTCTGCCTGTCCACATGTTCCTCCTTGTTCTACATTTCCACGAACTCTTGTATTTACATCAACTTCTTGTTTCTGTGTTTCTTTCTCCAATCTTTCATGGCCTCACTCAAGTTTCTAGAGTTTTGACTTGTCTTTTTGTTTGACATTACTCTGTTATTCCTATTACACATCAATTCAGTGTGCCCTATGCATCCACATTTGAAACATAGATTTTGGAATTCCCTCGTATTGAATTCTATATACGATACCATCAATGATGACTATATACTTCGAAGGCTCACTAAAATTGACTTGTATTCATTATCCGGTAGACTTACCCTATTCTGCATTGATTGTATATGTTTCAAATCTTAACCTTGGCCCCATTTAGTATTGAAACCAACGATACTATTTTACAAATCTTAAAAGTAACTTTTACTCCCTAATGGTTTTAGGTCGGTGTCATTGTTTTTATGAATCATTTGTTATTTTTCCAATCATTGGATTTATGGTTAACGTGTCGCTCATTTGATCACTTGCCTTTACACTCTTTTTTTTTTTTTTAATTACATACTATTAGAGTTCTTTCTATTTCCAGTTTACAAATCATTTATCTTATTTTTTGGTTAAGATTATTTCAATCCATTCATTTGAAAAGGTATTGTTATGATCATGTCATCTTCATTTGTATAAAGATTATAACTACAATTAAATGATTGTAAAAATGACATCGATATTTATTAGTTAGAAGGACACGATTTTCAAATTTTTAATTTCAATAAATATAAGAATTCAAGACACATATATTTTTCTAGATGGACGTTTTCTTTTTCGTATTTATTTATTTTTTCCTTTCCTATTGGCACGTGCAACATATATGCTAATCGTTTACTTATAAACATCAATTTTTCATGACGAAAATAACAAAACTTTCATTCTCTCACAGATTTGAACTTTCATCTTCTTTCTCTTAAGTTTGCATATTTTTTCGTCGCTGATTTCATTTGAAGATCACTTCAAGATTTATCCTTTAATTATATTTCCGAAATCCGTTTATCAACCATTCGTTTAAGGTAGTTGGCTAATAAAATATCTCAATGTCATGGGTTAATTTTGTAAATTCTCATATAAACTACCAATCACAGTTAATACCCTACTATTAGCATCAAGAGTGCTCCACTAACATTGTTATGATTTATGGTTTTTGCATAAAGGAATGCCGAGAAAGAGAAATTAGCTACCAAGTGTTTGATGTATATCATCTAATGCATTGTAACTTCTCAATTCGAGGACATGATGATTCGTTTTTATGGAACACTTTTGTCATTTGAAAGTTCATGTTCCGTGTGTTTATTTATTACACGATGAGTGAATATTATTTGTAGTTCATCCAATGATACAATTCAATTATTTTTTATTATTATTACTATCATTATTACTATTAATGTTACTATTATTATTATTATGAACTTCGAAATCCACTATATTTATAGAAATTCTATTGAATGCTTTAGCATTCGAATTCCTATAAATGTATCTCAATTTCTTTGACTTTGCTACCTTCTCATAGGCTTGTATGGTTTTGTTCTTGATTTAGACTTAATGAATACACACAAAGTTTAAATTTCTTCAACTTTTATGAAGATCAATTGATATGGTTACTGCTTTAAGGACATCATGGAAGGGGTCTAAAATATCATGTATAATGTAATTATCCTGTTAGATAAAGTTGGCATGATTCTAGAGATTGTTTTAATATTCACAACCCTTATAAACTATTGTTGTTGAATCTTTATTGCTTATTTTTTTGGTAGCTATCCTTACTTATAGCTTAATTTTATTGATTGTTGTAGGAGATATTGATCCCATTTAGTATCAAAACCAACATATTGTTGTACAAATCTTAAAATTAGTTGTTACTCGCTAATGGTTTTAGGTGGGTATCATGGTTTTTATTAAACATTTGTTATTTTTCCAATCATTGAGTTCATGGTTAACTTATCATCATTTAATCACTTGCTTTTACTTTTTTTTTTATTACATATTACTAGAGTTCTTTCTATTTCCTCTTCTTCTTTTTTTCGATAAAAAAAAAAAGAAAGTTGCATTCATACTAATAAAGACTTAACCAGCATTACACAAAATTGCTCCTAATGGAGCACAATCCTACTCTAGTCTTAAATTAATAGATTGAGCAGGTATTGACACTTTAATCAATCTAGTACACTTAACACCAATTACATCATTGATCATCAAAATATTTATGAGTTCTTTAGGAACTTTGTTAAAAAACAAATAGGAATCTAACTTATTATGAACTTAGTGAGCTAACCAATCAACAACTTGATTTCTTTTTGACGGGATAGCTTCAATTTTCCATCTTCACAAGCATAACATTATTTCATTGCAAGCATTTAATACATTATAATATTTTATCTTGGTGTTTTGATTAAAAGATAAAAGCACAATAGCAATCTTGGAATAAGTTTTTATTGCAACATGTATTAATCCTTTGTGAATGTAGTAGGATAAGCTCCAATAAATCGCCCATAACTTAGTTGTAACAATGTCAATGTTTCCTAACTTATAAGAATAACAAAAAATCCAACGCCCCTTAGAGTTTCTTATAACTCCTTTAGTTGAAACTTTATTTTTCAAGATATTTATTGATCCATTTGTGTATAGGCTTACCTATGTCTCTAGAGTTTTTGTAGGCTAAATTCCTCACCTGTAATCTTATAAAACTGTTTTTTTTTTCCTTATTTAGGTAAACCCAATAATCATGACCTAGTATCTTTGTGGCTTCTTAAGGATTTGTCGTAATAGGATCAAGTTGAAATAATGTTTAATTTCTCATGATCCATATACACCACAGCATAAAGCCAAATGTGAATGCTTTATGAGGCTTAGCTCACATATCTTCCTTTTTGCTAATGTGACAGTTGTGCTTTATCCATGCAACAAAACTTTTATTTAAATGGAGCTTTAAGTCTTCTTGTTTGCTAAAGCTCTATTATATTTTCAAGTTTTGGACAGTAGACAGTTTCTAAACATATGTCACAATGTTTCTTCAGGGTTTCCACATCTTGGACATTGAGCATTTAGCAAAGTGTTCCCCCTCTTTAAGTTTACTACTGTTAATAGACTGTTATACTGAATTCTCCATAGTAGGAGCTTAATTTTTAGACAAAAAATTGAATGCCAAATCCACTTCTAGTTTATCTCTTTCTTTCTTTCTTTTTTTTTTTTTTTTTTTTGCTTTTTCATTAGCTAGCTATAAATATCAATAAGAAAGATTAGCATCCGGGCATTCATAGACAAGCTTTTCTAATCTTCCCTTTCTAGGAGTGCAATAAGCCTTACAAAGTTTACTATTAGATAAAAAATAAGAGAGCCAATCTTCTCTTCATTTCAAGAAAGTGGCCCCTTACAACATTCATGAATTATTAGGTTTAATGCTTGCAAATGAATAACTCTAACAATAAAGGTATCCAACCATTTGTCTAACCAAAATTTTGTGCTTTAGCCATTGCCTAGCATTACTACTTCATTTTCTTGAAGCTGTTGATGTCTTTCATGTAGGTTTTTTACTAGAGGTGAAGCATAATTAAGCCTTGGAATACTATTATCAACCTTCACTTTTTTGTGTTTTGCTTTTACTAGCTATGACCAAAGGACATTCCTCGTTTTAAATTCCTAGTATCTTTTTATTTGATAAGCCTCATTGTGCTTTGTCAAATTAATGAATGTTAGACCTCTAAGCTCTTTTATCAGAGTTATCCTACTCCATCCCATCTAATGTGTCTTTTGTGTTTTGTCAAATTAATGAATGTTAGACCTCTAAGCTCTTTTATCAGAGTTATCCTACTCCATCCCATCTAATGTGTCTTTTGTGTGTTATTGGTTCCATTCCATAAAAAAATTGTAGATAATTTGTGTAACCTTGTGTAAGACTTCCGCCAGTAACTTTTTAACCTCATATAATACGTTGAAGTGATTCTAAAACTAATTTTATGAGTATAGCTCTTCTACTCATATTTAATCCTCTTGCATTCCATGTAGACAAGTTTCTTATGCTTTTTTAATGATGATGTTTAATTGTAAAGCATTTGTTTCCTCTCCTTGATTTAAAGAAAATCCTAGATATTTTCCAAAAGTATCTAGTTTTTTAATTTGAAGAATGTTTGTAATATCTGGTTTTACATTTCTTGCTATGTTTTTTTGAA
This sequence comes from Lumnitzera racemosa, assembly GCA_024138005.1. NCBI lineage: Eukaryota > Viridiplantae > Streptophyta > Magnoliopsida > Myrtales > Combretaceae > Lumnitzera > Lumnitzera racemosa. The sequence goes on along the minus strand of JAMXBC010000009.1, from coordinate 66,240,966 downwards.
AAATACACAATTGACTTGTTATGATTTATTTTTAATCTTGATAATTGTGAGAAATTCTCTAGAAGCTCTTTAATAGTTTATGCATCATTTGTATCAGTGTTAGCCACCAACACTAAATCATCTGCAAACATAATGTGAGAGATGCATAAAGAACTTCCTCTTATTCTAAAAGCCTACTACTCTCCCATTTGTACCTCTCTTTTAATCATTCGACTAAGAATTTTCATTCCTAGTATGAAGAGGTAAGGAGAAAGAAGGTCTCCTTACCTTATACCTTACTAGGGAGGAAGGCTCTTAGTGGATAACCATTGATTAGCAATTCTATAGTGCTTGTCGATAGGTAGAAATCGATCAATTTCATCCATCTCAGTAGGAAGATAAGACTAATAAGTACCCGATGCAAATAGTCCCACTCTATTGTATGAAAGGCTTTTTTAAGATCAACTTTTATCATCATCCAACTCTCTTTGCAAGACCTTTTCTTGAAAGTGTACAAGATTTCATTAATTAGTAGAATGTTTTAAGCAACTTTTCTACCTTACACAAAGCTTCCTTAGACTAAGTAAATAAGATATTTAGAAAAATGGTCGAAATCTATTTACTAATAGCTTAGTAAGTCTCTTGTATAGAGTGTTACACAAACTAATTGGATGAAAGTTTTTGATGCTTGAAGTCCTTGATTCCTTAGGAATTAGACATATCAAGGTTTAGTTCAAGCTTTAAGGGAGCTTCCTGTTTTCATGGTAGCTTTTAATGAGCTTGTAAATTTGTTTTCCTAGAAGGCTCTGACATTTTTTTTATAGAAAAAAGCATGAAATCCATCTTATCCTATCCTAGTGCCTTCCATGATCCCATTTGAGTAATTGTTTTATAAACATTTTCTTATGTCACCTCAACGTCAAGAGCATCTCTTTGAAACTCAATCAGGCTAGATCTCAAATTTTGGTTAATTAGATTTACCCAATAGCAATTGACTTTTGTTGTTGTATAAATTGTTTTAAAATGAGATGAGATTAGTTTGTCAATATCCCTTGGGTCATAAAACCAATTTCCAAAGTCATCTTAAAGTCCCATGATTTTATTTTTTGATATTCTAATTTAAGTTAAAGCATGATAGTAAGCTGTATTCCTTTCACCATCCTTTATCCACTTGATTTTATCTTTGAGTTTTTACAACCATTATTCTCTATCCAACGATTGATTTAGTTGCTCTTTCAAGTTCTTTTTCAACTCTACTAAGAAATTTAATGAGGTTCTACATAAGGGCTTTATTTACTCCATCCAAACTTCAAAGTATTTTTTTTTTCTTTTGATAATAAATAATGCCAAATACTCTTTTATTTCATTTACTTAGCTTTTGAGGTAGAAATTCTAAAATATTACAATTAGAGGAGCTCCATACTGAGTTTATCAAGTGTCAATAAGTTTTATCTATTAGCTACATCAGTTGAAAGCAAAATGGTCTTTAACTAATTGTTTCTTCTAAGAAGGGGTATATTTTAAGAAGAAGTGGTGTATGATCACTAAGCCATTTTGCTCATTTGACCAAGTAAAAGGTGAGCCAACAAATCCCATATCTATTAGCCCATATTTATTCATTCAAGTTGTATATCTAAAGGCTCTGCTTTTTATTTTTTTAAATAAACCTCTTCCCCATATTTCTTCTCTAGAGATCACATCATCAAAATTACCTATAACACACCATGGCCTATTATTTATAACATATGCATGTGAATGCAAATTTTCCCAAAGCATCAATTTTTCTTGCAAACAAGATGAGGCATATATAATAGAGAAGAACCAATTAAGATTTGAATTACTAACCTAACATCTACGTGTATTTCCTAACTTGTCTTTTTGAGAATGTGCACATCTAGAACATTGGAGTTCCACAAAAGCAACATGCTACCATTGAATCCATGTGATTTTAGTCATCTTTGTTTCTTGCAATGGAACCATATCCAACATATAGTTAGTAAATGCATAAAGAACTATATCTTGCTTCTCAAGAGTGCTTAGAGCCCTTACATTCCATACTAAAATATGAATTGGGCAAGGAAGAGATGGATGGCACACTCTATCACAACGAGTAAGAGTGGAATTATAAGAGATCACTTTGTTTGTTTCTACCATAATTGCTTGTGTTTCCAGAATAAAATCACTAGGGGTTTGCATAGTGTCCACCAGAGCAAGGGTCTCTTCTATGTTAGTAGATAAGAGAGAAAGTTTCTAACCTTCTTGAGCTCTTAAGCCATCCACATTGTTTGATATATTTGATTAACTATGATTGTAGAGTCTTCTCTCAGGTACTCATGAGCTTAAATGGGTACAGCTCCTCCATTAGTATCACAATTGCAATGAAAACTGCAAACTCCCTCTTTGTCCTTATTATCTGACCTAACCTTATCAAAGTGATCAATCCCTCCATCTCTATGGTCACCAATGTGCCATTAGAACTTGGTGTGTAGGTTAGATTTCCCCTGCAAGCATCTCAACATCCTCTATATGTATTAATATTCTATCCTTACGATGGATGAAATTGGGATACATTACTCGATAGCTTTGATTGATCCAAAGCATCTTGGAGTTAGGATCCAAGAGTTTGATATTGAATATTAGAAGAGTCTTCCTATCCATTTTTAGTGATCTTCCTTGCTAAATTTTGGCAATCATAACTCTGATTTTTGGTTGAAGCACATTTGAATTTATTATAGGTGAGGACAAGAAAACAAAATTCTCATTTAAAGAAATACTTTAATTAGCAAATTTTTGCACTATTTGTAATTGATTTTATACTTAAATATGATAAGATATCTCCTAGTACGAGATGAACCTTAAATTACCACTAACTGACTTATTCAACCATCTTTTTTTTAGATTTTACTTTAGTATTTTCCACTTAGCTGGCTTTTTTTTTTTTTAGTAGCCACATAATAATTTTACTTTTTTTTTTGCTATTGTTAATCATAATTGGTATGCATTTTTAGTAATTTAATGCTCTTGTTTATGGAATTTTGTCAACATTTTTAAGCTTACCTCTCTAATTTTTTTTGTTTTTTGTTTTTGCACTAGTGTCCACTCACCATAACCATCAGTTTGATTACCTTAAGCTTCTGTAGTCACTTCAGGAATTTTTTTTAATTATTTCCATTTCCCAATTTTGCACCACTTGTCCATTCTCATGCAAGCTCTACTCATTAGTATGCATTTTTTGGTAATTTAATCCTCTTGTTTATGAACTTCTGTAAGTATTTTTAGGCTTACCTCTCTACTTTTCATTTGCCTTAGTGTCTACTCACCATAACCATCTATTTGATTACCATGAGCATTTGTAGTTGCTCAAGGAAATTTTTTAACTATTTCCATTTCATGATTTTGCACCACTTGTCCATTCTCATGCATGCTTTGTTCGTCACTTTTATTATGCATATTTGCATTACCATTCACTCTAGTTTGATTAGCCAACAATGTATTTATAGTTGCTTCTATTTGCTTACAATCTTTTTTTTTCTTTTCTTTTTTTTTTTTTGACATCTTGCCATCAAGTTGCTAATACATCTACAACTTAAACATAAAATTTTCATCCCTTTTATATTGTCATTCAACTTCAATGGAATGCTCTAATGTTTCATTGAAATTGACCCATATTCAAAGTTACGTAAATTTTCCTTTTCTAGCATTTACAATGTAGGTATCAAGCCAAAGCATGGCCCCATTGGACTCTCTAATTATTCTTAACATTTGAACATCATAATATTCTAATAGCGGATTCTTACTCATATAGCTATAGAATTTAATGTAGCAGATGAGGCTTTAAAATTTGGTTCCCAACACCTAATTGTAAGAAAACTACCATTCCAAAACCACACCCATATCTTATAATTTCTTTAAGTCCTCTTTATATTTAAACGTTATTGCATAAAATCCATTGCCTAAGGCTACCATTGTGGAATTTATTGTGAAAGCCTATAGAGTTTTTAGTTTATTGTATAACAGTTTATATCCCAATGATTGGTCATAAACTTAACAATTAGATTAGAGATTTTTTCTAAGGAGCTTGAAGTCTTTTCTTAATGTTTTGGGGTATATAAATTATTCTCTTACTTGTTTCTATTGTGATGTGACTCTGTTGTTTCATTTGAGCTATAAGGTTCTCAAAAGATAACTTTGTCTCTGATAAACTCTACTCGTCTTCATCTATTGTTTTGGGCAAATTGAATTGTGCTGCATAAGCATTAGGAATAGTACGGAGCATAGGGTCTCTATAAGATTTTCAATGAGTAGCTGCAAGATATTGCGACCTTCTTCTAGTTGTCTCTTACAAAGCTTCTAACATAGCTTGCTCAGTATTTTTCCATGCATAATGTCCTTGTTATTGCTATTAGCTTAATGTAAACTTTCTTTAGATATCTCTTGTTGTAGAGTTTTCATAGATTTCAATCTTTTTTTCTTTCCTCGCAAATGAAGTGGTTGATGATTGATTTTGGCGGGAAAGTGTGTCATGTGCTATTAAAAGAAGGTTTTCTTATTCAGTAGTGATTAGGCAAGATCCTTAAAGGATAGGAAAAGCACTTCGGATAGTATTTTTCACCTTGTTTCTAAAGCTATCACTTAAGGTTCTAAGAAGCAAGCAACCATTGCATTATCATCTTCCAAAACTAAATACATTGCTGCAATTTCAACAGCTTTTCAAGCTATATGGCTTAGGCAATTGCTTGCCAATTTTAGCTAAAAACAACATAGTGTAAGTAAGATTTTTTGTGATAACAAAGCTGTAATCATAATGACTTAAAATGTAACATTCCATGGGGTGTGCAATTTTGAATCAATGGGAATGTTAGAGTGATTCAAAATTTCTAGTTTGTTTTTGTCGATATACTGTTTGTGGCATTTTATCTAGTGGTGATATTTTATATTTGTAATGTCCACTAATTGTTTGTGTGAATATATCAATTGTTTATGTTTATACTAGTTGAGTCTTTCTTTCAACTGTTAATTGTATCTCAAGCCTATAAAAATAACTTAAAAGTATGCAACAATTGACATATTGGTGTTCTACGGTTTATTCATGTATTGTTTGTCTTTTACTTCAAATTCATCTTTTAATTAATTAGAAAATCTACATCTTTATTTTTCTCCATCTCTAATATTTTTTCAACAAAAATATTATCTGAAGAAGGAGAATATGCTAATAAAGGAGAAAGACTCGGAAAAAGATATAAAGGCATAATTAATATAGCAACAAGGACCGATACCAGTGCCAACAGCAATGCTAGCTCCAACACCAATGCCAATGTAAAGAACAACGCGACCAAACAAGGTAATGATCCTAATGGCAGTAAAACAAATCTTATGTTATGTGTTTAGAACAATTGATTATGGAATTCAGTATCACTGCAAATTTAATTTTTCATTTGGTAGGTTTGGTAATGCTACAAATTCTATATTTCATTTGATAGGCTTGTTCGGTAGTGATTATGCAAGATCCTTAGAGGATAGGAAAAGCATTTCCAGTAGTATTTTTCACCATAGTTCTAGAGCTTTCACTTACAGTTCAAAGAAGTAAGAAACTACTGTAATATCATCTTTTGAAGGTTCATACATTTTTACAATTTAAGTAGTTTATCAAGCAATATAGCTTAGGCGAATACTTTCTAATTTTAGTTAAAAACAATATAGTGCAATTGAGATTTTTTGCTAGAACAAAGCTATAATTGTAATGATTAAAAATCCAACATCTCATGTAGTGTGCAATTTTGAATCAAGAGAGAGTATCGAAGTGTATCAAAACTTATATAATGGTGATGTTTTGTTATTTCTAATGTCCACTAACTATTTATAGATATATCAACTGTTTATAGGTCCTTTATATTAGTTTCTAGCTATGTATTTTTTATACTGTCAGTTGTATCTCAAGCCTATAAAAATGGCTTAGAAGTCTACATCAATTGAGGTATTAGTTTTCTATAGTTTATTCAAATATTGTTAATCTTTTACTCCATATTCTACTGTTAATTAATCAGAAAATCATAGGATGTTCCCAACGAGGTTCAGGTAGAGAAGGTGAACCGTTAACACAGCCATAAACTGTTCTATGTTATGATTATTTAGAAGATATTCCCATTTACAATGTTTTTCATTTGAAGTGCTAATGTAGGTATTCCATTTGTTAGGCCTGTTATGATAGTAGCATCAACGATAAGAAGAGATACAGTAATTACGATAATGTTTAGAGCAAGTATTATTTGGAAAAGAAGGACATAGTAGTGAAGGACGAGTTGTCAAAGAAGGAGATCGAAGGATACCCCAACTGAGTGATTAGCTCGAAGAGTAGTGAAAAGGCAAGAATAGGTACAAGCACTAATACAAACTCAAGCACCAACAGCAGTATTGGAAGCCAGCCCGAGTAGATTTTGTCATTTTTATAGTGTCAAAGTGCCATATAGGATGATGTTATTAGTTTCATTTGTCCATCGTTGCTCTTTTATTTTTATTTTTTTCCCTTTTTTTTTTTTCTGATCGGTCTTCAATGGAAGAGGAACTCATTTACAATGTCATTTCTGTAAGCTTCTAAAAATTGCATTTAGGGCAACAATACCTGGATTTAGGGTCTTTAGGAAAACTTATTCAATTAAGCCAAAATTTTGTGGTTAGATTAGAAAAGTTAGTTGAAATGAACTAGTGAAATTAGATTGTAAAAATAATGACCAAAAATCCCAATTTTAGCCTTAAAAGTGTAATTATATTTTATGGCTTAAAACTAATCAGATTCTCTAAAATTAAGCTTGAAATGCGAAGAGGACTTACAGATAAGTTAATTAAATTATAAAAGGAAATAATATCGCATAATATACTATATGAATATACATGTATTTTATGACTATACTTAGTATATATAAGAAATATATTGGTAAATTAACATTAAATTATATAACTATATTAAATAAAGTGATAAATTTGTAAATTTAAATAGAAAATATATATTAAAAATAAAAAAACTTGATAGAAACATAATTATATGTATATGTATGCACAGTACATGTATCAATTATATAAGATGTATATACGTATATTAGTAAATGTAATAAATATTAACATAATATATATATAATACTAATAATTTAACTAAAAATCCATCAAAACTTATCAAAACAACCAACTTTATTTGGAATTAGCTAGATAGCAATTGTAGCATCAATTTGAGAATGAGACTTGACGAATCAAAAGTATAATTCACAAAGTGGTTACACTTCCTACTTGATTAAAAGGAGAAAAAAATACAAGAAAATTTTCCTTAGCTAACTTCAACCACTATAAACAGCAATAGGCATTAGAACTTCATTATTTTAGCAAACTAAAATCTAGGATAGAGATTGAAAATAATTTGGAAATTCGAAACATTTTAGAAAAATAAATAAAAAATAGAGCAATCTACTAAGCTAGCACAGTTCCCAGACCAACCGATGATCTGCTATTGAACCCCACCGACCCCTAGCAACCCACCCCATGTATCACCGATCCGACATACCCCCACCAGCCAGCAGTAGTTAGAGCTTCGATGAATATACTATTTAATTTTCTATCTTGTTTTTCCTTAAATTTTTAAAACTTTTAAATTAATTCAAAAATTATAAAAAAAAATTATTTCTAAGTTATTTTAGATATACTTTCATGTTGTGTTTTCATTTTTGTAAAATTATGAATATTTTATATATTTGCTTAAATAAGTCATTATCCATCCCAATTTTGAAATTTAAAATAAATGTATTAAATGATGCTATTTTAAACTCAAAACTTTTCTATAGAATACATATTACATGTAGTTAATTTCTATGTAGCCAAATTTTTTATTCATAAATGTTTAATATTTATTATATTTTTTTACCCTAAAAATGGCTAAAAATAAGGTGAAATTATGAGATAAATAGATTTTTATGAAATTAAATAATGAAATTGAATCTCATGACTTTTGGATACTTATAAAGGTGTCAAGACATTATGGAATTAATTTTTTATGAAAATAACATTATTTCTTTAATTAATCGTAATTTAAAGGTAAAAACGTAATTAGATGTATATAAGTGATAAACCCAATAATATGAAACCACTTGTTGATTGAATTCCCCATATTTTTTAGAGTCTATAGAAATTTTCAAAAAATTATTTGGTGACTCGAGCTATTTATTATGAATTTACTTGGTAAAATAGCTTAGTTTACTAACTAGGATACACTTGTAACAAAACTAAGTTAAAATATGATAAATATTGGAAGGAATCCGGTAGATATACATGCTGATTAGGCTTAGTTAAAGTGGAATTTTGTCATGTTTTGTATTATTTTACGACATGGGTTATGCTACACCTATGTTAGGGTTATAAATTACATGTATTACTAAGCTATTTTAGGAAATTATATAAAATATAACTTATTTATATTATATGAATATAATATGATAAGGCTTGTCATAAGAATATATATAAGTATAATAGAAAATAAGAAAATATCCTTTAGAAGTCACCTCTCAAAATAAAACTTGTAGTACGTATCGTCAAATTCATACAAACCCATTAATACGTCTCCGAGGTTGAACGCACGAAGAAGCACAACAATAAAGCAATCTAAAAGAAAAAAAAAAGAAAAATATAAAAGTTCGAGCAGCTACCAAATGGATATGACACACCACATGATCCTGCTTGGCCTATAATTTGTTGAATATGATACATCGATCCAAATTAAAGGGTCACTTGTTACTACTCCTTACTAAAGGCAATATATAAGAGTTGAAGAATAATGAGACCACTAAGGTTGCTTAAAGGAAACGTAAATAATATTCAGATAGTAATGATTGATTCCCTGTGTACAAGTAAGTCAGGTTTATACACACATCCACTAAAGTTACTTTACATTTATGAAAAGATAAAAAGGTATTCTTACAATTAAGTTACATGAAATATACTATAATGGGTAAAAGAGACAAAGAATATTCAATACGAAAAAGTAAAGAATCTTTCTGGAATGTTGTGTTAGAAGACACATGTTGCTTGGTGGCTAGATACTAGAAATATGATACAAAGTAGGTGAATTTAGAAAAGCATCTACAGTCAAGGGCCGACCTTATCTAGATCAGGTTAGGAGCCAACAGTCCTACTGTAGAGTAGTCAGCTTGAGTTAGGGTTGGACGCTTGTGATTGGCTTGGGATATTAGTTCGTATAGTCTTGGAGTTGTCTTCTCGAATGTCCTATCATAGAATAACTGCTGAGCAAGAGCAGATTTGGTATACATGAGGATCTAATAGTTAGGTTAATAGGAGATCGGTTTGGAATAGGAATCCTCATCGTGGATAAGGCTTCGAGCAAGAATTCTTTGTGCGAGTCATTAGAGTCCTTTAGTTCAACTATGTATGATTAATCTAAGGGGTTGATTCCTATCATCTGTTTAGGGGTCGGAAAGATTTGTTCTCAAATCTAGAGTAGTCTCTAGTTATCCTTTTAGGGCATTTGCAGGGTCTTCTTCTAGTTAATAAAGAATTAGGTCGGATGCATTGAAGGTAGAAGAAACACCATAATCATCAAGTAACTCAATCTAATAGGTGTTGTGGTTGACTTTTTTCAGGACTTTGAAAGGACCATCAGCTTTAGGGGATAGCTTGTTCAGTCACAAGTATGGGGAGTCACTCTCGGCTAAGGTGAATCCATACCATGTATCCTGGTTAGAAAGAAATAGTTCGATGGCATTGGATACCAATCTCTTGTTGTCTCTGATTAAACTTAGTAATCTTTTTGGTTACATACTAGTATAGCTCTTAAAATTCTTGAGTTCGATCAACTTTGGATTAACTCTCTTCAACAGATGTAAAGGTGTTGATCATATCTAGGAGAATAGTAGGATTGAGGCCATAAACAACCTAAAATGGGGGTGCTGTGGATAGTCCGATTGTATGCAAACTCCACAACAAGTGGGCACCGATCTTAGTCCTTCAACTTCTTTCCCACAACAACTCTAAGTAAATTGCCTAGCATCCTATTCATCAGTTTAGTCTGGCCATTAGTTTAAGGGTAGTTATTGGAACTAAACATAAGTTTAGTTCTAAGTCTTCGCCAAAGAGTCTTCCAAAAATAACTCAAGAATTTTATGTCCTAATTTGAGACATTAGTTTTCAGTATCCTATGTAGTTGAATAACTTCCTACAAAAATAAATCAACAATATATAAAGCATCATTAATCCAATAGCACGAATGAAGCACACCATTTTGCTAAAGCAGTCCACTATAACAAATACTAAATCTTTTCCTCTGGATGTCCAAGGTAACCCTAGGACAAAGTCCATGCTGAGGTCGGCCTAAGGTAAGGTTGGCGTTCGTAAAAGCATATACTCTCCATGGGGCTCTCTCTTCCCCTTAGTTTATTTGAACACCTCATAACTCCTAACTACCTTATGGACATCCTTGGCTAGACTTAGCTAGTAAAATTTTTCCTTCAATAAGTTAGTTGTCTTGGTCTCTCTAAAATGATTAGATAACCCTTTACTATAAGCGTTCTTAACCAACAACTTCCTCATGGAATGGTTTGGTATACACAGCCTTTATTCCTTAAATAGATAGCCTTTTTTAAGATAATATCCCTTAATAGCAATTTCATCCCTACACTGCTTTATGATAGGCCAAAATAAGGATCATGAGCATACTACTCAGTGATGAGTGAGAATCTCAATAATTTAGTTTGCAAAGTGGTCAACAAAGTTTGTTGTTGTGACAAAGCATCGACGACCACAGTTGTACTTCCCTGCTTTTGCCAAATGAAGTACTACAATCCTTCCATAAACTCTAAGCACTTAGCTTGTCTTTTCGAGAGTTTGTTCTAGCTCTTAAGATGTTTTAATGATTCATGGTCAATGTAAATAACAAACTCTCATGGAAACAGATAATGTTGCCAAACAGTAAGGGCTCAATAGAAAGAGTATAACTCTTTCTCATACACAAATTAATTCAGGATAGGACAATAAAGCCTCTCATTGTGGTAGGCGATGGGTCGTTGCTCTTGCATTAGGATGGCGCCAATTCCAACTCCTGAAGCATCATATTAACTCAAAGGGCTTAACAAAGCTTAATAGTAATAAGACAGGAGCAGAGGTGAGCTTCTCCTTCATCTCCCTAAAGCTTTGTTCAGTTCAATCGTTCCAACAGAACCCATTACTCTTCTTTGTCAACTCAATTAAGGAGGCAGCTATTGTATTGAAGTTTTTAATGAGTTGCTTATAAAAAGAAGCTAAGCCATGAAAACTTTGAACCTTAACGATAGTCTTTAGTATCGGCCACTCCATAACAGCTTAGATCTTCTCTCTGTCTACTCAAATTCCTTCCCCTAACACCATAAACCTTAGAAAAATCACTCCATTCTAGCAGAATGTACACTTCTTCAAATTCCCATATAACTTCTTAGTTTGCAAAATGTCAAATACTACTCGAAGACATTGAACATGGTTGTTTAAGTCGAAACTGTATACAAGTATGTCATCAAAGTACATGACTATACATCTTCTGATCAAGGGGTGCATCACATGGTTCATTAACCTCATAAATGTGCTTGGTGCATTAGTAAGTCTGAATGACATAACCAACCATTCGTAGAGACTATACCTAGTTTTGAAGGTAGTCTTCCATTCATCACCTAGTCTCATGCCAATTTGATGGTAGCCACTCCGCAAATCAATCTTTGAAAATATCTTGGCGCCATGAAGCTCATCTAATATGTCATTGAACCTTAGTATCGGGTATCTATACCTGACTGTAATTCGATTGATTGCTAGGCTATCAATGTACATGTGCTATAAACTATCTCTCTTCAGGACAAGCAAAGCTAGTATCACATAAGGGTTCATGCTCTCTTTTACGTATCCTCGCTCTATGAGTTTGTCTACTGTCTTTTCACCTTGATAACCTACTTAGGGTTCATTTTGTATGCAGGTAGGTTTGGTAAGGTAGCGCCTATATGCAAATCAATACGATGCTCAATGCCTTAGATTCAAGGCAATCCTCTAAGTAGTTCTTTAGGAAATAGATTGGAAAACTCATTTAGCAAGCTTCGAATTTCATTAGGAATATCCTCTAAATCTCTCATCTCCAACAATCTTCTAATCAATAGGAACATAGGCTCTTCAACAGCTCGGAGCTCTCTTTGTCTCATCACTAAGTCTTTCTTCTAACTAATTCGGGTGAGCTGATTATAGGTTTCATTTACTTGAGATAGGGTCATGGGTTGCAACACAATCTTCCTTCCATCCTTAACAAAGGCATAGGTGTTCTTATACCTGTTGTGAGTAACACATTAGTTAAATAACCAAGGTCGTTCAAATAGTAGATGTGAAGCTCTCATAGGGATAACATTGTACACTACTTTGTCCCTATACATACTCCCAACAATGAGCAGTACAGTCACTTGTCCAATCACATGCAAAGCAACCTTATCATGAAGCCAATATAGCTTGTAAGGTCGAGGATGCTTTGAGGTCGGCAAACCCAACCTTTATACAAAGGACTGTGCAACTACATTAGTACAACTTCATCCGTCTACAATAATAGTGCACAACTATCCCTTGATGGTACATTTAATGTCAAACAAATTTTCCCTATGGCCTTCCTCAGAGCTCGATAAGGAACTCAGTACTCATCTCAAAACTAGGGTCATCACTTCTCCTTAGTCAGCATAAACACAAGTTTCCTCTTCCTCTTCGACTTCAACTTTCCTAACATCCCTTTCCTCCTTGAGCTCGCTTTCATCGGTACTATCTACTACATTTCCTTAGAGAACCATGACATGTCGATTTGGACATTCAACAGCCATGTGTCCAAAGCCTAGGCATTTAAAGAACTTCACCTCACTGGTCTTCCATCCGGAGGTCTAACCCTTCTCATATGTCCTCGAGGTTAGCCTAGCCTCAATTTGGCCTAGTTGACCAACTCGGCTCCATTGGCTTATTCGGCTATTATCAGGTTGTTCATTCTTATCTTCAACTTTACTTGAACAAATCGACACGATACTAGGACTCGTGAGAACGTTGGCTCAGGTCGGCTTTGAGACGAATTAGGCTACTAGGCCTTTAACCTATAGCCGAGCCCGAAAACTAAAGGGATTGGCAAGGCGAATCATCCTGCTCTAACTAACTCTTACTGAAGCTAAGTATCTCTTTGCTAAGCTACTCTACATGCCAAGCCAAATGACTGCCCATCTCTTAGAGATTGTGTGCTGAATTGAAGAATGCCAAGACATTTACCAAACCTTGTGTGCTTACTCATTCATGTTTGAGTCGACTACTTGCTCAACATCACCCTTGCAAAGAAGCCGAGAGAGAGATCCCAAACTAATCCTCATTCACCACTACCCGAACAAGCAATATGATCATACTCTTTTGTTTGCATCCTCCAACGACATCACTAATACATCTCTACTACATATACAAGACCATGTGTAGAATCTATTACACTAATTATTGTTTTTCTTAAATATTCATTTTTACCCTTTGTATTCTTTGTACATTACTTCTTTGGAAAATATCATTTTTGTCTTTTCCCCTTTTAGGCAAGTTGCCCTGACTTATCGGGTATAAATACCCTTATCCTTATAGCTGAAATCATCAAATCATTATTAATACACTTGATATTTGCTTTCATAAACACTATTTATTTACTTTCATTTCACTCTTATCTTAACCCTTAAGTAAGGCTAGGTAGTGAGTATCCTCATTAAACCATTCCGTACATCATATCGAGTAATGCCATGAGTCCTTGGAAGTTCCATTGGTGCATCATATCTTTTGGAGCTGTTTGTAGGTTTTTTCTTACCTTTCATTCACATCTTCGTTCTTTTATGCATTCCCCATGATCTCTTCAAGCTTTTGGCAAGCTTAGACCCATCTAACAACCGGTCTTGTCTATTCTTGGTCACGGTACGCATCATCTTGGTATTAGAGTGGAAGTTTCGCTTGAATTGTAGTAGATTGTTTTGAAGTTTTGTCTATAATTTGTTTTGCGTATGTGAAATAGAGTAAGTTACTATATTCATTTAACTGCTGTATTTACTAGCTGTTAAATTTTTGGTTTGTGAAAGTGTTTGCTAAAATGCCTAATCAAAGAGTTTGAAAAATAAAATCTATTAGAGAAAATGATGGAACCAAGTGTTAACGTTGGTGTTGGAGATGACAATAGTGGTTTTGTCCACAATGCCCGATAGTCTCAAGATATCCTTAGGAATACTGACGAAAGACTTGATGAGGTGGTTAACTTCTTAGTAAATTTAACCTAATTTTTTCATGCGTTGGCTTATTGAACCTACTAAAGCAGTGCATAATACCCTACAAGCTGCCCGACCTACAAGAGGTCAAAACCTTACTCGACAAGTTCGAGGTGGAAGAGCAAGCAGACGAGTAAGGAAAAGGATTGAATTAGGAGATTTGGGAGAAGAGAATGAGGATGAGTATTATGAAGAAGAAGAGCAAGTTCAAGCACCCAGAGCCTCTAACCATGTGAAGCTTTGGATTCTAAGCTTTCATGGGTTTGGAAGTGTGGATGAATACCTAGAATGGGAGGAGAAGGTGGAGCATGTGTTTTACAATTACCAATATGAGGATTATGAGAAAGTGAGAACTACTGCTGTTGTGTTCTCTGAATATGCCACTATGTGGTGGAAGAATTTCTAGGCTATGAGGAGACGAGAGGGATATAGAGAAATTAACACTTAGCCTAAGATGAAGAGAATACTCAAAAACATATTTGTGCCGGATACTTATCTGCAAGATACTTTTACTTGATTTTAGGAGCTAGGACAAGGAGGCCGGAATGTTGATGAGTATGCCTAAGAATTTCAGATGCTTATGATCCACTGTAAAGTGGAGGAACCACTAGCACAAACAATCTCTAGGTTTCTTACTAGATTGAGAGGTAACATTCAAGATATTGTGGAACTCCAACGATTCACCATAATAGATGAAGCCATTCAAATAGCTCAACAAGTGAACAGATAGAAAAGAAGCCGAGTATTAACCAAACTGCCAACTAACTAACCTAGATAGGGAAGTCACCAAGCTCAGTCAAGTATTAAGTCAATTCGAAAGATGGATATCTGTACCAAATAGAAACGCTAACTTGATAGTGAAGTGCTAACCCAAACTTATGAGAAAAGGCAAGGGTCTAGTAGGAAGACAAACCATATCGAATGCTTCAAGTGCTAAGGGTTTGGATATATGGCTAATTAATGCTTGAATCGAAGAACTATGGTCATTAAGGAAGACATCCTGAAGCTGGAAGTAGAGAGTACTAACAAGGAACCTAAGAAAGAGAACACTGTCGAGAAAGAAGTCTCTCAAGAGAATGAACTAATTGAGGAGGATGTGTTTGCTAAGGACTTAGATAAGTTGATCTTGGTTGTTCAACGCATAATGAACTTAGAACCCTCATACAATGAGGAGCAGAGGGAGAACTTATTTCATACCACTTGTAGGGTGAATGAACAAGTGAGCGCACTAATTGTAGATAATGGAAATTGCACCAATGTGGCATCAACCAATCTAGTCATAAGGTTGAAGTTACTACCTATGTGTGCTTCCTATGTATTACTTAGTAGATCGTGGCTATTTGATAAAAAAGTTATCCATGACTAATACAAGAATATATATATGTTAGAGAAAGATGGCCAAAAGATTATACTGAACTCGATGCCATCGAGTGAAGTTAACAAACAACAAGCTAAACTTGCTCGTGGATTGAAGAAGACTTTGATGATGTGTAGAGTTGAGCTCTAAGAGGCCATCAATGCCAATGAATTGACCCTCATGTTGGTAAGGCGTCTATTAGAATTGAAGGAGCAAGTTGAATTATCTATGGAGATAAGAGAGTCACTAGACAAATATGCCAATCAGTTCCCAGAACAGTTACCTAAAGGGTTGCCCCCAATTCGAAGCATAGAACATTATATTGACTTAATACCTGGCGCCACCTTGCTGAATAAGTCAACCTATCAAATGAGTCTCAAACAAGCTTCTAAGCTCCAATGACAAGTCAATAAACTATTAGAGAGAGGTTATGTTAGGGAAAGTCTCAGCCCTTGTGTTGTTCCAGTGCTTCTAGTGCCAAAAAAGGATGATACCTAGTGGATATGTGTTGACAGTCGAGTGGTAAATAAGATAACGATCAAATATAGGTATCCTATTCCCAGGTTAAAAGACATGATGGACGAATTAAGTGGGGTTAAGATCTTCAGCAAGATTAATCTAAAGACTAGGTACAATTAAATTCACATGAGACTAAAAGATGAGTGAAAAATTGCGTTCAAGACTTGACATAGACTCTATGAGTAGATGGTCATGCTATTTGGCTTGTCAAATGCCTTAAGCACTTTCATGCAACTAATGAACTACGTACTAAGAAATTTGATGGGGAAGTATGTCGTAGTGTACTTTAACAACATCCTAATATACAACGTCGATATACCGAGTCACTGTAACCATCTCTGCGTTGAGATATTATTCGGCAACCTTAAGAATATTGTTTTTGTTACGAGGAAGTGGTATTCTTAGGCTACGTAGTAAGTGGAGGAGGCTTATGAGTGGACAACGAGAAGATCCGAGTAATCCTCGAGTGGCCGACTCCAACTACTTTTGCAAAGGTGAGAAGTTTCTATGGATTAGCTTCCTTCTACAGGAGATTTATAAGGAATTTTAGTACCTTCACCATACCTCTAATTAAGTTGACAAAGAATAACATCGACTTTAAATGGGGAGAAAAGAAGGAGAGAAGCTTTGCCAAGGTAAAGGAAACATTGACCTCCGTACCTGTGTTATCTATACTTGACTTCAAGAAAGTATTTGAGCTGGAATGTGATACATTAGGCATTAAAATAAGTGCTATCCTAATACAGGAGGGCCAACCAATTGCATACCATTGTGAGAAGCTTAAGGGACCTTAGCTAAAGTACTCCGTATCTAGGGTTGGACACATGGAGAAGCACCACAACAAAGCGAATAGAAAGAACAAGAAAAAGCTAGCAAAGTTTAGGCAGCTACCGAATGGATAAGATACATCGTCCAATCCTCCTCAGCTAGTAATCCATCAGATATGATATACCGGTTCAAATTAAAGGGTCACTCGCTACTACTCCTTGTTAAAAGGAATAGATAAGAGTTGAATGATAACAATAACACTAAGGCTGCTCAAGTGAATAATTCTGTATTGAAGGTTGGATCATCTTCGTATACAAGAAAGTAGGGTTTTATATACCCATTTATTAAGGTTGCTTTATACATATGAAAAGACAAAAGGGTATTCTACACTAGGTTACATAAGACACACTAAAAAGAGTAAAAGAGACAAAGAATATTCAATACGGAAAAGAAAAGAATCATTCTAGAACATTGTGTCAGAAGATACATGTCGCTTGGTAGCTAAACATTAGGGATATGATACAACATAGGCAGAGCAAGAATACGTTACAGTCAAGGGTCGACCTAATCTAGATCAGGTTAGGAGCCAATCAATTTGGTTTGGAAGTCAATTGAATTGGAGTCATACACCAGTGGTCAGTTGGAGAGCTCAACTTGGCTAGCCTTTCTTGGGTTACCTTTTAGGTCAGGACTTCGCAATTAGGCAAGAGCATGTTGGATTCACATAAGGATCTAACAGACAGGTCGGTAGGAGGTTAGATCGAGATAAGAGTCCCCATTTCAGCTATGGCTTAGAGTTAGTATTTTTCATGCGAGTTCTTGAAGTCCTCGAGCTCGGCTTCTTGTGATCGATCTAAGGGGTCGATTCTTATCATTTACCTAAGGGTCAGAAAGATTTGTCCTTAAATTTGAAGCGGTTTCCACTTGTTTTTCCAGGGTACTCGTAGGGTCTTCTTCTATTGGTTGATGGGGAATTAGATTAGATACATTGAAGGTAGAGGAGATACCATAGTCATTAGGTAACTCAATCTAGTAGGCGTTACAGTTGATCTTCTTCAAGATCTTGAATAGGTCGGCAGTTCGATGAGATAGTTTGCTTTGTCTTAAATGCGAGAATCGCTTTTGGTTGAAGTGAATCTATACTAAGTTTCTTGGCTGGAAAGAAATAGTTTGGCGACCTTGGCTACTAATCTCTTATTGTCTCTGATTGAATTTGGCAATCTTCTTTGTTACAAACTGGTGCAGTTTATGTAATTCTTGAGCTCAATTAACTTCGGATTAACTCTCTTCAATAGCTGTTAGGGTGCTGATCATATCCAGGGGAATGGTTGGGTTAAGGCCATAGATGACTTCAAATGAGGTCTTCCCTCTAGTGTTGTGGACAGTTCAATTGTATGCAAACTCTACAACTGGTAGGCACAGATCCCAATCTCTCAAGTTCTTCCCTCCAATAGCTTTGAGCAGATTACTTAGTGTCCTATTCACCACTTCAGTCTGGCCATCGATATGAAGGTGGCTATTAGAGCTAAATACTAGTTTAGTCCCAAGTCTCCTCCAAAGAGTATTCTAGAAATAGCTCAAAAATTTCATGTACTAATATGAGATAATAGTCTTTGATACTCCATATAGTCGGACAGCTTCCTGCAAAAACAAATCAGCAATATATAAAGCATCATTAGTTCGATGCCACGGAATGAAGTATGCCATCTTGCTAAAACGATCTATAACAACAAAAATAGAATCTTTCCCTCTGGATGTCCGAGGTAACCCTAAGACAAAGTCCATGTTGAGGTCAATCCATAGTAAGGTAAGCATTAGTAGAGGCATATACTCTCCATAGGACTTTCTCTTCCCCTTAGCATGCTTACACACTTCATAACGACCAACTACCTTATGGAAATCCTTAGCCAGACTCCACCAGTAAAAATTCTCTTTTAATAGATTGGCTATCTTGACCTCCCTAAAGTGGCTTGAAAGTCTACCGCTATGAGCTTCCTAGACTAACAGTTCATGTATGGAGTAGTTTAGAATACATAGCCTGCGGTCCTTAAATAAATAATTATCCTTGAGATAATATCCCTTAACAGCATTTTCGTCCTTGTACTATTCTATGATAAGGCTGAAATGAGAATCATGAGCATAGTGCTCGGTAATTAGTGAGAATCCCAATAATTTTGTCTGCAAAATGGTCAGCAAGGTTTGCTATCATACGTAACACATCGGTTGAACAACCAAGGTTATCTAAGCAGTAAGTGTGAAGCTCCTATGGGGATGAGATCATACACTATTTCATCCCAATATACATTTCTAACACTGAACAATACGGTTACTTGTTCAGTTATGTATAAAGCACCCTTATCATGAAGCCAATGCAGCTTGTAAGGTCAAGGATGCCTTGAGGTCAGTAGACTTAACCTTTGCACAAATGATTGTGCAACCACATTAGTGCAACTTCCTCCATCCACTATGATTGTGCATAATTGGCCTTTAATGGTACACTTAGTATGGAACAAATTCTCTCCCTAGTCCTCCTCAAGGTTTGGTAAGGAACTCAAGACTTGTCTCAATACTAGAAGCATCACTTCTCCCTGGCCGACATAGACATAAGTCTCCTCTTCCTCCTCGACTTCCCCCTTTCAAGTATCTTTCTCTTCCTCGGGCTCACTCCCATCGATGTTATCCACTATATGTCCTCGGAGGACCATGACAAGTCAATTCGAACACTTAGCAGCCATGTATCCGAAGCTTAAGTATTTAAAGCATTTCACCCCACTAGACTTCCATCCGAAGGTCTGTTCTTTCTCATACATTCTAGGGTATGGCCTAACCTCAGCTCAACCTGGTTGTCCTACTCGGCTATCATCAGGTCAATCATTCTTTTCCTCGACCCAATATGGTCTCCTAGGCTCGGCTTAAATAGGTCGGTATAGTATTGAGACTTAAGAAAATGTTGGCCTAAGTCGACTCGAAACATTTCTCCTCTACTTTTCAACCCTTTGCACTATCTTGATGGCCTCTTTTAAATTATAAAACATTTGTACTTTCACAATATTGCAAATCTCATACTTGAGCCCAAAAATGAACCTCGATATCATATGGGCCTCTAGCTCTTCTACTTCGACCCGGATCATTAACATTTGAAACTCCCTTATGTATTCATCAACAAATCGGCTTCCTTGGTGTAGCTCCTATAACTTCACAAACGCATTTTATAGATAAGTCTCAAGCACAGATCTGCTTCTTAACAACCTTTTCATCATCCCAAGTTCTAACACCTCGTTTTTCATCTCTTGCCCTGGCTGCATTTAGATTTTTCCACCACATAGGGGCATATCCAGTAAACTCCAATGCAGCAAGTTGGACCTTGACAGCATCCTTATACCCATAACATTTAAATACTTTCTTGACCTTCTCTTCACAGTCCAAGTATTCATTTGTATCTCCACTTCCATCGAAGGGTAGGATTTATACGTTAACATTGTTTAGCCCTCGAAGGACTTGGCAACCTCGTCCCTGTGCTTGATAATAATTAACTTTTTCTTCATCACCAAACCCTTTAACATCCAGCTCCTCATCATCCTTCTCAATCTCCTTTAACTCTAGTCTTTGTCTAGTAGCTCTTTCGGCTCGAGGAGGTCAAACTGGGTGATTGGTTCAATTGACTTGGCTATAGTGTCACTCAAAGGCATCATCCCAGGGGTTTTGTAGCTGTACACCTTGGGGTTATTGCCTATTAACTTGCATTGCAATGACTAGACTCTTAATAAGGTTTATGAGTTTGTCAAGTTTGTCATCAACCAACCCTGGGGTGTTACCACCATTAAAACCATGACCAAGTTAAGCACCACTACCTTGGTCACCAATAACTCTTTGAATACTTAAATCTGACATAGTATGGTTCTTCTCAAATGGATTAACAACTAGCTAACAACTTCAACACTTAATAGTCACTCAAATACCGATAGAAACAAACTTGCTCTGTTTTCGCAATGAAAAACAGAGTAAAACTAAGTAACAATAAAACCACTTTTGATGTCACTCCAACACACTGCAATAGCTATGAAAGGAACACAACAGCCACTAACAGTAAAGCGAATAAAAAATTTACTTCGACTTTACACATTCCCTCGTGAAACCGTGCTCTGTACTAGCAAAGTTGATGCGTGTCCCAAGTCGGACACACGGAGAGGCACCATAATAAGGCAAACCGAAAAGAACAAGAAAAAGTTAACAAAGTCTAGGCAGCTACTGAATGGATATAACATACCACCCGATCTTACTCGACTAACAATCCACCAGATATGACATACTGGTTTGAATTGAAAGGTTACTCGCCACTACTCCTTTCTAAAGGAAATAGATAAGAGTTGAATGATAATGAGAACACTAAGGTTACTCAAGTGAATAATTCTGTATTGAAAGTTGGATCATCCTCGTATACAAGAAAGTGGAGGTTTATATACCCGTTCACTAGAGTTACTTTACACGTATGAGAAGAAAAAAGAATATTCTACACTAGATTACATAAGACATACTAAAAAGAGTAAAAGAGACAAAGAATATTCAATACAGAAAAAGAAAGAATCATTCTAGAATATTGTGTTAGAAGATACGTAATGCTTAGTAGCTAGACATTAAGGATATGAAACAATATAAGCAAAAGCAGGAATGCGTTACAGTTAGAGGCCGACCTAATCTGGATCGGGTTAGGAGCCAATTAGTTTAGTTTGGAAGTCAGTTGAATTGGAGTAATGCACTAATGGTCGATTAGAGAGTTCGACTTGGCTAGCCTTTCTTAGGTTATCTTCTAGGTCAGGACTTCGTAGATGTACATGAGCATGTTGGATATATGTGAAGATCTAACAGACAGGTCGATAGGAGGTCGAATCAAGATAGGGTCTCCTCGTCTCGGCTATGGCTTAAAGTTAGTATTTTTTGTGCAAGCCCTTAAAGTTCTTGAGCTTGGCTTCTTATGATCAGTCCAAGGGGTTGATTCCTATCATAGGTTCAACAAGATGGCAAACTTTGTGCCTTACTTCAAAACTAATGGTACTTCAGCTATTGCTTCTCTTTTCTTTTAAGAAATTGTTTAGCTACACAACGTACCGAGAAGTGTAATATTAGACAGAGACCCAAAGTTCTTAAGCCATTTTTGGAGAACTTTATGGTGATGGATGGGGACCAAACTACTATTTAATACTTCCTATCAACCCCAAATGGATGGCCAAACAGAGGTAGTCAATCGTACTTTGGAATCACTGCTCCAAGCTACAGTAGGTAAGAACTTCTCTAATTGGGATGCCTGCTTGCCAATAGTCAAAGTTACTTACAACCGAACCGTACATGACACCACTAAGCAGAGCCCCTTCAAAGTTATCTATGATTTTAATCCCAAGTTGCCCATCGATCACACCCCTGTCCTTATAACTGAGTAAGAAGACCCTGAAGCGAGAACTCGAGCACAATCCATTCAGTAATCTATAACAAAGTTACTTAGCAAATCAACCAAGCCACCAAAAGAATGCAAGAGAAGGCTAAGGGTAGGACGGCTAAACAATTCCAGTCAAGAGACTTGGTGTGGCTATACCTCAGCAAGAAAAGGTTTCCTAGTAAGAGGAGGAATAAGCTATTTATAAGAGTTGAGGGACCTTTCAAAATCCTCCAAAAGATCAATGATAGTGCCTATAGGTTGGAGCTACCCGAAGACCATGGAGCTTCTGACACCTTCGACATTACCAACCTTAGTCCATATTACCTTGATAGAGAATTGATCGAAGACCATTTGGATTTGATCCCAAATCTAAATCAATAAGGAGGAAATGATAGGAATCAAGCTATTGGGCCTTTGACTCGCAGCTGAGCTTGAAGACTAGAGGGACTGGTAAGGCGAATCCTCCTACTCCAGCCGAATCTTATCAAATCCGAGTATACCCATCTGTTGGAGATTGTGTACCAAATTGAAGAATGTCGAGACATCTACCAAACCTTGCATGCTTACTCACTTATGTTCGAGCCGACCACTTATTCAGCATCACCCTTACCGAGAGGTTGAGAGAGAGACCTTAGACTAATCTTCCATCACCTTTGCTTGGATAAGCAATCTGATCGTACTCTTTCATCTACATCCTCCAATGGCATCACCAATACATCTCCACCACGTGTATAGGACCACATGTAGGATCTATTACACTAATTATTTTTTTTCTTGAATATTCATTTTTACCCTTTGTATTCTTTGTACATTACAGTTTTAAAAAATACCATTTTTGGCTTTTCCCCTTTTAGGCAAGTTGCCCTAATTTATCGGGTATAAATAGCCTTGTACTTATAGCTAGAATCATCAAATCATCATTAATATACTTAATATTTCCTTTTGTAAACACTGTTCGATTACTCTCATTTCACTCTTATTCTAATCCTTAAGCAAAGTTAGGTAGCGAGCAATCTCATCAGATCAATTCATGCGTTATATCAAGTTGTATCGTGAGTCTTTAGAAGTTCCATTAATGTATCGTATACTTTAGAGCTATTCAAGGGTTTTTGCTTACCTTTCATTCGCATTTTTGTTCTTTCGTGCGTTCCCCATCATTTCCTCAAGATTTCGACAAGTTTGGACCCATCTAGTGACCAGCCTTGTCTATTCTTGGTCACGTTATGCATCAGGCTCAGAACAATTCTCCTTTGCCTTTCAACCCTCAACTCTATCTTAATCTCCTCTTCCAAGGTATAAAACTCTTACAATTCTATGATGTTGCAAATCCCATACTTAAGCCCAAAAAATGAACATTGATACTATGTAGGTTTCTGATTCTTCCACGTCAACTTGAATTATAAGCATCCAAAACTCTCTTACATAACCATCAATACATCAACTTCCTTGGAGAAGCTCCTACAACCTTGAAAACGTATCTTGTAGGTAGGTCTCAAGCATGAATCTACCCTTTAATAACCTTTTCATCTCATCCCAGGTTCTAACACCTCATCTTTCATCCCTTGCTCTGGCTGTGTTCAGGTTTTTTCACTACATTATGACATACCCAGTAAACTCTAATGCAGCAAGTCAGACTTTGACAGCATCTACATACCCATAACATTCAAGCACTTTCTTCAACTTCTCTTCCCATTCCAAATATTCATCCACATCTCTACTTCCACTGAAGGATAGGACTTGAACCATGACATTTTCTAGCCCTCAAGTAACTCGGCATCCTCGTCCATATGCTTTGAAATAGTCAAATTCTTCTTCTTCTTCGTTCCTAAACCCTTCAACATTCAACTCTTCATCTTCTTCCTCAATCTCCTCTAATTCCAATCTTCATTTAGCAGCTCATTTGCTATTCCTCGGACTTATTGTAATCGAATTGGGTGATTAATTCGGTTACCTTAGCCATATTGCCTCTCAGGGGCATTTTCTTGTGGGTTATGGTGTCATATACCTTGGGATGGTTGTTTGTTAACTTATATTACTGTGACTAGACTCTTAACAAGGTTTATGAGTATGTTAAGTTTGTCATCAACCATCCTTAGGGTATTACTACTATTATAAACACAATCAAGTTGAGAACCACTACTCCGGTCACCAACAATACCCTAAACACTCAAATCTAATAAGGTACGATACTTCTCGAACAGATTAACAACTTTAATACCCGATAATCATTCGAACAGAATAAAAGTAAAATTGCTCTGTTTTCATAATGAAAAACAGAGTAAAAATAGAGTAATAATGAAACTACACTTAATTACACACAAACACACTACAGTATCTACAGAAGGAACACAACAGTCACTAACAGCAAAGCGAACCAAAACTTCACTGCAATGTCACACAATCCCTTATCAGACATACAAAGAAGCACCACAACGAAGTAATCCGAAAGTAAACAAAGAAAAACTAGCAAAGTTTGGGTAGTTACCGAATGAATATGACACACCGCTCGATCTTACTCGACCTACAATCCACCAGATATGACAAACATATCCAAACTAAAGGCTCACTAACCACTACTCTTTACTAAAAGGAATAGATAAGAGTTGAAGGATAATAAGAACACTGAGGTTGCTCAAAGGAAAAGTAAATAATATTCAGATAGTAATGATTGATTCCCTATGTACAAGTAAGTGGGGGTTTATATACCTATGTACTAGGGTTACTTTATATATATGAAAAGACAAAAGGGTATTCTTATAATTAGGTTACATAAAATATACTAGAAGGAGTAAAAGAGATAAAGAAAATTCAGTACGAAAAAGTAAAGAATCCTTTTGGAATGTTATGCCAAAAGACATGTATCACGTGGTGGCTGGACAATAGAAACATGATATAAAGTAAGAAAATTTAGAAAAGCATCTATAGTTAGAGGCGACTTGATTTGGATTAGTTAGGGAGCCAACCAATCCTGCTATAGAGTAGTTAGCTTGAGTTGGGGTCAGACGCTTATGGTCGCCTCGAGATATTAGTTCGTATAGTCTTAGAGTTGTCTTCTCGGATGTCTTATCACAGAATAGCTGCTGGGTAGGAGAAGGTCTGGAATATATAAGGATCTGACAATTAGGTCAATATGAGATCAATTCAAAATAGGAATCCCTGTCATAGATATGGCTTCGAGCTAGAATTCTTCACGCAAGTCCCTAGAGTCCTATAGCTCGACTATGTGTGATAGTCTAGGGGTTGATTCCTATTACTTTTAATAAAATTGGATAATCATAGGTGATATAATACATATTTCTATAATATTATGAAAGTTTACATATAACAATAACCCTATCGTAACTAAAACATAACTTGACTGGTTATAAATACATTTCAATCCAATCAAAACAATATATTATAAGTAATAATATAATTACATATATTATCAATACTCATTAACTTAATATAACTTATATAATAAAATTATAATAAATATATATTTAAATAAAACTTCATTCTATCATATAAGAATAATAATATACTTTAAATATATATATATTTCTATATATAACTTCATAATGAAATAAGAGTGTAGATAAAACCTAACGTTTTTGTAATTCTTATGAAAACTAAATATAGGTTTTACATATATAAGGTCTCCTCGTAAGTAGAGCATCAACGATACAGGCCTTCCAAAGTGAGCATCATAACAGGTAAGTTGGGATCGTAGCTTAGCTGCTTATTGGGATAATGTATGAAAGTATCTGAAGACTTAAGAGTACTTCTCCTTATAGTTGTAAATTACCTGTATGTGCGCTTGCTATGCTGTTTTGCATGATTTCATAGTATTGTATTGTGTGAACTTAACTAGCCACCCTTAAATGGAACTAATAGTAATCTAACCACTAATATAACTGGATAAGCATAACAACCGTTAAGGGAACAATTAAGATTATCAAACCAAATGTCAACTTCCTTCTATGACAATAGCAAAAAAGGTACTCTTCCTATCCTTAATTGAATTAAGTAACAAGCGAGGAGGTCATAACAAGGGTAGGGGCCTTGGTTCCAAGGCGGTTACTGTAGGAAGGTGTTCTCTATTACATAAGCCCCAGTTTGGATTGATTTTGAGTCACAGTAAACTCCTCAATCCGCATTGGAGTGAATATAATTTCTAATCAGCATCCAACTACTAGACCTTTAACCTGTAGTCAAGTCCAAGGTCTTGAAGGACTAACAAGGCGAATTTTCCTATTTCAGTCAACTCTTGTCGAGGCCGAGCTGATCCTGGCTACTAACTAATTCCTAATGTCGAGCCGAGTGATTTCATGTCTTCTGGAAGTCATGTATTGAGCCCCTTTGGCATATTTATTTAACCATGGCCGAGCCAACTAAAAGATTAGCAACATTAGTGCCCAGAAGCTGGGAGATCCAATACTTATCTACAACCATTCCTCCTCGAATGAGCCCAAGTTTGCCCGACACCACTACTCGATACCCTTACTCGGCTTTCTATCATGATCGTACTATTTTGTCTATATCTTCCAAAGGCGTCACCAATACATGGCTGCCACGTATTTAAGACCACTTGTAGAATTTGCTGCCCTAATCAACATTTTTCCATGAATATTCGTTGTTGAGCTTGATTTTTCCAGTTTTTAAAATTAGTCTTCTTTAAACCCATCACTATTAAACCTTACTCACTAAATACTGACTCTCGACTAAGGCTTCAAGAAAAATAGTTCTTTTATTTTTTAAAAACATTTTAGAGTCACCACCAAACCAGAGGGTATTAGTTATAATTTAGTTACTGGTATTTTTGATAAAACTAATTTTGCAAACAATTTTAAGAACCAGAAATCAAGTCCAAGGGTTAGGATTTTTAAACTCTTACAAGTACCTACAACTTTCCAAATTTAGTCTTAGTCTTAAAAATCATCCTTAAAAAAACTACCCAATAAAGCAAAACTTAATCATTGGTTAACGAATTAAATAATTTAAGTAATTTAAACTAAAAATGGAAAAATAGGTTTTTTCGCCTTTTACCATCACCTCAGAGGTACCTACATACTTGCTATTCGGGATCAAACGTACGTAGTTCATTCTAAAAATTTAAATGTGCTGGTTGATTTTAATTTGAGAAAACTGTTGATTTTAAGTTTTTAACCTGATTCAATTTTAATTAAGGAAAATTCTAAAGGGTCCTAATTGATAAAATTTTTTTATTGATTTAAAAAACTCTAAAGAAATCCTATTTTTTGAGGAAAAAATAAAGGCTTATTTCATTTATTTAGAAAATGATTTTTTTCTATGTTATAAAATGATTTTTCATTTTTATGATTTTTATTATATGATTTTTCTCATTTTAGTTTTAATCGGGAAAATAAATAAACTAACTAAGCTACCCTATTTTTTTTTTTCTTTTTTCTCTTTTTTTTGTACTTTCTTTTATTGGTTATAAATTACAATAATAAAAAAATACAACATGGACCAAAACTAAAATAACAAATAGGGCTAAACTGAGTCAGATATAGGCAAGGGTCGGGTTAGAGCAAC
The DNA here is from genome assembly GCA_024138005.1 of Lumnitzera racemosa. Classification (NCBI taxonomy): domain Eukaryota; kingdom Viridiplantae; phylum Streptophyta; class Magnoliopsida; order Myrtales; family Combretaceae; genus Lumnitzera; species Lumnitzera racemosa. Next base: position 66,213,065 of record JAMXBC010000009.1, on the reverse strand, counting down.
TTGGATGGGTTAGGTCGACTCTAACCGATTCAAGTTACGAATGAAAGAGCAGCAGCAGCGTAAAATGGGTTGATCTAGCTTGATCCGATGACCTTTCCATAGTGGTGAAGGCAGATTTATGAGTTTGGGATTAAACTTAGTGACATTAAGCAAAGTGCCGTGGTATGGGGAGGTTGTTTTGGTAATTTTAGCAAGTTAGGTGGTGGTAGCGGTAAGGTGCAGTAGAGGTTGAAGGCATTTGGGGTTATGGCTGCTAGCATCGTGGGAACCCTTGTGGTGGTGGCAATGCGCTTCGAGAGTGGCTTAAGGGGAGAGAATCGAAGAGACAAAGTGGTGGTGATGGTGTGAAGAGAGAGAGAGTGATCGGGGAAGAGAGAAAGAGAGAGTGTGTGAGAGTTAATGATTCTTGGTGTCCTGCTACTTAATCGAGATCCTATTTATAATTTGGAGGATCGAGTTACGCTTGGTAAGTACAGGAATTTCGAAAATCCCAATTGAAGAACCTTAACCAAAATCAAGTTTTATTTTTTTATTTTCAAACTTGATTTTTATTGTGTAAAAGGATGAACTTGGATGATTTTTTTTATTCCAATTCATAGTAGGCTAAGTGTACTATATGATTTCAACATTAATTCGGTGAAATTGTATGGTAATTGAGATAAAAATGACCCCAAACTGAGCATACTAGGAAGGAAACAAAACTGAGAATCATGAAAAAATGCAAGGAAGAAGAACATTGGGGATGACGGTTACATACAGGACATGTGTTACATGCGAATCAAAAAAAGTGGGGTGTGCCCCCTGTTGCAATGTCGAATTGTATAGGGCCTTGGGCCCTGTTCGACATTTACATGGACTAGGTTTTAAAACCCGGTTTGATCTACCCCAACCTCAGCGCCGCCTTCCACCCCCTTTTTTTCATTATTATTATTATTTATATAAAATAAAAGACTAAAGCATGAATCCTAGTTTATTTTTCTAACTTCCTTTATTTTATGCCTTATTCGGGAAAATAGATGAATCCTAGGCTAAGTGTACTACACAATTTTTTGTGATCTTTTATAAATTTTCTATCTTTTCATATATTTTCTCTTTTTTGCATTTTTACTAAGTTTCTTTTTTTTTTCCTAAATTAGAACCCCTTATCATATCCTAAAAATCCTAAAAAATAAAAGGAGGCAAAAATGAGGTGTTTATAGCTACCCATTTTTGTGGTGAAGTTTAAGTAAAACTTGACCACAAGGACAAATGAGACACTATTTTTGCCCTAAGGGTGGAATTTATCTGAACGAGCGGCTTAGCTAAGTATTCTAGGTTCGATTCTCTTTATGGTGATGGTTAGTTAACTATTTTAAGAGCTAGCCAAGCAAGTTTAGAAAGGTTTAGCACCCTAAGGGCTAGTTAGACAGATCAATTTGAAACTAGATCATGCCTTGACTAACCTAGATGGGAGCATCTCTTGGAGACTAGCAATCCTTAATTAGAATGAATTTTGAAGACCTAGTCGTGCTCTTTTGAGTTCAATAATCTAAGCAAAAACATCTCTAGGGGATTAGCAATCCTTAATTGGAATCGATTTTGAAAATCTGGACATGCTCTTCTAAGCTCACTAACCTAGGTAGGTGCACCTCTAGGGGACTAGCAATCCTTAATCGGAATTGATTTTGAAAACCTAGTTATGCTTTTCTAAGCTTCCTAACATAGGCGGAAGCATCTTTAGGAGACTAGCAATCCTTAACTGAAATCGATTTTGAAAACTTGTTCATGCTCTTCTGAGCTCACTAACTTAAGTAGGAGCATCTTTAAGGGACTAGCAACCCTTAACTGGAATTGATTTTGAAAACATGGTTATGCTCTTTTAAGCTTACTAACCTCGACAAGAGCATCTCTAGGGGACTAGCAACCCTAAAGTAAAATCGATTTGAGAGAAACCCGGTCATGCTACTTTGAGCTAACTAACTTAAGCGATAGCTTCTTTAAGGGACTAGTAACCCTAAATTGGAATCAATGAAGAAAGGAAATACCATATGGGCTTGCTTGAGAGAAATTAGTGAAGCGAAGCGCCTTGTGGGCTTGCTAAGGACTTGGTGAAGAAAAGCATCTTGCTATGGTAAATTGGTGAAGAGAAGCGTCCTATGGACTCACTACAAGAAATTATTGAAGAAAAGTGCCCTATAGGCTCGCTTAAAAAAATTGGTGAAGAGAAACACCTTATGGGCTTGCTAAGACACCTAAGGAAAATTGGTAAATGAAAGCGCTCTATAGGCTTGTTAAGACAAATTAGTGAAGGAAAACATCGTATGGGCTTGCTACAATAAATTGGTGAAGAGAAGCAACCTATAAGCTTACTAGTCATTCAGGGTTGCGATCGGTTGAAAGATCCGATCAAGCCTAAATTATAAGTAAAGTTAGAAATATTAGTAAAATGATCCCGTAAATTTGAATTTAAGAAAATAAGCATTAAAATAAAAGAATATAAAAATTCCAAATTTCAAATATATAACTCGTTATTTATCGAAAATGCGCAAAATGCATTCCGATAATTAACGAATCGCTAGAGATAAATTATATGTATATTAAAAATCATATAATAATCTAAATAATATTTAAGAATATTTATTTGTACTATATATGAATTTACATGTATGTAGAAATATGCATAATTACTTAAAATACGCTAAATGTGCAAAAATAATAATAAATAATTAAAGAAAATTCATAATTAATTAAGGAAAAATCAAGAAAAATATAGAAAAATGAGGAAAATTCCAGAAGTGGGGCATGGAAAACTGATATTGAAGAAAAAAATCAACCAATTAAAATGCAACAAATAGAAAGTGGAAAAAAAAAAGAAGAGATAAGACAATTGTCTTATCTCATTAGTGCACAATAATTCCCTTAAAGCTCTATAAATACTCCAAAATTTTCAGAAGCTCATTTAGTCAGTTTGGAGAATGAGAAAAATTGAGAGAGGCGAAATTGAAAGAAAAATTAGGGTTAGGAAAAAAAATAAGAAAAATGTGCAGTTGAAGCTTGTAAGGAGAACCCAAACCCGACGAGCAACTAGGAGTGGAATGCCACCACGACCATATAATAGTAGCATTGCCCAGGTGGGTGAACACACACATGGCCACCGACGGTGGCCGGAGCCACCCAAATCGGTGAGTTCGATTTCGAGCCCAATTTTGTGTAATTTTTTTTAAAATAGTAAATATTCTTATAAAATTATAAATTTTGTTATTCTAGAATATTTTTTAGGAAAAATATTATTTTGATGAAAATATATCCCGTGATATATGATCCTTAAGAAATCATACAAAACCAAATACGTTTCGGTTTAGAAATAAATGACCTTAGGAGTGTAATTTTGAGCCCAAAATTTGTGTATAGACTACTTAGATGATATAGAACAGTGCTATGAAGCCTATTTTCAAAAATTAATTTTCAAAATTTTTAGAGAATTTTTAGGCCTTAAAATAAGGCATAAAATAGGTAATTTAGGGTTAATTAAGTAATTAAATGGTTAATTACTAATTTTGTGAATAATTATATGTTTTAGGATATTGAAATCTGATTAAGTATGATACTTGTAGCATTTAGAGTATTATATGTAATTATTAGGTTAATTATATAGTAAATAAGTAATAGGGAAAAATAGTAAATTTTAAGTTAATTTTGTAAATTAGGGTAATTAGGTGTAAAATCTAATTTCGAATGAATTTAGATATTTTGAAATGATAATTGATGTTGGGAGATGGTAATTAGAGTAATAAAAATATTATATGTGTATTATGTACATAATAAGTAATAGTACATAATATACAATTATTAGAAATATAATAAATAGAAGAAATTAGAATAAAAATTGATATTATGATAATAATAAAAATATATAATAAATCTGATAGAAAACTTAAATTTATGTAACTATATGAAAAATATAAAAATTTCTCACATCAAGAGTAAATTCAGTACACTGATATGGATTTAAGTATACCGTGTGGAATAAAATACTAACTAGAGGTAGTTTAGTATATCAAAAAGTAATGTGATTAATTTCATATTATGAGTTGAAACGAATTTCTAGGGTTCGGGTATAAAACAGTACTTTAAAATCAAATTAGAACCTAATTTAGAAATCGATGTGGAAACTGAACCTGAACCTAACCCCAAACCTATAATAATTGTAAAAGATTTGAGAACCTAGATAACTGGATATATTAAACCCTAAACAAAACATAACAATAAGCGTTATAGGATAAAACCAACTTATAATAGTTGTATGAAAAACTGAAACCACGTTTGTGTTATAGGGATGATCAACGATGGCCTGAGCGAGTTGGACCTCGAGTGAGTGAGCAAGGAGTCCAGGTAAGTTGGGATTAATACGTTGCTGTATTTTGAAAGCTTGAGATTATACTTGGTTGTACTTATTAGATAGTTGATTGTGAGCATATGCTTGATTATGAGTGATGCTATGATGTTGTTTATTGTTCTAACTTGTATTGTGATTTGTGTGAAATGATTGATCACCCTAAATCGAACCAGTATGGTAACCCATTAGGGAAACTTAGGATTCTCCAGCCAAATACTAACCTCTTCAAAAGGGATAACGCAGGATTGCATAGCAGTCCCTTCTTCATCCTTAATCGAACTAAGTGACACGAAAGGAGGTCGTGGCAAAGGTGAAGTCAATGGTTCAAAGGTAATTGCAGGAGGAGCCATGTCTCCATTGCATAAGCCTGGGTTTAGTAGTAAGCTGTTGCATTAACGGCAACTCCTCAACCCGGATTAGAGTGGGTGCAGTTTCTCTAATCTCACAATGGGCCGGACAACGTCATGCGATGGCATTTACTTGAACATGCATTGCACCTAATAAGTTGATTGATAACCTTATTATGTTTATGGTATAGTTTTAAGTCCTCCATCCTAACTTACTGAGTTGTGATTACTCAAATCCCTATAGACGTCGTACAGGTGCTGGCTAAGAAGCGGCATATAACTACTTTAAAGCTAGCAACTGCTAGATCTTGGGGAGTGCGGAAAAACATTTGAAGAACAAACATATATTTTTAAGGTCTAAGCTTTTATTTTAGAATTTTTCATTTCTGAATAATGTAATAACTAGGAAATATATTACGGTGAAATATTGTAAACATTAATTGTAATAACTGAATTTCAGTGTATATATATATTTTCTCACTTTCTTAGGTAAATGATTATTTTAATTAAAAACAATTTACTTCAAAGCGGGTTAGTCATGGACGTCTTGTATAGATCAAGTCTAGGATAGCGATTGTAAGATGAACTTCTGTCTTAGAATGGTTTACACCGCGGGACTGTTACGACTCTGCCGCTTCGGGGCTTGATAGAAGTGCCCTATGGGCTCACTACAACAAATTGGTGAAGAGAAGCGTCCAGTAGGCTTGCTACAAGAAATTAGTGAAGAAAAGCACCCTATGGGCTTGCTAAAAGAAATTGGTAAAGAAAAGCGCTCAGTGGGCTCGCTAAAAGGAATTGATGAAGAGAAGTGCCCTATAGGCTTGCTAAAAGGATATTAGAAAGGGAAGTGCCCTATGGGCTCGCCAAGACTCTAAGGAGAGATTGATGAACGGAAGCACCCTATGAGCTAGCTAAAACCCTAAAAAGTAGAGGAGACAACATTCTAAGAGTTAGCTAGAACCTTAGAAATGAAAGGTAAGATAGTACCCTAGAGGTTGGCTAGAACCCTAAAAATGAAAGGCAGGATAGTACCCTAAAGGCTAGTTAGAACCGTAAAAATGAAAAGTAAGACAACACTTTAAAGGCTAGCTAGAACCCTAAAAATGAAAGGCAAAACCAGCGCTCAAAGAGCTAGCCAGAACTCGAAAGATGGTACAAAGGGTAAATGCCATAAAAAACCCCCCACCTAAAAGATTACTAGGAGAAAGAATCACAAATACCGGTTATTATCTAAGGAGATGTAGTCTAAATGCAATGTTCAAAAACCAATTTGCTAACATCATATGGAAGTATTTACCTAGTCTTACCGATTGTACCCAAACTATCAAGCCTTTCTTTGAATAGTCTTATCAAAACCAACTGACTTGTTTTTCGCAATTACGTCAAACTTAAAACTCCTTAACCCTTCATTTTTTTTTTATTTTGAGAGGTCATAGGAATCAACCAAATATGGAATTCCCTCTACTTGCTCTTAAGTTTATTTATCTCATCTCTGATTAGTAAATATCTGTCGTAAGGTGATTAAGTGTCTGGGTTTTGCCTTTCCCTAAAAAATAGTCAATAAAACTCCCCATTGAGGGGGATCAATCCGTAATAGAGTATTTTAAAGAGTTTTGTCAATTATCAATGTTTTATATCTCAGCTTTCAACTTCTCTCATGTTTTCGATGTATAGGTTCAATTAAATGAGGTAAAGGAGCTAGACCTTTTAATGGAGCATGAAGAAGGGATGGTGATAATTCCAACATCGACAACTGCCAAGGATACTAACTTTGCTCATAGAGAATGAAAATTAGACCACGATAACATTCAAGACAATTAGCATTTTCATGTTCTGAGTAAAAATTTCTATTAACATTTCATGGGTAATACAACCTTACAACGTCAGCATTTACAGGGTCTCTCAAGTCTAGACTATCCATTTGGGAAAAAATTAAAGCCCTTCTTGGTAATACTTGCTTCACAACATAAGGGCCTCTGTAACTGGGAGCAAATTTTCCTCTAAAGTCTTGTGGATTAGGGATACCCTTTCTCAACACCATATCACCCTCTTTAAAGTTCCTAGTCGTACTCTTTTGTTGAAAGCCTAAGCCATTCTTTGTTAATAACACTGATTATGACATAGGGCTATCAATCAAATTCAACTACTCGATTCTTTACCCAATCGGCTTTGTCCAACTAGGTTTCCAATAGTACTCTAAGAGATAGGATCTCAACCTCTATTAGTAACACCACTTCAATGCCATACACCAAAGAGTAAGTTATTGCCCCAATCGACATTCTAATGGAAGTTTGATAGGTTGTAAGTGCGAATGGTAACATTTTATGCCAATCCTTATATGTAACAGCCATGTTTTCAATGATTCTTTTGAGGTTTTTATTAGCTACTTCAACGACTCTATTCATTTAAGGTTGATAAGGTGTAGAATTTTTGTAAATGATCCTGAACTGTCGGCACAATTCTGTCATAACCTTATTGTTGAGATTAGTGCCATTATCGGTGAAATTGCTTTTGGAGCCCCGTATCGAGCCAAGATATCTCTCTTGACAAATTTGACTACTACCCCTTTAGTGATGCTTAAATAAGATGAGGCCTCAACCCACTTACTGAAGTAGTTGATGGTGACTAGTATAAAGCGATGCCCATTAGATGCTTTTAAAGTAATCGAGCCAATGATATATATTCCCCACATCGAAAAAGGCCATGGCATACAAAGTGAGTGCAATTCCTAAGGCGAAGCATTTATCTTGTTTGCATAAACTTAGCATAAGTAACAATGCTAGATGTATTTAATGCAATTACTTTCTATTGTTAACCAGTAATACCCTAGTCTCATAATTTTCTTGGCTAGCATGTAACAATTCATGTGAGGGCCACATACTCTTTCGTATACTTTTTCATCAACATCTTAACCTCTTTGTCATCTACACCCTTAAAAGTGTACCGTCAAAAGATTACTAGTACAATGTAGACTCCTTACTAAGAATTAGGCAACCAATCTCCTAATCATCCTTCTGTCCTTTTTCTCAACCTCTTCAGGGTATATGCTTTGTTGTAGGAACATTGTAATATCATGGTACCATGCCTTTTCGCCATTTATACCTTCAATTGTTAAACATAAGGCAGGCTTTTCTTCAATTTCAATGGTGAGATGCTGAATCTTAACTCTACCTAATATTTAGATCATAGATGCCAAAGTAGCTAATGCATCGAAAAATTGATTCTGAGTCCTTGGTATATGATTGAAAGTGATTTCTTTGAATTTCTCCATCAATTCAGTTAAGTACCAATTATATGGTACTAGTTTAGCATCTTTCGTCCTGTATTCTTCTTGAGCTTAGCCAATAATGAGTGATGAATCCCCATATACTTCTAATTCATGAATATCTTTATTTAAGGCCATCTTGAGTCCTATGATGCATGCTTCATATTTAGCAATATTATTGGTATATGAGAAAATGCGCCTTACAGCTACAAGCTATTGCGTACCTTTAGGGAATATCAGTATTACTCTAATTCCACACCTAGACACATTAGCAGCTCCATCAAAGAACATCCTTCACTTCAGTGGTCTATCGTCTTTTTCTTCACTGGAACTTCCTTCAACTACTAAGATATCTTCATCGGAGAATTTGACTTGTACCTCTTGGGGGTATCATCAGAGGAATTTTCTACTAACTGATCTACTAGAGCTTATCCCTTGACTGAATTTCAATTTAAGTACACAATGTCTAACTCTAATAGTAACATTTACCACTTCGAGATTCTGCCAATTCGGGTCAATTTATTTGCCAAGTGCTTTAAGGGATCGTACTAAGTCAATAACTCAACTTAGTAATAAAACATGTTTTGTATGAGTGGATGCATTACCTAAACCAAAGTACAACATATTCTTTCAATTTTTGAATACATATGTTCCTCTTTAGTAAACTTCTCACTCAAGTAGTATATGGCCCACTCTTTCCCTTCCTTATCCTTTTGATCGAGCATATACCCTATCGTCAAGTATAGAAATAAGAGCTCCCTAAGTTTAAGAGCTACCAAAATTGGAGGGTTCATGAGGTATTCCTTCATCATTGTGAAGGTTTGCTCACATTATTCATCCTAGTTTATCTTAGCGTTCTTTTTCAATAATTTAAATAGGGGACGACTTTTATCTATCAATTGAGATATGAAGTGAGCTATGTAGTTTAAGCGATCCAACAAGCCTTTGATTTCTTTAAGAGTAGGTAGAAGGGGGCAAGTCGACTATGGCTTTGACTTTATCAGGATCTACTTTGATGGCCTTTTAGCTGATTATGAAAGCTAATAATTTTCCTAAAGTTACTCCAAAAGTGCATTTCTCTAAGTTTACCTTCAATTATAATTTCCTTAACCTATCAATCAATCTCCTCAAGTTATCTACATGATTTTCTCCTTCCTTAGACTTTGCAATCATATCATCAACATATATTTCAACTTCTTTGTGCATCATGTCATGAATGATTGCAACCACGGCTCTTTAGTAAGTTGCCTCAACATTTTTTAGTTCAAAAGGCATTACTTTATAGCAAAATATGCCCTAAGTTATAATGAATGTTGCCTTAGCTTTATCTTATTTGGACATTTTGATCTAATTATACCCGAAGAATCCATCCATGAGGGAGAAGAGATGGTTCCTAATTGCATTATCCACCAAAACAACAATATAGGGCAAAGGGAAATTATCTTTAGGGGTTACCTAGTTGTGGTCCCAAAAATATACACATACTTTAACTTTTTCGTTCTTCTTCATTATTGACACAACGTTGGCTACCCACTTAGAATAATCAGATACTTTGATGAAACTGACCTATAGTAACTTTCTAACTTCTTTAATTTTTAACAAGATATATGGTCGAAACCTCCTTAGCTTCTGCTTCTTAGGTTTGATATTTTCTCATATGAGTAAGCATGGACCACAATTGATGGATTTAACCAGGGTATATCTTCGTAACACCATGCAAGCACATATTAGTACTTAAATAATAGTGTGGTCATTTCTGCCTTCTATTCTTCTTTTAATTTCCCTCCAATTTTTAACATTTTAGGGTTTTCATCAGTCCTAACATTAATTATCTCAGTTGGCCTAGCAATGGAAATTCTACTCATTTCATATCTTTACTAGCTTTCTTACACGTTACTATGGTCATCGACATCACTCCCAATGACTAACCTAGTAGGGCCAAAGGTGATATCAATATTTTCATCACCTATCTGAATGAGGTATCCTTAGCTTTTATTTAAAGCATTAGATTTGGGCAAAACGTATGTAAAGAAAAGAGTGTGAGCAAGGAAAGATTAAAGAGAATGAAGACTAATTTTATTCTCATAAAAGAAATTTTTTCAAGTACAATATTATAGAACAAGGGTAATTATTACAAAACTCAGTAAAATACTAAACCGTTATTCATCCTTTACCCTAGAGAAGACTTTTTGCTATTCGGAGGGATATAGAACCAATTATTTAGGTGCTAGGACATGTAGGATGGGCTTATTATTTCATTCCTGCTGGAGGCATCAACTTTAGCAAGCTTTAATGTTTGGACATTAGCCCAGATGAAAGTTTCTAACAACGGTGGAAAGGTTATTACAGCGTGATACAATCTATCACCTCTTTTGCCCTTCGCTTGCATATTTTGCAACTCCTCTATTGGAGTCGGGATGTAACCAAGCCTATAGGTACCAACCTAGCCTTCTTTGAATTTCGACCTCTTGTCTTTCTTTTGATCGGTAATCATACATACTTCTTCAAACATTTAGAGTCCAAAGTCCTCCTGCTCCTTAATGCCAATGTATGGTATGGCCATTTCCTTATATATTCCGTAATCCTAATCACCTAAAATTGTTATGACTTGGCCAGATGCAAGCTTGAAGATATGGCTCCTGTTGAATGTATCCAAGATCTTCCCAATAACCAGTTGAAGGTCCTTAGGATGTATAGGACTTAGAATCAAATGTTGAAAGTTTATGTGCCAATCTCAACTGGTAAGTTGATCTCCTTTATAATTTCCCTTCTAGATCTGTCAAAAGCCCTAACTGTTGTTAAACTTAGCTTAATTGCACTCGTATCAATGCCCAATAGATCCAAGATGGCGAAAGGGTAGACATTCAATGATGATCCATTGTTGATGCGGACTCGTGCTGTGATAATGTTGTTCACCTTCACTATTATGAAGAGAGTCTTGGTGTGTTGATTGCCTTCTTCACCCAGTTCCTTAGTAGAGAAGGAAATCTGATCCATGGTGAGGATGCAGTTGGTGACAAAGCCCATTCTTTCAGCTACTATCTCACAAGGGACTTTGACTTCCCTCAAAGTTCTAAATAAAGCTTCCCGATGCGATTTTGACACCATTAACAAACTCATAAGAGATATTTGTGCTAAGGTCATAGCGAGCTGATCCATTATCTTATACTCACTAAACTTGATTATTTTGGTGAAGGTAGAAAATCCTTCCTCATATTTAGCTAGTTCGCTATTTAGCCTTTCTAGTACAGTTTCCTTTTTCGGGTCTTCTTTTGGGTCATAAATTCAACCATAATGGGTAATTTCCCCTACGAGTAAACTTGATTGCCCTTGATTTACTACTTGGTAGTTAAGAGGGGTAGTTTTATAACTTTCAAGGGCTAAAGGCACATGGAAGGTGTACCTTTTGGTCTTTAGAGTTTACTTGTCCTCCTGTTTGTAGAATTTATAGGCCTTAGGCTTTCGATTGGAACCGATCATATTGATGGTAGGATTTAAGTTGTCAAATATCATGTTAATGATGGGCCCATGGTTAGGCAAGGTTTGTTGTTGACGTTTGGAACTAGAGCCTCCACAAAGTCTAGTTGGACCGTGCTTTTGTCAATTAAGTCTTGAATCTTGTTTTTTAATCTCCATCACAAGTAAGTTGAATGGCCAACTTACCCAAGATGATATTGACACCTTACATTAGGATAAAAAACTCTTAGCTTGTACCTTTCATTGGAAGGCTCAAAATGAAGCAAATTATCCTTTCTTAGTTTTTCGAGGATCTGACTAAGAGGAATAAGTATCTTAGTAAACTACCTTGGGGTCCTATTGACTTGTGGTTGGCCTCTGAACTGTTGCTAAGCTAACGAAGGGTTTTCCCTTAAAGAGACCTAAGCATTGGGCCTAGTGTTTGAATTAACCATACCGATAGTAGCTTCTCTAGGCATGCTGGTAGTGGGTTTAGTGATGCGTCTCCTAAGTCGAACACACAGGGAAGCACTATAATGAAGTGAATCAAGAAACATAGAAGAAAAGTTAGCAAAGTTCAGGTAACTACCAAATGGATATGACATACACACCGGTCCAAATTAAGAGTTAAAGGGAATAGATAAGAGTTAAATGATGATGAGAACACTAAGGTTATTTAAAGGAAACGTGAATAATTTCTCTATTGATTATTAATTTTCTACATACAAATAAGAAGGGGTTTATATACCAATCCACTAGGCTTACTTTACATATATGAAAAAATAAAAAGAGGTATCCTTACAATTAGGTTACATAATATATACTAAAAAGGGTAAAAGAGACAAAGAATATTCAGTATGGAAAAGTAAAGAATCCTTCTAGAAATTCATGCCATAAGACATGTGTCATGTAGTAACTAGATGTTGGAAATGTGGTACAAGTGGGCGAAAGTGAAAGAAAAGTTTACAATCAGGGGCTGACCTAATTCGGGTCAAATCAGGACTCAATCACTCCTTCAGAAAAGGAGTCAACTTAAGTTACGATTGGATGCCTGGTCGACTCGGGATATTAATTTAGATAATCTTAGAGCTGTCTTCTTGAATGTCTTATCATAGAATAGCTATTGGGTAGGCGTAAGCTTGGTACACGTGAAGATCTGACAGTCAAGTCGGTAGGAGATCAATTCGGAATAGGAACCCCCATCCTGAATATGGCTTTAAGCTAGTATTCTTCACGTAAGCCCTTAGAGACTTCTAGCTCAATTACGTGTGATCAGTCAGAGGGGTTAATTCCTATTGTCATCAAATCAGGAGTCAAAAAGATTTGTTCTCAAATCAGGAGTGACCTTTGCTCCTTCCTCGGGGGTACACATAGGGTCTTCTTCTGTTGGGTGGTGAGGAATGATGTGCTTAGAAGCTCAGTTATCACTAGGACTTACTGTAGGAGATGAGAACTAAATGGATCCTTCGAAGTATTGAAGAAAATAGAATGGTAAGGTCAACGAACTAAATGCAGTAGCTAACGTGAAGGTGCTCAAAGGATATGACTCACCTACAAACACAACACAACTTGGCACTTCACTTGATATAACATACAAGCTAATGACAAGGTCCACCCACTACTAATATTGAGCAACTCAGTAAGACTAGATAAGAGTGTAGAAATGAACTTGGACAGGAATGTCTCATAAGGATCAAGTATATTTAAAATGTCTATAAGGAATGTAAGATGATCCCAGTTATAAAGAGAAGAGATTATTTATAATAAGTCCCTAAGGAAACCTTACAAATAAAGAAAATTACAAAAAGGTATTCATGAAAAGAGATTCTTAGTATATATGAAAAGGGGTAAATAAGACAAACAACAAAAAGGGAAAAACAGTACAGTATCGGGTGAAAAGGATAGGTAGCAATGAGATATTGGTTATATACTGGCAGCAAATGTAAGCATCACCGTGTAGAAGTAACAGAGATAGTAGGCTGATGAGGAGAGGCCGACGTGAAGGGGATCTTATCACTTAGCAAGTAGGCCTCAGCATAAAAGTGGTCCAGGTGATAGGTATAATGCCATATGAATAAGGTCCTTAGCCTTAGCACTAGGTTGGTCGACCTCAACACTCAGCTTCTTAACCTTAGCATTCGATGGATAATGTTCGGCACTTTGAGCCTTACAAAGCAAGGTATGGCCGAAATGAGCCCTCAAGGAGTTCTTCCACCATTCTCCTACAAACAGCGCCTCGTCCTCAACAACATGATCAGAGAGAATTCTTCAGGCAAGTGATTGAAGGCTTCGAAGGCGCATGCTGGTAAGAAGACCAATAGTTGGTAGTCTATCAAGGAATCGGATTAGATACATTAAAAGTAGGGGAGACACTATAGTTATCAGGTAACTCAATCTAATAGGCATTGCGGATGACCTTTTTCAGGACATTGAATGGACCATTAGCTCGAGGAGATAGTTTGCTCTATCACAAGTGCGGGAATCGTTTTTGGCCAAGGTGAATCCATACTAAGTCTCCTAGCATGAATGTAATAGTTCGGTAGCCTTGATTACCAATCTTATATTGTTTTTTATTGAACTTAGTTATCTTCTTAGTTATAAAGTGGTGTAGTGTTTGCAATTCTTACGTTCAGTCAACTTCAGATTGACTCTCTTTAGCAGCTGCTGGGGTACCGATCATGTCCAGGGGAATTATGGGGTCTTCCCAGTGGTACTGTAAACAGTTCAGTTGTATGTGAACTCTACAACTAGTAGTCATAGATCCCAATCCCTCAAGTTCTTTCCTACAACAGCTCTGAGTAGATTTCCTAGTGTCCTGTTTACTACTTCAGATTAGCCATCAATCTAAGGGTGGCTACTAGAGCTAAATGCAAGTTTAGTTCAAAGTCTTCTCCAAAGAGTTTTCTAAAAATAGCTCAAAAATTTTGTGTCTCAATCTAAGATAATAGTCTTCATTTACCAATTCATCCAACCATCCTCTCACTTCAACAGGTAGTTTAATCTACTCCTTCAATTATAATAGCCCCCTAACCAACATAAAAGTCGGCGTATCAACCTTTATAGCTTCTCGAAGTTCAGCTCTACTCAGTGTTAAAGCCTTTTTAGATCTTCGAGAAAGTTTAGCCTATAACTTACTAGCTTGACTCGACATCATTAGGTTTAAAGTAACCTTCCTTCCATCTTTCTCGAAAACATAGGTGTTCTAAAATCCATCATGCATAACCCTTCGGTCAAAATGCCACAATCAGCCTAATAACACATATCATGCGCACATGGGATGCATACATGGCCAGTATGTCTCAAAGAATCTCATTGAAGTAATTTTCAATTGAGATCAACAATAGTACTTACTGAGTTACATATAGGGCCTGTAAACCCCATAACCAGTCACTTGGGGCATCGATCGGTTGAAAGATCTAATCGAACCTAAATTATAAGTACAGCTAGAAATATTAGTAAAATGATCCCGTAAGTTTGAATTTAAGAAAATAAGCAATAAAACAAAAGAATATAAAAATTCCAAATTTTAAGTATATAACTCGTTATTTATTAAAAATATGTAAAATACATTCTAATAATTAACAAATCGCTAGAGATAAATTATATATATACTAAAAATTATAAAATAACCTAAATAATATTTAGGAATATTTATTTGTACTATATATGAATTTACATGTATGTAGAAATATGCATAATTACTTAAAATACGCGTCATGAGCTAAAATACTAATAAATAATTAAATAAAATTCATAATTAATTAAGGAAAAAATAAAAAAAATCAGGAAAAATAAGGAATAATCCAGAATTGGGTCGTGGAAACTAGGGAAAATAAGAAAAAAATCAACTAATTAAATTAGAGCAACACAAAAGCCAAAAATTAAGAGATTTGGACAGTGTCTTGTCCAATTTAATGCACATTAATTACCACAAAGCTCTATAAATACCCCAAATTTTTCAGAAGCTCATTTGGGTAGTTTGGAGAGTGATAAAAATAGAAAGCTTCGAAAATTCAAGAGAAAAACCAAAGAAAAAAAAAAGAAAAGGAAAACTGTGCAGTTAGGGCCATAATGAGGAACTAACATCAGATGAGTAGCTGGGAGTAGACAGCCACCACCACCACACGATGGTGGCAATGCCTGGATCGGTCGAGAAGGCCATCGTGGCCAGAGCCACCCAAACAGGTGAGTCCAATTTCAACCCGATTTTGTGTAATTTTGTAAAAATAATAAATATTCTTAGAAAATTATGAAACTTGTTATTCTAAAATATTTTTGTATTTATTTTTTAGAAAAATATTATTTTAATGAAAATATGTCCCGTGATATATGGTCCTTAAGAAATCATGCAAAACCGAGCATGATTAGGATTAGAAATAAATAGGCTTAGGAGTGTAGTTTGGAGCTCAAATTTTTTCTATAGAATGCTTAAGTGATATAGAACAGTGCTATGAATCCTTTTTTTTAATTTAATTTTGAAAATTTTTAGGTAAATTTTTAGCCCTAAAATGATGGGAAAATTGGGTAATTTTGGGTTAATTAAGTAATTAAGACACTAATTACTGATTTAGATAGTAATTAGATGTTTAGAGATGTTAATCTTTAATGTGGAACCTAATCCTAGCTTTTGGAGTATTAAGTGTAATTAATGAAGGAATTATGTGCTAATTGTAGAAAATTAGGAATATTATAAAAAATTAGGTTTAATTAGATAATATAATAATAATAATCAGAATAAAATAAATCTAAAACAAAAATTTAATTTTAGGTAATTGTATAAAAAATATAAAATTTTCCCATAATGGGGGTAAATTCGGTAATTAAACTAGGATTCGAGTGTATCGCACGAACTATAATATTAGTTAGAGACTAAAAACGATATTTAGGATGTCTAAAAATAATGCGATTAATTTCATATTATGAGTCGGAATGATTTCTTAGGGTATAATATAAATCTTTAACCAAAAATTGAGTTAAAAACCTAATTTAGAAATCGATGCGAAAACCGAACCCGAACCGAACCCTAAACCTAGAATAATTGTAAAAGATTTGAAAACCTAGATAACTAGATATATTAAACCATAAACAAAAAAATAACAATAAGCGTTATAGGATAAAACAAACCTATAACAGTTATATGAAAAATCGATACCACGTTTGTGTTATAGGGATGATCGGCGATGGCCTGAGCGAGTTGGACCTCGAATGAGTGAGCGAGGAGTCCAGGTAAGTTGGGATTAATACATTGCTGTATTTTGGAGGCTTGAGATTATGCTTGGGTGAGTTTGTTAGATAGTTGATTGTGTGCATATGCTTGATTATGAGTGATGCTATGAGTCTATCTGTTATTCTGGCTTGTATTGTATGATTTGTGTGAAATGATTGATCACCCTAAATTGGACCTAATAAAATATATGACCTATAATCATAATCAGACCTACATGATAACCTATTAGGGAAACTTAGGATTCTCCGGCCAAATACAGACCCCTTCGAAAGGGATAGCGTAGGATTGCAAAATGGTCCCTTCTTCATCCTTAGTCGAACTAAGTGACAGGAGAGGAGGTCGCGACGAGGGTGAAGTCAACAGTTCGAAGGTAGTCGCGGGAGGAGCCATGTCTCCATTGCACAAGCTTGGGTTTGGTCGTGAGCTGTTGCATTAACGGCAACTCCTCAATCCGGATTAGATTGGACGCAATTTCTCTAATCTCACGACGGGTCAGACAACGTCATACGATGGCATTTGCTTGAACATGCATTGCACCTAAGAAGTTGATTGATAACCTTGTTATATTTGTGGTATAATTTTAAGTCCTCCATCCTAACTTACTGAACTATGGTTGCTCACATCCCTATAGACGTCGTGCAGATGCTAGCTAAGAAGCGGCATACAACTACTCTGAAGCTAACAACTGCTGGATCCTAAGGAGTAAGGAAAAATATTTGAAGAACAAACATATATTCTTAAGGTATAAGTTTTTATTTTAGAATTTTTCATTTTTGAATAATGTAATAACTGAATTATAGTGTATATATATATATATTCTCACTTTCTTAGGTAAATGATTTATTTAAAATTACAAACAATTTACTTCAAAGCGAGTTAGTCGTGGACGCCTTGTGTAAATCAGGTCTAAAATAGTGGTTATAAGGCCAACTTCTATCTTAGAATGGTTTACATGACGAGGTTGTTACAACTCTACCACTTTGGGGCGTAACAAGGCCCTTTTCTCATTTAGCCAATACAACTTGTACGGCTTCAAATGTACTATAGTTAACAACTTCTACTTCTTAATCAGTTCTGCAAATGCCACATTGGTGCAACTTCCACATGGGGTACTAAAGGCTATTGTCTTAAATCAAGACACAAAATTTTTAAGCTATTTTTAGAAGATACTTTGGAGAAGAATCGAAATTAAACTTGTATTCAGCTCTAGTAACCACCCTCAGACTAATGGCTAAATTAAACCAGTAAATAGGATGCTAGGTAATCTACTCAAAGCTGTCGTAAGAAAGAACTTAAGGGATTGGGATCTATGCATACTAGTTGTGGAATTTGCATACAACCAGATTATCCACAACACTATTAAGAAGACCCAATTTAAGGTCATCCATGGCCTTAATCCCTCAATTCCCCTAGACATGATCGGCATCCTAGTAACTACCAAAGAAAGTCAATTTAGAGTTGACCAAGCCCAAGAATTGCAAACACTACACCACTCTATAACCAAGAAAAACGCCAAGTTCAATCAGAAACAACATGAGATTAGCAGTCGAAGCCACCGAACTGTCACATTCCAACCAAGAGACTTAGCATGGATTCATCTCAATTGAGAACGATTCTTGTACTTAAGATAAAGCAAACTACATTGAGCTGATGGTCCATTCAAGGTCCTGAAGATGGTCAACCGCAACACCTACCAGATCGAGTCACCTAATAAATATGATGTATTCCCTACCTTCAATGTGTCTGATTTGATTCCTCATAACCTAGCAAAAGAAGACCATATGCGTACCTCCGAAGAAGGAGTAGAGGTCACTCCAGATTTAAGGACAAATATTTTTGACCCTGTAAACCCCGCAAAATTAGCTATTTAAGAGTAGAAGTAAACCCTAATACTATAAATGATTGGATAAGTCATTAAAACCGAGCAAGATAAAAAATTAATAAATTATAAATCTAAATATATTATAAGTAGTAAAAACCTTAGAGATTGATTAAAACCTTACATCGCATACTAAAACCCTAAAACTAACTTAAACACCATTAATCAAAATTGAACCCTAAATTGCTCAAAACCCTAAAATTATAAACATAAACCTTTAAAATAGTGAAATATTATTCAACAGTGATAAAATCATAGTCAAATGTAATTTTCAACTAAATCGCCTATTCGTACGAAATTTTAACGAAATCACCACAATAACTTGTAAAAATTATAATTGTAGCGGGTACCAATTAAATTGATAAAATTTCACAAAAATTTGAAAATTAATTTACGAGAAGAATCATTATAATTTATATGATTCGAAAAGTTACATATATTTATTAATAATTTTTATTTTCCTTCTCTTCTATTTATAATTTATCTCTTTTCTTTTTTTCCTTTCCCATTTCAATTCCTTATCCTGCACAAAATGGAACAAAAAAATCAGCAAAAATAAAACTCCAACCAGTAGCCCACGTAATGGATTTCCAAGTGCCAAGTGTTAACTAATTAAACACACAACGATATTGCAATAATTATCCAACAGTTAGCTTATAATCTAAGCTAATGGACACGCGAAATAAAAGCAAAAGAAAACAAAAATCTGGAAACATTCAACACAAATAAAACCGAAAGGAAAAGAAAAGAAGAAACCTGGAAGCAACAACGTGAAGACTAGAAGAAAAGAAAAAGAAAAGAAGAAGAGGAAGAAGGAAGGAAAGAAGAAGAAAGAAATTAAAAGAAATAGGTAAGAATTTGTTTTTATGTAGATGTATAATATATAGTATATATATATGTATTTGTATAGTATTTTCTTATAAATACAATATTGTTAATACATGTATATGTATACTAATACATAAATTGAGTAGAGTATGTATGTATAAGATTAGATATGTATACATGTATATGCATAGGTATATTATACATAAGAATATGTGTTATGTATTTTTTTTAAATACATATAATTAGTATTATTTATTTAATATACATATTTTGTACTGTAACAATATATATATATATATGTGTGTGTGTTTATCCTTGTATAATCAGTTTAGTATACATATAATCGTATAGTATATATATATATATATATAGTAGAATACCTTCATTAGAGGTAATTATATGTATATAAACCGAAGATATATGTATGTATTCATATTTATGTATATAAGACTTATATATATAAATAAATAAAAATATAGAAATACATGAATGTGTATATAAGAATATGTTTTAAATAAATACATATACATATATAATAGTATAATGTATAATATATGTACCGAATATGTATTAGCACATATAATATATTTACTAAATTTGGAAATATGTAAGGTGTATATGTATGTATATATATATATATATATATGATATCGTAATTAAAGATTTTTTTCAATAAAATAAATTATAAAATATATATTATAAGTATATACATATGGGTATAATCGTGAGGTCCATAAGAGAAATAATAAATAAGAAAATGAGAATAGTAAAAATAATAAAGATAATAATAATCATAATAAATTTAAAAATCTCAAAAATAGAAAAATACGCTCAAAATAATAAAAATATCAAATATATGATTTAAATAATTATTAAATCATAAATATGTTAAGAAAAAGTGAAAATCAATATTTTATTATTTTTAAACTTAAATAATAATTTTTGTGATATGTTTATATCACTATTTACACTACGAGTCACAAAGTTCAAAACAGACCTTATTACGAGAAAATACGCTCGAAAACGATCAAAATTGACTATAAGTTCATAACGATCCGAGTTAAAATGAAAAAGTTACAAAATACATAAAGAAAGTATCGTAACTTACAAATATGATAAAATAGTTATTATTAACCCCATTGAGTATGATAAACCCTATACACATTATACTTGGGTTATATTGGGGGAAACTAGATAAACTACAATAAACTTTTAGTTAATTAGGGAGTCTAACTTTACAGAATACTTATAAGTGTTATTATATTTTAGGTATTCAATATCGAGTTTTGGAAACCCCAAAGGCTTGGAGAGTGAGCAATAATCCAGGTGAGGGAGTTCTAATGACTTGCTACTTGTTTGTGCATATTACTTATATGATGTTTTGCTGCTTGTTGTTGCTTGTACGTTTGAATGACTGTTCTACTTATATGCCATCATCTATATGATCACTTTTTTTTTAAATTGATAAATATAAATATCTGACCCAAATAACTGGTTCTATGCGTCACATGTCTATGACCTAGTAAATGTATGGATGGAGAGTGCTAGCTTTGCAAAATATTAAAAAGGGCATTTTTGGAAAAAGGTTTTCCTAATCTTAAATGTATTTTGTATGATTTTGATAAGGGCCGCAGTGCCAGAAATGATATTTTATCGCTAAGGCAAAGTTAGCATGAGTTCTCCACTTGATAACGAGAGAACTCGCTTTATTGTGCCTGTAAGACCTTGGTTAATTTTGGCTTCGAGATAGACTCGCAAGTTTGTGCCCAAGGGACCTTGTAGGGTGAATAGTCCTAAAATGGAATCTCCCTATTTGAATTGAAATCTTTTCTCGGCTAGGGTAATAGTCGAGTACAGCCTAGGGGGTGAGGCCCCTAGGTAACCCCATGCAGGTAAGCTAAGGTACCCTGTGCGGGTAAGTACAGGGGATAATCAAAGTGTAGACGACATAATTCTACACCTTCTATAGTTTTGGACTCCTATGGATGTGTTGCTTGCATTCATCGCGCTTGCATTCATTTTGTATGTAGATAGCTTACTTACATGTGTAATAATAATGTGTGATAACTTGCTTGAACGGTAGTGGTGAAGAACACACTCACTGAGCTATTATATGCCCACTCCCTCATAGTTTCTCTTGCAGGTTTACTTACATTGAGATTGGGATAATTCTCGAGTGCCGAGTGTGAGATAAAGATATGTTTCTCAGTATTAGAAATAGTTTAGTACTCTTTAGATGATACATAAACAACCTTTGTTGATAATTTAATTTTCTTGTTTTTCTTGTATTTCTTTTGTAATATTGGTATATCCTATCTTATTATTTGGTAGGGGATACCGATTCTTTGCAGTTCTGAGGAACTGTGGGATATCGGACACCCATAGTTATTTATATTTGTATTTTATAGTAAATTATTTACTTAAAAATTAATAACCTTAGTGATTAATCATTTAGAGTCTTGCAATCTTTGACTTGCAAAGTGATTTTCATATCATGGATGCACATATGTTATGGAAATTTTAGGTAATCCTATTAGGCCCCCTGTAAAGTCATGACAGACCCTCAAGTAGATGATAGGAATTAACCCCTGAACAGATCGCATGTAGCCAAGCTAGAGGTCTCCAAGGGCTCATATGGAGAATACTAGCTCAAAGCCATATCCAGGATGAAGATTTCTATTCTAAATTGATCTCCTACCGACTTGATTGTTAGAACCTCACACATGCCAGGCCTACTCCTACCAACAATTATTCTATGATAGGACATCTGAGAAGACAACTCCAAGACTATCTAAACTGATATCCCAAGCCAACCATAAGCATCCAACTGCAACTCAAGCTGACTCCCCTTTCAAAAGACTGATTGACCCTTGATCAAACCCAGATCAAGTTGGCCCCTGATTGTAAACTTTTCTCTCACTTTCGCCCACTTGTACCATATTTCTAACATCTAACTACCGTATGACATATATCTTTTGGCACAACTTTCTAAAAGGATTATTTACTTTTCCATACTAAATATTTTTCGTCTCTTTTATCCTTTTTACTATATATTATGCAACCTAATTGTAAGGATACCTCTTTTTGTCTTTTCATGCATGTAAAGTAACCCTAATAGATGAGTATATAAACCCCCCACTTATTTGCTTGCAGACAATTAATCATCAATAGACAAATTATTCATGTTTTCTTTAAGTAACCTTAATGTTCTCATTATCCTTCATCTCTTATCTATTTCCTTTTAACAAAGAGTAGTGTTAAATGAACCTTTAGTTTAAACTAGTGTGTCATATCGACAAATTGTAGGTCGAGTAGGAAGGGGTGGTACGTCATATCCATTTGGTAAATGCCAAAACCTTGCTAACTTTTCTTCTATTTTTTTCGATCAGTCACATTGTGGTACTTCTCTATGTATCTAACCTTGGAGATGCATCAGCTTTGTTAGTATCAAAGTACAGTTTCGAGAGGAAGTATGTGAAGTTGCAGTGAAGTTTGGTTTGCTTTGCTACTAGTGGTTGTTGTGTTCTTTTCATAGCTGCTACAGTGTGTTTGTGTAGAGTAAGTTTGGTGTGTGAGTTATGTAGTGAAGATCTTTGTGTGGTAAGCACAATTCCATTTTTACACTGTTCTTACTCTGTTTTTCACCTTAAATTAAAGCAAGTCATTTTTCTGTATTAAGGTTGTTAGTGTATTATTTGAAGTTTTTAAGTAGTGAGGAAGGATTATTTTCTATCTAATGTGTTGTTAGTCTGATCAAGAAGTATTGCACCATTTTAGATTCTAGTGTTCAAAGTGTTATCAGAGACCAAAGTAGTGGTGCTTAACCTAGTCATAGTCATAATGGTAATAATACCCTAAGGTCAGTCAATGACAAACTTGATAGACTCACTAATCTTGTTAAGAGTCAAGTCATAGCAAGGCATTTTAATAGGAAATAACCTTAAGGCATGCCACCACTTAACCCACACAAAAACATTTAGGAGTGAGGCAGCCAAGTCAATCACCCAGTTCGACCACAGCGAGCTGGAGGAGTTGTAGACTAAGTTGCTAGACGAAGACTAGAGTTAGAGGAAGTCGAAGAAGATGATGAGGAGATTGATGTAGCGAAGTATAGAGAGGAAGAAGAAGAAGAAGAAGCCAATTATTACCAAGCACAGGAGTGAGGACCCCAAGCTCTTCAAAGACTAGACAACATCAAGGTCCAAATCCCACCCTTTAGTGGAAGTGGAGATGCCGATGACTATTTAGAGTAAGAAGAGAAAGTAGAAAAGGTGTTTGACTACTATGGAGACACAGAAGCTGTAAAGGTCCAACTTGCTACACCTGAGTTCTCTAGGTATGCCATTATGTGGTGGAAAAATCTAAATGCAGCCAAAACAAGGGATGGAAGACAAAGAGTAAGGACCTAGGATAAGATGAAAAGATTGTTAAGAGGTAAATTCATACCCAAGACCTACTTACAAGATACATTCGTAAGGTTGCAAGAACTTTGCCAAGGAGGCCGAAGAGTTGATGAATATGTGAGGGAGTTCCAGATGCTTATGATCCAGGCTAACATGGATGAACCCAAGGCCCACACAATATCGAGGTTCATTTCTAGAATCAGGTTTGAGATTCGCAATATTGTGAAAGTGTAGAGGCTTGATACCTTAGAAGAGGTGATTAAGATAGTATAGAGAGTCAAAATATAGAATGGAAATGTTCTAAGCTAACCTGGGCCAACATTCACGTGAACCCTTGTTTTGTACTGACTTATTCAAGCCGAGCCAAGGAGGACATACTAAGATGAGGAAAGGAATAACCTGATGATAGCCAAGCAAGCCAGTCAAACCAAACTGAGACTAGGTCGACACCAAGAACATATGAGAGAAGACAAACCTCTCGATGGAAGACAAATGAGGTTAAGTTCTTTAAATTTTTAAGCTTCAGAGACATGACTACTGAGTGTCCAAACCGACATATCATGGTACACTGAGGAGATATAGTAGATAGCACTAATGAGAGTGAGCCTAAGGATGAAAAGGATGTTAGAAAAGTTGAAACCGAAGAGGAAGAGGAAACCTATGTATATGCTGACCAGAGAGAAGTAATGACCCTAGTCCTAAGACGAGTACAAAGTTTCAAGCCGAACTCTAATGAAGACCAAAGGGAAAATTTGTTCCATACTAAACGCACCATTAAGGGACAGTTGTGCACTATTATAATGGATGGAGGAAGCTGTACTAATGTAGTCACACAATCCTTTGTACAAAGGTTGGATCTACCAACCTCAAAGCATCCTTAATCTTATAAGCTGCATTAGCTTCATGATAAGGGTGTTTTGCACGTAACTGAACAAGCGATCGTATCATTCAGTATTAGGAATGTGTATTAGGACGAAGTAGTGTACGATGTCATCCCTATGGGAGCTTCACATCTATTACTTAGATGACCTTAGTTGTTCGATCGATGTATTACTCACAATGAGTATAAGAACACCTATGCCTTTGTTAAGGATGGAAGGAAGATTGTATTGCAACCTATGACCCCGTCCTAAGTAAAAGAAACCCATAATCGGCTTACCTAAGCTAGTAAGAAGAAAGCCTTAATGATGAGCCAAAGAGAGCTCCGAGCTGTTGAAAAGGCTAAAAAGTCTACATTCCTGTTGATCAAAAGATTATTGGAGATGAGAGATTTAGATGATATTCCTAATGAAATCTGAAGCCTGCCAAATGAGTTTTCCAATTTGTTTCCTAAAGAGCTTCCAAGAGGATTGCCTCCAGTCTAAGGCATTAAGCATTATATTAATCTATAGCCAGGAGCCGCTCTACCAAACCAACCTGCATATAGAATGAATCCTGAGCAGGCTATCAAGCTAAAGAGACAGGTGGATAAGCTCATAGAGAGAGGATATGTGAGGGAGAGCATGAGCCCTTGTATAGTACTAGCTCTACTCGTCCCAAAGAAAGATGGTTTATGGCGTATGTGTATCAACAATAGAGCAATCAGCTGAATTACTGTCGAGTACAAATATCCGATATAGAGGCTTGAAGATGTGTTAGATAAGCTCTATGGTACCAAAATATTTTCAAAGATTGGTCTACGAAGTGGTTACTACCAAATTCGTATGAGATCAGGTAAAGAGTGAAAGATTACCTTCAATACTAGGCATAGACTCTATAAGTGGTTAGTTATGCTGTTCGAACTTACTAATGTGCCAAGTACATTTATGAGGTTAATGAACCATATGATGCACCTCCTAATCGAAAGATATGTGGTCGTGTACTTTGATAACATACTAGTATACAATGCTAACCTGAACAATCATGTTCAACATCTCCGTGAAGTATTTGACATTCTGTGAACTAAGAAGTTATATAGGAATTTGAAGAAATATACGTTCTGCTAGGATGAAGTGATTTTTCTAGGATTTGTAGTGTTAAGGGAGGGAATCTAAGCAGATGAGGAGAAGATCCAAGCTATTCTGGAGTAACCAACACTGAAGAATGTCACTAAAGTCTGAAGTTTCCATGACTTAGCTTCTTTTTATAGGTAATTTATCAAGAACTTCAATACCATAGCTACCCCTTCAACCAAGTTAACAAAAAGGAGTGAAGGATTCAGATAGAACAATAGAACTGAACAGAGCTTTAAAGAAATCAAGGAGAAGCTTACCTCAGCGCCTATCTTGTCACTATCAGATTTTAACAAACCCTTCGAGTTGGAATGTAATGCATCAGGAGTTGGAATTGGTGCTGTCCTGATGTAAGAACAAAGACTCATCGCTTAGCACAATGAGAAGCTTAGTGGTACTACCCTGAACTATTCCGTGTATGAGAAAGAGTTGTACTGTCTTTACCGAGCCCTTATTGTCTAACAACGCAATTTGTTGCCACAAAAGTTTGTCATATATATAGACCATGAATCTCTGAAGCACCTTGGGAGTCAGAACAAATTTTCGAAGAGGTAAGCCAAGTGGTTAGAGTTCATAGAAGGATTTTCATATGCAATCAGACACAAGGAAGCGCAAATATGGTCACTGATGCTCTATCACATCGGTAAACCATACTAACGACCTTAGAAACAAAATTATTGGGATTCTTACTCATTACTGAGTAGTACGCTCATGATCCTCATTTTGGCCTTATCATAGAGCAATGTAGGGATGGAATTGTTGTTAAGGGATATTATCTTAAGCAAGGCTATCTGCTCAAAGACCAAAAGTTATGCATACCAAAATGTTCCACGCTTGAGCTGTTAATCAGGGAAGCTCATAGCAATAGATTATCAGGTCACTTTAGGGAGACCAAGACAACCAATTTATTGAAGAACTTTTATTGGCCAAGTTTGGCTAAGGATGCCATAAGTTAGTTAGTAATTATGAAGTGAGTAAGTAATTGTGAAGTGAGTAAGCAAGCTAAAGGAAAGAGAGAACCCCATGGAGAATACAAGCCTTTACTGACGGTAACCTTACCTTAGGCAAACCTCAGCAAGGACTTTGTCCCAAGGTTACCCTTAACATCTAGAGGAAAAGATTCAATATTTGTTGTAGTGGACCGCTTCAGTAAAATGGCACAATTCATATTGTGCTATCGGACTAACGATGCTTTATATATTGCTGATTTGTTTTTATAAGAAGTTGTCTGACTATATGGGGTACCAAAGACTATCGTCTCATATAGGGACACTAAATTTTTTAGCTATTTTTTGAAGACTCTTTAGAGAAGACTTGAAACTAAACTTTTATTCAGCTCCAGTAGCCACCCTCAGACTGATAGTAAGACTAAATTGGTAAACAAGACACTAAGCAATCTACTCAAAGCTGTTGTAGGAAAGAACTTAAGGGATTAAGATCTGTACCTACCAGTTATGGAGTTCACATGCAACCGGATTGTCTATAGCGCCACTGGGAAGACCCCATTCGAGGTCATCTATGGCCTTAATCCCGCAATTCCCCTTGAAATGATCTGCACCTTAGTAGCTATTGAAGAAAGTCAATCCGAAGTTGATCGAGCCTAAGAATTGCAAACACTACACCACTCGATAACCAAAAAGATAGCCAAGTTCAATCAGAAACAACACGAGATTGGTAGCCGAGGCCCCTGAATTGTCACATTCCAATTAAGAGACTTAGCATCGATTCACCTCAATCGAGACCAATTCCCACACTTAAGATAAAGCAAACTATCTCCTCAAGCTAATGGTCCATTCAAGCACCTGAAGAAGGTCAATCGCAATGCCTACCAAATTGAGTTACTTGATAACTATGGTGTCTCCCCCACCTTCAATGTATGCGTTCTGATTCCTCATCACCTAGCAAAAGAAGACCCTATGCGCACCCCCAAGGAAGGAGTAGAAGTCACTCCAGATTTGATGAAAAATCTTTCCAACCCCTAGGCAAATGATAGGAATCAACCCTTTAGACCGATCATACGTAACCAAGCTAGAGGTCTCCAAGGGCTTGCACAAAGAATACTAACTCAAAGCTATATCTGAGATGGGGATTCCTATTCCAAATTGATCTCTTGCCAACCTGACTATCAGATCCTCACGTGTGCCAGGCCTACTCCTGCCTAGTAGCTATTCCATGATAGGACATTTGAGAAGATAGCTCTAAGACTATCCAAACTAATATCCAGAGCCGACCATAGAATCTAACCGCAACTCAAGCTAACTCCTCCTTTGAATGACTGATTGACCCTTGATCTAACTAAGATCAAGTCAGCCTCTGATTACAAACTTTTCTCTCACTTTCGCCCACTTGTACCATATTTCTGACATCCAGTTATTGTATGATACGTGTCTTCTAGCATGGCTTTCCATAAGGATTCTTTACTTTTCCATATTGAATATTCTTTATTTCTTTTACACTTTTTAGTATACATTATGTAACCTAATTGTAAAGATACCTCTTTTTGTCCTTTCATACATGCAAAGTAACCCTAGTAAATGGGTATATAAACCCTAGTAAATGGGTATATAAACCCCCAATTATTTATACGCAATCAATTAATCATCAATAGAGAAATTATTTACATTTCTTTTGAGTAACCTTAATGTTCTCAATATCTTTCAACTCTTATCTATTCCCTCTAATGAAAAGTAGTGACAAGTGACCCTTCAATTCGAACTGGTATATCATATTTGGCAGATTGTAAGCTGAGTAGGAACAGGTGGTATGTCATATCCATTTCGTAGCTACCTAAACTTTGCTAGCTTTTCTTCTGTTTTTTATAGTTCGCTTCATTGTGGTGCTTCTCCGTATATCAGACCCCGAAGACGTATTACCTAGTGTGGTTGTACTTAAGTAAGGAGAGGTTCCCTAGCAAGAGAAAGAACAAGCTATTCACCCAAGCTGAAGGCCCCTTTAAAATCCTTCAGAAGATCAACGACAATGCCTATAGATTGGAACTACTAAAGATTATGGGGTCTTAAACATTTTCAACATTACCGACTTCGATTCCTATCACCTTAAAGGAGCATTAGATGAAGACCAGCCAGATTTAATACTAAATCCAAATCAACTTAGAGAGAATGATAAGCATCTGACTACTAGACCTTTAACTTACAGTTGAGCTTGAGGTCTTAAAGGACGAACAAGGCAAATTCTCCTGCTCCAGCCGACTCCTGCTAAAGCCAAACTAATCTTGGCTGTCGACTAATCCTAATGTCGAGTTGAGTGATTTCATGTCTTTCGGAAGTCATGTGCCGACTGGTTGAATGCCCTACTAACTGCTCGACCCCTTTGGCACACCTACTTAAACATGGCCAATCCGACCAAAAGATTGGCAACATTTATGTTGATAAGAAGGGAGATCCAACACTTGTCCATAGCCATTCCTTCTCAAATGAGCTCAGGTCTACCCAACACCTCTATTAGATACCCTTGTTCGGCCTTCCATCTTAATTGTATTGTTTTTTCTATCTTTTCCAAAGGCGTCACCAATACATGGTTGCTATGTATCCAAGTCCACTTAGAGAATCTACTACCCTAATAAAAAATTTTCCTTAAATATTCGTTTTTGTCCTTTTCTATTCCTTCTACATTACTTCTTTAGACATTACCCTTTTTGTCTTTTCTATTTTTAGGCAACTTGTCGTAATTTCTCAAGTATAAAAACCCATGGTACTTATAGCCGCATGATCAGAATCATCAACATTAATATGCTAAATATACCCATTTGTGAACATTGCTTCCTTAACTTATTTACTCTTATCACTCTTATTACTATTATCCTAACCCTTAAGTAAGGCTAGATGGTGAGTAACCGTAATGGATCATCTTATGCATTATATCGAGGTAAGTCCTAGAAAGTTCTACTGATGTGTCATATCCTTTGAAGTTGTTCGTAGGTTTGCTTATCTTACTATTCTATTCTTTTGTGCATACAACTCCCATCTCATTCTTCAAGCTTTCGACAAGCTTGAACCCACTACAGCGATCAGCATTATCTGTTCTTAGTTTTGGTCCACATCAATTTCTCTAACCTCACAATAGACCGAATAACATTACGCGATGTTTTTGAAGTGATTGATTACATTGCATTTCATTTCATTATAATTAATAACCTTGTCTGTAATTGTATGGTACTCTTTTAACTCTGTTCCTCTTACTGATGTGGTTAAGCTTACATCCCTATAAACACTTTTACAAGTGACGAGTGAAAGATTAAGATGTACAAATTTCACCACCCCCTAGGTTAGCGTGCAGTTAGTAAGGAAAGTAAGGAAAGGAGAATCTACTTTGAGCTTTTGAGTTCTTTTTCTAGTTTTTAGGAAACTAATTAGAAATTCCCTAAGACATCTACTAGTTTTCTATATTATTGTAAATAGGCTTTAAGACCTATGCATTTTGTAAACTTTTAATGTAATGATAACTTTAGGCATAGGAATGCTTAAATAAGCACTATTATATTATCGGATGATAGGTTGTATGGAATAGGTATTTTGAAAAGCTATATCACAAGTTTGATTATTGACAGATGTCAGACTGGCTGCTTCAAGTTAATTGAGTCATAAATATCTTGTGTAGACTATATTTACGATAACAATTATGAAGTTAGCTTCTATCTTATGTTAATTCACATGGTAGGACTATTACGACTTCTCTTGTTCAAGGCATGATAATTTCCATTAATGATTTTACAAAGAGTATTCCACCAATGTCACTTACATTACAAAAGTCATTTTATAGATAGTATTACTCAGTTTGTCTGTATGGATACACTGAATTAGGTCAAATGTGAAATAACTTAATAACTTTTAGGGGAAAATGCATAAAACCCCTCCTAAACTTTGACTTAGGTGCAATTTGACCCCTTGAACATTTAAAATATAGTTTTTGGTCCCTAAATATTCATAAATTGGAAAATAACCTCAATAACCTCTTTAAACATTAATACCCCCTAAGCATCCCATAATTTAGAAGAGGTGTTTACATATCAAAATCAAAGTTTAAGAGGTTATTTTCAACCTAAGGGGTTATTTTGCCAATTTATGAAAATTTAATGATAAAAAATCATACTTTAAAAGTTTAGATGGCTAATCCGCAACTAAGCCAAAGTTTAAGGAGGTTTTATACAATTTCCCTTAACTTTTATTTGATTTGCAAAATATTAGGATAAGGAAAAAAAAGTCTTCAATTTTATGGTTTATATGGGTAATACTTCTTTTATTTTACAAAGAGTATTACTCAACTTGTTCATATGGGTAGACCGAATTAAGTGCTATGAATTTATTATTCTAATTTAAATAACTATATGCAATACCTCTTGTCTAACAATTTTTTTATTTACTTATATTATTTTATATTTTTCCTAATTATTTTAGTATTTTTATCAATTTACTTATTTAATCTTTTTGGGTACAACTCATAAATATTAGTGTGATATTGAGTACAAAATTCTTGTAGTGTTTGCAGAATAATCCCTAATCAGTGCACAAAAGTGCAACTATATCCTAAAAATGAGATAGAGGCATATTTTGACCAAAGGAATACCTCTAAATGTAATGGAGCAACAAGAACCAGTACCAACACCAACAATAGTATTAGCTCCGACACCAATGTTAGTATAAAGAACAATGCAACCAACTAGGGTAGTGATCCTAATGGTAGCAAAACGAATCTTGCTTAATGTGTCTAAAACAATTGATTATGAAATTCAGTAATGCTATAAATTCCATTTTTCATTTGATAGGTTTGTTCAAAAGTGATTGGGCAAGATTCGATAGTATTTTTCACTTTAGTTCTAGAGATATCACTATGAGTTCCAAGAGGTAAGCAACCACTGCATTATCATCTTCCAAAGCTGAATACATTGCTACAATTTCAGCAGCTTCTCAAGCAATATGGCTTAGGTGATTACTTACCGATTTTGGCCAAAAACAACATAGTGCAACTAAGATCTTTTACAGCAACAAAGCTATAATTATAGTGATTGAAAATCCAACATTCCATGTAGTGTGCAATTTTGAATCAAGGGGGAGTATCGGAGTGTATCAAAATTGATATAGTGGTAATGTTCTGTCATTTCTATTGTCTACTAACTGTTTGTGGATATATTGATTGTTTATGGGTCCTTTATATTAGTTGCCGGTTTAGTATTTTTTGCTATTGTCAGTTGTATGTCAAGCCTATAAAAATAGCTTAGAAGTCTGCAACAATTGACGTATGAGTTTTCTATAGTTTATTCACATATTGTTGATCTTTTACTGCATATTCCGCTATTACTTAATTAGAAAATCATGGGACGTTCCCAGCAAGGTTCAGGTGAAGAATGTGAACCATTAGCACAACCATAAATTGTTATGTGTTACAATTGTTTAGAAGATATTCCTGTTTACAATGTTTTTCATTCAAAGTGATAATGTAGGTACCTCGTTTGTAACGGGAAGAAGAGATGCATGATTACAATAATGTTTAGGGTGAGTATTATCTGAAAAAGGAAGACATGATAATGAAGGAGTCATCAGAGAAGGAGATCAAATGATACCTCGACCGAATGATGAGCTCAGAGAGTAGTGAAGTGACAATAACGGGCCAACCCGCGTACATCTCTATCATTTTTATAGTGTCAAAGTTCTATGCAGGGTGATGTCATTAGTTTTATCTGTCCATCGTTATTCTTTTATTTTAATTTTTTTTTTTTTTTTCATTTTCTAATCAATCTCTTGAAGAAGAGGAACTCCTTTACAATGTCATTTCCATTAGCGATGTTATTTTATAAAGAGTATTCCACCGACGTCATTTCCATTACCAATGTTATTTTATACATAGTATTACTCAATTTGTCTATAAGGGTACATTAAATTAGGCCGAATGTGAAATAACTTAATAACTTTTATATGATTTGTAAAATATTAGGATAAGGAAAAAAAAAGTCATTAATTTTATTATTTATGTGGGTAACACTTTTTTATTTTACAAAGAGTATTACTCAACTTGTTTATACAGGTACACCAAATTATATAGTATGATTTTATTATTAAACTTGTGACGTAACACATAATATATTTTCTAATTTAATTAACTATATATAACAACTCTTATCCAACAATTTTTTTATTTACTTATTTTTTTCCTAATTATTTCATTATTTTTATCAATTTACTTATTTAATCTTCTTGGGTGCAGCTCATAAATGTTGGTGTGATACTATGTAGTAAATTCTCGCAGTGTTTGTAGAATAATCCCCAATTGGTGCATAAAAGTGCAACTATATCCTAAAAAAGAAATGGAAGCATATCCTGATCGAAGGACTAGCTCCAAAAGTAATGGAGCAACAAGGACTAGTACCAACACCAATAATAGTGTTAGCTCCGGCACTAATGTCAATATAAAGAACAATGCAACCAACTAAGGTAATGATCCTAATGGTAGCAAAACGAATCTTGCGTTATGTGGCTGGAACAGTTTATAGAATTTGGTAATGTTGCAAATTCTACTTTCCACTTGATAGCCTTCTTTGACAGTAATTAGACAAGATCTTTAGAGGATAGGAAAAGCACTTCAGTAGTATTTTTTCACCATAATTCTATAGCTATCACTTGGATTTCCGAGAAGTAAAGCTGAATATATTGCTACAATTTCGGTAGCTTGTCAAGCATAATGGTTTAGGCAATTACTTATCAATTTTAGCCAAAAACAAAATAGTGCAATTGAGATTTCTTGCTACAAGAAAGCTATAATTGTAATGACTAAAAATCTAACATTCCATGGAGTGTACAATTTTGAATCAAGGGGAGTATTGGTGTGATTCAATATTGCTAATGTGCTATTCATGTCTTGTTTTTTAAGATATGGAGGTGATGTTTTATTATTTCTAAGGTATAGCCTCCGAGATTTCATAATCACCATCACTACCAAATTCTTTTACACTACTAGTTTTGAAATATTATTATTGTTGTTGATGTTGTTTGTTTATGACCCCTTCATGTCCATCCCTAAAGTAGGCCACATTGGAATTTGTATTCAAAGCATAAAGCAAATTAGATACAATGTGAAAGCTTAAGATCATAAGACATGGTAAAACCTGCATTTATTATGATGATGTTTAAAGAAACTAATGTCTCTTTTAATTAAAGAAAATTGGAATTCAATTCCCCCTTATTTCTTATTACAGCATTTACTTAGTTTTTTATCTTCGAAATGCAATGCCTTAGAAATCCCTATTACATGAAATCAAGCAATAGGGATTCCTTAACTCAACCAAATAATCATGATTCTTTATAAAATTTCACATTTTTTCTAAAAGTAACATCATATCAATTTAACGATGACTACTACCACCATTACTATCGCCACTATCAACCATTACTACTACCACTATCACCACCACCATCCACCACCATTATCGCCACCACAGCCACCACCACCACTACTACCATCGCCACTACTACTAATCACTAGCCACTACTACCTATCATCATCTCTGCTGTCACTGCCAACCGTTACCATCGCCACCAACACCATTACCATTATACTATTGCCACCATCATCACTCATCATTACTGCCATCGCCATCGCCATCGCCATCGCCACCGCCACCGCCACCGTCGCCGTCGCCGTCTCCGTCACCACCATTACCATTCCTACTATCGCCATTACCGCCGCAACTATCCCCCCCTCTAAGCCGTAACCCCAGCTACTACCATCACCATCAACCACCGCTACTGTCACCGCAATTGCTACAGCCATTGACCACCACCATCACTACCACCGTCGATTATTACCGCCTCTATCCATGCAGTCGATTTCCACCACTACCACCACCACTTATTATTTTAGAATTACTTGAGAAAGAAAATGAATTAAGGGTAATTTAGTTATTAAAGTTCTATTACAAATCTATTCTTAAGTTATTTATTAAACTAACTAAATAAAGTAATAGGTATTACATCTTTATTATATTACTTAATAATTTCAATTATATTCCTTTTTATTTCCATTACGAGTTGTAAATAACTTTTACCAAATTTAATATAATGGTGTTTAAATGGTAGTAACAATTTAGAGGATCCAAAAAGAATTTTACTTTTACGTGGGCAAGGTATATACTGATAATATCTTAATTACGTCCTTAAAAGTAGAAGGTATCTTCCTTTGATAAAAATAGATGATATAGTTACATGGAATCGGTGGGGGGTGACCAACTATATATATCAGCCACCAAGGAGGGGAAACAGATAAAAACCAAATCGCCCCGTCTTTATTACATACAAAGACGAGATGATGATCGACCAAATAAAAAGTCGTATGAAAGTTAAATCATATATAAAATCAAATATATATTTGAAAGATTTTAAATCAAACTAGTCCTGTCGTAACTTTCATATAATGTTAGCCGATACATGATTTTCCTTATCCATTAAGATCAATAAATAGAAAACCACTTGCCACATTTGAGGGACTGGAAACCTGAAGTCAATTATTAATAGGTCCTCTAACGTCGATGAGATATACAATAACATGGACCAATGGGGCAAATTATTATAGTGAAACATTTTCTTTTTCTCGTCATATTCTCTCTCTCTCTTTCACTCTTTTTCCTTCTTTTTTTTTATGTTTAATTTTTTTTATCGCATATCTAAAGTATATCATCGTATTATAACACCTTGATTGCAATTACTAAGAAATTAATTTATTTAGCATTTTAAGAGGTTCAATGAACTAATTTGAAATTATTAATCTTCACAAATTATATTTCCATCATATTCACCGTATTATAACTAAAAGAGTTGAGCAAATATAAATTAAGCTAAGACACCAATAAAATTAAACAACGAGAGTTTGATTGGACACAAATTTAATATTATGATAACGAAAGCATTAAATTTTCAGCACATAAAAAAGAAAATAAAAAGGGTTGCTATGATAAATATTATCCATCCATTTGGCTGAAATTCACAACAAGGGTTTTTTAACTACCAATTACTAATCTAGATGAAAAATAATAAAAGATTTGCAACTCCAAATGTGGTTTCTTTCCTGTGAACATAAAAGTTCCTTGATTTGCACCAAAGTGGTAATATTTATCCTAGAGAACTCCAATACAAATCCTCTTTATTTTGCTTAGCAAAAGAAGCCGTACGGATCATATCAGTTGTGTGCTTCTTGCAAACACGTTTTTATGTAAAGTGAACTTAGAAATGGCACGCATAGTTGGTGGAGAATCATATTATTCCCAAGTCCAAAAACAATCTCAATCTCTTGGGTTCAGCCGAAGATTCTGGTGTGGAACGTTGCCTTCCAGCACCATATTTAATAAAGATCCAATACTTGCGAATTCCTTAGGTTTTTCCACTCGATGGTCGTGAGATCACCACCAATTGGATTATTCAAGCATCACTATCTCTTGTAAGGACACCATATCTTGAATTGACCAAACTATAAAGTACCTGAAAGTTTATTGCTTTGAGGTCTAATGGTGAGATTTTTCAATTACCAATCCCCAGAGGTCAAATTCCCTCTATTATCATTTTGGAAGGTCCAAAAAAAAAAAAATCTAAGAAGAAAGTGATATTGTAGTTTAATTGAAGCTTGTAAATGAAGGTTAATATGTGATATCTTTCAAATAAAAGGTTATGAAATTATATTCATTGAGTCACCTTTTATTGTAGCAACCTAGAATTCAAATGATAACCAACCTCTAAGAAGTAGACAAAATCGTATCGCATATCAAGTCAAAGCGGATAATACCTCAGTAAGAAAAGTTTTGATTGGTTCGTTAGAGTGGAATCAAAGTAGTTCATTAGTCGAAAGATAGAGTTTCTACTTGGTACATTCTTGGTGTAGTAGCCTAGAGTTATAGCAAGAAGTGATTCTTGAAAAGTAATTGTACTAAGGGACAAAACTATATAGCATATTATATCAAAGCAAACAATATTTTAGTTGAGGAGCTCCAATCGATTTATTAGAGTGGTATCAAAGTAGTTCATAAACCGAAAGGACGTTGTTGATGTATCTATACCTTTTTTCTTCACTAAAAGCACATAATCCTAATATACATATAATCATCATATCATATACTCATACTTAAATAAACTACTAAAACCATATCATATCATAATAAGATACAGCTAAATCATGAGTTTTTCTGCTAGCAATTTAGAAAATTCTCAATCAACACTTTTTAAGGCGGAGGATATTTCAGTTTATACAGTCTGTAAAAGCACATTTGAATCGGCATATGTCATACTGTGATCATTGATAAGTGAAACTTCATTCGCCAAATCTATCAACCATGACCTTTGGTTAGCGACGTAGCCATATGGTGAAACATCTTTTATTGCCTACTTATGTCCACCAAAACATGCTTCGAACAATTTGAAATAGTTTGGTCGTTTTGCAGTCAACTGTACAGCCAAAATGGTTGTATAAGCAGCCAATTTCAAACACTAGTCTGTTTAAATCCTTCGACCAACACAAGCATCGATCGAGACCGCGTAAAATTAATGAAACGAAGATTAAAGAAAAAAATGGGTCATTTTTATTCCTGACTTTTAATTCGTCAATTCAGGAGTGAAGGTAAAAAAATGGTTGATCACTAAAGTTAGCCGCTTATACAGCAATTTTAGTGGTGAATTCTTTTAACTAAGTTTGAAATCGTTCTCGTTCCCAATGTTCAAATGAAATCTTCCGTTATAGGACGTGGGAAAATGAATGTTTGCATCACATGACACGGAAAATTAGACTTTTTATTTGACTTTCCTTGAACATTTACCAATCTATCTAACCTAAGTAGTCCATCTCACATTACTTCATTGCACCAAATCATCCTATCACTGGGATCAACTATTGCAATCACCAACTTATATGCACATAACACCATAGTTACCAATCTATGCAAAATTTTTATTGTATCACTACTACTAGGTTTTTTTATTAAATACCTAAAGGTTTTATACTTACAAAAAGGGTATTCAATTAATTCTATAATGTTTACTGTTCTTAAATTTTTTATAAGTACTTTTAGTAAATAATAATAATTACAATGATAATAACCTATTACTTAACAGCCATTAACTAACTTATTATGTAGCTATCGATAATCTAACAATTTTAATAAATTAATTCTTACAATATCAACTTAATTACTTTTAATTAATACTTACACAAGAGTTTTATCTCTCTTTCTCTCTTTGTTTTTCCTTTGAAAAAAATTATTCAATCACTAAAATTAGAGGTAAGCGAGTAAATGTTGAGTAAGGTATGGGAGCCTACCCATATCCGACTCTATAATATAAATTTTGAAACTTTGCTAACCCTATACTTCATTGTGGTACCCTAGAACCATCCCGTACTTTATGCCCTGTCGAATTTTTAGATTTCTTTTTTTTTCTTATAAATTTCAATATAACTATATTTTTTAAACATAAAACAAACCTAACTTTTTTATTTTTCAAAAGTAATTATTCAATTTAGTTAATCTTTTAAATGATATCAACGAGTGGAGTACATTGAAGTTTATTTCTAACCAATTTTTTTTTCCTTAAATAGTTCTTTAACATTATTATTATGGTTGAATTTATATGGAATTATTATACGAAACATTCTTTATATAAATAAAGCATTCATTTAGTAATAATCACATTGCATAGATATTGAGGATAAGCACACTGTTTTAAAATATTAAATTGGTAAACATTGTATTTAACACGAGATCTACAAAGTCTATTAGAATGTAAATAAAATATTCATAAGATTATATAGCTTAATAATTATAGATATGATGATGATATAGGATCAAATAATTAACCATGAGAAAATAACTACATGACATAGAAAACATGATAAAACATAAATTCAAACTAAAATATCTTTCTTACTCAAATTACATGTATCAATAAAATCATCTTCCTACACTCCAAGAAAATTATATTTCACTCTAGTAATAATACTAAATTTTTGCTCAAATATATAACAAAGAAATTATTCCACTATAGAAAACAAGTGCAACTAGATGATAGATTTAGTAAAGGAAGAAAGATTAGAATGAAAATGATGAAAACTACAATGGAGTAAAGACTATAGATGAAAGATAAGAAGATAAAGGCTAACAAGCTTTTAGCTTAGGGTTTTAGATAGGCTGAGCTTTATTTTATTTTTATGAAATGGTATCCTTTATTTATTAATTTTTTTCAATTACTATTATAGGGTAAGAACCTTGGACCCCTTCCCTTTATGCTCTAAAGTACGGGTTTCAGAGTGAGTATAAGGTAACCTAACTTCTTACTTATATCCTACCCTATGAGAACATATTCAAAAAACTATAACCTAGAACCAATCATGTGACTTTAATTATCCATCCCAAACCTACCCAATCAAATAGAGTCCAAGTAGGTACTTTATACGATAGGGTTACCAGCTCACCCTTAACTAACATAATGAATTGGCATGAAGTCCTTTATTTTATTAAGGCAATTTATAATTTTGTTTCATAAGGACAAAAATATGATGTTTACAAAAACAAACTGTGAAAGCATAAAAGGAAAATAATTGAAATTAGATCTTACTGTAATAATAGTTGAGCTTTGTAAACATAACTACACCCATCTTACTTATCATATTGGAATTCATGTATAGGTTTTGCTTCTCAATTGGAATGATAGTCATCTTTGAAGGTGGTTAACCATATAATATTTAGCAAATTATAGTGGAAATATAGCGATAATGATACATTAAAATATATATATATGTATACACACATGATAAATGAGAATCTACGTTTTGTAACCCCTTGTCTAATCATCTTAATGAAGGTTTATCTATTAACTCTAACTAAGTATTTAAATCACATGTTAAATTGTATACTCATTTTACTAATAAAGGTTTATAGAAGAAGAAGATATATGAAAAGAGCGAGTACTGTGTAAGGAGATCGTTGTGAGCATATGGTAGAAATCTCTAAATTATCTAGCCCAGCAATGTTGGGCCTTAAAATAATGCAAGATTCCTAAATTTAGAACATGCCAGCTTTAGTAAATGCATAAGTTTTAGTTTTTTCTTTTTTCTTTTTTCAAATTCTTGTATATGTAATTTAAATATACCTGGTAGAAATTGAGATGTCTCTTTTTGAATTCCTTTACCCCAAAATCTATGAGAATCTAGCCATTTAACATAGCAATAATCATAAATGAAAATATAAGTCAGGTATTAACAATGAATGAACGTAATAATAATTTGCTTTGTGAATAATTATATACAAAAGGTTAAAACTACGATAGTAAAATGTAGATAAGCATAATAATATTTTGAGTATGACAAAATATAAATGTGACATGTCAATGATTAGAATGGCTGCTATATAATAATACATTTTTGTAGACAACATTCCCAGTATATGTGTTGGATAGCCTAGATACCTCCCCTTTTCTAACCAAAACTTCCATTAATGACATCAATACTCCTCGTGATAGTGATAACATTTGGTATTATTTGGCCTTGTGCCATAGTGATCATCAAAGCAAAACTTAAAAGCACCGGAAATTGTTGACTTGTCATTTCAAATAGAAGATTTAAATGGTCAAAATTTTTTAAAGTTATTCTTAGAATGAAAACTCTTAGTCCTCTCACATAACCAATCAACACTTCAACAAAAATGGCATTTTGCAAGAAACCAATACCCATCAAACTTGTACCATCACATAGCCCTGCCTTTGAATCTATGTTTTGTAAGAGCATAATTAGAGCTCCCTTCTTAGGTGTCAAAATATGAGGAGGTATTCTACCAAGGATAAGAATTCATGCCGGTA
This sequence comes from Lumnitzera racemosa, assembly GCA_024138005.1. Classification (NCBI taxonomy): domain Eukaryota; kingdom Viridiplantae; phylum Streptophyta; class Magnoliopsida; order Myrtales; family Combretaceae; genus Lumnitzera; species Lumnitzera racemosa. Next base: position 66,172,457 of record JAMXBC010000009.1, on the reverse strand, counting down.
CATGTACACATGATCATCAATAACTGAATCAGAAGAGTAATATATATGCACTAAATAAGAAAACGATTAAATAATTTTATCATTTAACTTGTTAAACCCTGCATTTGTTGGGGCTAAGAGCACATTTGACTAATAAAGTAAGTAGCATCTTGTCAATGTTGAGAAAGATTTGAAATATTGCATTAATCAGATATTTAATTGATGGATCATCCTCCTACTATAGACCTACAGATGGAGATATCTTTATAAGGTCATTATGTACAATAGTCTCAGCCCCATCACCAACTCATAACATGAAATCTGAAATCTGAAATCTTTATTTGTGAGTGATATCATATTTTGAGTTAACCAGGGGACTCAAACATTGGTTCAAAGGAGTGATTTGTAAAAGCATGCATTAATCATTTGACTTTTTGTTTCCCTTGAAACCATAGGAAGAATTTGTATGAAATCTCCACCCAATATCATGATGTTACCTCCAAATGGAATAATGATTTCCATGATATCTCTAGGACTTCTATCTAAGGATTGAAATGCGTACCTACTAGTCATAGGAGCTCCATCCCATATATTTGCCTTGCTTATCTTTAAGAGCATGATCAAGTCGAATTATTAACTTATTGAACAAATGGACGTTGTAATCAGCTCGGATGAGGACTTAGATTTCTAAACAGTGTGGACCAGACCCATTAGGACTCCCGACCTTGTCCTTTAACCAAATAATGCAAAGGATGCTATGGCTATCAAGAAAAGATACAAAGGGAGATCATTCTTTTGAGACTCTACAGAAATAATATGCCGATATAATAATAAGGAGCTGGTCTTTTCTAATGAAGAGAGGGATAATGAAGGTACTACTCGTATCAATTGCCGTGCCAAGTTGGGCTTGCCATAAGGGAACCATTCATCCAGACTTGCTAGGGAAATTACTCCTTTCCAGCTCGTGCTTGGCAGAGTCATTTATAAGTTGTCTGACCGATCTTTTCTCGACTTACTTGAATTTCTTAGATATGCAGTTGGAAGACGTTGAATCAAACAAACTGTTGGCTTGAGCTAAGGCCAATTTTAAATTATATTCCTCTACGATATTTAGTAAATAACTATTAATTGCGTCTTCCTCTTTATAGTTATTCAATGTTTTATTAAATTTTTCACCTACTGAATGGTTTCTCATGTTTTCTAAACATTGCAATAGACCCCATCTATGAAATAAAGAAAAAATAGTAATTCCATTCTTCCTCTATTCAGTGAAATAGACTATCAATATATCTAGTACATTTTCAAAATACAAACTCAACAACTTTTAAGGACAAGTAAACCTCATTGCTATCGGCAACTATAAATAATAGTCATTATTGGGTCACGACAATCTTGAATTTTGTTCCCTTCACAATAGATGAACTAATGAACATTCTACATAATTATTCTTTTGCATTTCTTGTAAACTACTCCTCAAAGGATGAATCGGTCGTTACAAGGATGATGCGGAACCTTTTGATGAACAAAATATGTACCCTACAAACATGTGAGGAAAAATGGTTGAGTTGCGTTAAGTTGAAGCAATGCTGTACCCTAAAAACGTGTATCCAATGGCATATGTAAATTAATGAAGCCTCTTCTTCCCCCTTATTTGCTTTGCTTGATAATTGATGATTCGAACGGATGCTCTTCAATTATTAAAGTAACATCATTTGGCTTGATGGATTCGGATCAAAACTTTGACCTATCAAGTATTTTCCATGCCAAAAGAATAGGACACAAATTGAAGTAGTCCTTTTTTTGGTTTGGTAAAGGGACATAAAGGTGTGTTTCGGTCATTGCAATCCTCAAATGTTTGCATTATTTAGAACTTTGCAAGAGAAACTCATGGTGCTGTCTGGTCTTTATCTTACACTAGTAGTAGCAGTCATGATGCAAAAGTACTGCAATGCCACTTCACTTGTTGACTCCGCAATGAGCAAAAAACAAGACCAAAAGGGATAAAGGTGCAAGGACATGGGCCTACCTTTCTGTCCTTTGAGATAGAAAGTCCATCATACAATACAAGTTCAATTAATTGTAATCTACACCGAAGTATGACTGGCGTAAAGAAGAAGCTATAATGTTGATTTGGATCATAATATCTAGTCATCATGCTTTTCTTCTGCGGCAAATTGTAAATACATACCCTGTTTTTTCTGCCAAATACTATTATAACAACTACGAATGACTAAAGAGTCTATTTTATTAAAAAATTAACATTCGTTCCACTTGACTATAAAAACATTAACAAATACATACTTAAATTACTGGTCAATTTATGAATAGATTCTATAAATTTTTAAATTGTCATTTTATTTCTCTATAATTTTTAAAAGTATACAAATACCTCCAAAACATTGTTAAGACCCCATAACTTTTGGGGTTTTTACAATTATCTAAGGCTAATATGTTATGTTATGAGATCTATTTATACTTAACTAATAGTTTAGGTGATATATTTGTAATTGTTCCTTTTTTAAAAAAAATTTTTTGCTCTAAATGTTTATATGCTTCACAATTGCCAACTTAACCTTTCCAAATTAGAAGTACACTAGTTATATTGTGCCAAAATTTAATTAAATTCTTTATATTTATGACAAAATACAATAAAGTCCACTCGATGTAATTGGGTCATTTAAGTCGTTTTTGCATGTGTCTCTGCCCCAAATAAAAATTATGTCACTGGGATACTAATGGAAAGACTTTTGTGCGGTGGAAAAATAAAAATATGGGATTCTAATGATTCATTTATCTATAGACTACTTGGTTGGATTTTGGCATACACGAGGACTCTCAGTATAATTATTCCTTTTCAAAAATTTATATAACTATATACAGATTTTGATTTCATATTTATGTCAACAAAAAATAAAATATCTACTTAAAAGATTATCAAATTAATACACTATCGATATATATCCATAATCTTTTAAAAATATAATACAATGATCATTTAATTATATAAATATGCTTTACATAACTATTACGCAAATGCAACATCATGCAGCAGAAAGAGCCATGTTAGTTTGCTTTGAATCATAAAAAGGTTGCAACCCCTCATTATCATGTAATTAAAAGAAAAGAATTATTAATCGTTAAAAAGTATTAGTAATGAAAAGGTACAAAGTGAAAAAAAAAAAAACAAAGTATATAAATAACAATAGATTCCGAATATGTATATGCATTATATAATTTAAGCTTTATATATTTGCAAGCATCTTAATTGACATGATTTATTAGTCCTAATTTGCAACAAACATTACTTAGGTGCAACATTATGATCCTGAGGACTTCTCTAAGCACACGTATGACTTAATCTCGAATCTCCACTCCCTTTCCCATATTCAACTACCAACTGATTTTTATTTTTTTTTCCGTGTATAGAGACTAGAAATGAAGCATATAGTTCATAATACAGTCTTTCACATATGTGCCCACATTGTGGGACAAAAGCACGAGCTCATTTCATTCCATGAAGAAAAGCTAAATAGAATTTCTGGTCAAGACTAAAGAGGAAGGACTCCTACAGAACCTTGCTTTATAATCAGATCGAAGATCCTTGATTTATATGAAACATGTTAGCATCAAGTCAATCATTAAGACTAACCACCGTTTGGTTCCTTAAAGGTTTGATGTTGGAAAAAGAATAAAAATTATGGAATACATGGACCATGAAAGTTATTAAAAGGGGAAGCATCATAGTGAATCATCAAAACCCTAACGCTTCTTGGTTGAAATGTGATGGCAATAGCTAGTAGGATTGGAACATTTGAGAAAGTTTAATCATCTATAAAATTTTAATATGTGAAAATATAAATTGTAGTTTTTGAAAAACATGTATTATCATTGGTATTTATACCCTATTCATCAATCCACCAAGCATATTAGTACCACTATTTTCTTTTTTCCATTTCAAGCATCATTTATAGTTTTTCTTGTATAGTATATAACTTAAAATTTTCAACGTCTCATTTAGCCCAAATGCATAGTGAGTGCATTATTACTCGTATCATACATTATTTCAAATGGTAAACTCCAACGCATAGTAACCCAATGGGAGTGTGACATAGATTTTGATATGATTTCAAGTAACACAAGCAGGAAATCATACATAGAATTTTAACAAAAAATGAAACAAGCTCAATCAAAAAAATTATTTTAGAAAAATAATGGAGGTTGTCATAAAACTTATAATCTCGGTTTAATAATCTTTAGCAACTATTACAAGAAAGTTTTAGACAGTCTATCACAACCTATCAAACAATTAGATTGATGAGGTTAAGAATGCTACCTGCTACCTAGAATTGGGTAATAAGAGAAATTCAAATTTTTCTACAATCCTATATATATTTTTTAAATGATCAATCTAAGCATTCATCTCACATTCGATTAATATCTATTAAATCTATATCATTGAACTGATTATATATTTAATGGTTCAAATTTAATAGATATTAAATCAAATGCGAGATGAAAGGTTAGATCAATCCTATTAGGACAGGACGATAAAAATCCATAAAAACTCTATGATGGAATGACTTTTGAAAAATATTCCTATATTCGTTAACTAAACTAAAAATATAAACCAAATAAGGTATAGAAATGGATCATTTAAAGTTCCTATTTCTTAAAGTCCTTAGAGTTATAAAAGTAATTGCTTATATTATTTAGTTTTTTAAATATCCAATGAAATTATTGTGACGTCATGTTTTTTAAAAAATCTAAATAATGACTACTATTATTTTTGTAACTTTAGGAAATCTTAGAAAATAAAAATTTCAAAAGATTCAAATCCAACAGAATACTTGATTTTCTTAGTTGATAATCACAGACTTACGAGACTGATACTAGCACTATTCACTAATTTTGAACTAACATAACTCCTAGAAATCAGTGACATGAGTAAGCTAAACTCTTACAACATGTTCAGTAGGGAGGAATGTCGATTGTATTACGCCTCAAAGCAGTAGAGTCATAACAGTCTTACCGTACAAACAATTCTCTAATAGAAGTTGACTTTATAACCACTATGAATAAATAAATTATTTACCTAAAAAAATATAAAAAAATATATACTATGATTCAAATATTATAATTAATGTTTACATGATTTTGTAATATGATATTATCTAAGTAATATTTTATTTGAAAATAGAAGATTTTAATGTAAAAACTAAGACCTTAAATATATATATATATATATGTTCTTTAGATTTATTTCCTTACTCCTTAGGACCCAACAGTTACTAGCTTCAAAGTAATTATAAGGCAACTTCTTATCTATCATCTACAGCAACATCTATAGTGATGTAAGCAACTAACCACTCAATAAGTGAGAACAAAGACATAAGACTATATATTAAGGTTATCAACCAATTATTTTAATGCAACGTAACAAAGAAATGACATCTCACTACATTATCTGGTCCATCATAAGATTAGAGAAATTACATCCATTCTAATCTAGGTTGAGGAGTTCAATACATATTTCAACAACTCATGACCAAACTCAAACTTAAGCAATGGAGACACCACTCCTCCTATGACTACCTTCTAGCCATTAACTTCATCTTTATCACTACCTTTTCTCATATCACTTAGTCCAACTGATGATAAAGAAGGGACCAATTATACTATCCAATGCTATCCTTTTTAAAGGGGTCAGAATTTAATCGAAGAATCCTAAACGTTTCTCCTAATGGGTTGAAATGCTTATCCAATTAATTTTATAAACCGTATATTCTTAAGTCCAATTAAGGTGATTAATCCATATTACACAATACATAACAATTGCAAACCAATATAGCAAGCCAATAATACACTGTACAGTTAAGAACATGCACATACAGGCATACGTACAATCAAACTACCTACAGGCACAAATAAGTATAACTTTAAGCCTTTGAATACTTTGAAACAATAGTCCGAAATACATTAACATATTCATCCCAAACTTACCTGAAATCCTTAATTTACTCACTCAACTCACTACAAATCAACTCGTCTTTGCATGTCCTATAATATAAATATTCTTTAGTATTTATACCCTTATGACATATAAGCTTAAATTATAATTTTTTTTCTCAATTATTCAAGTGTGTGTGTGTATGTATGTGTGTGTATTACTCATTATCAATCTATTCTAGGCTAGTTTTTTAATCCATTTCCAATTTAGGGTCAAATTCATTTTTTTTTATTACAAGTGTCATATGTGAACTCTATGAACTCGTTCCAAACTATTATGTGAAATCAATCATATTACACTTGAGTATCCTATATCTCGTATTTAGAACCTAAGCAGTATTTTAGTCCATACAATATACCCTAATCCTAATTTAACTACCAAATTTGTTTCCAATATGAGAAATATTTACATTTTTCATATAATTTTCTAATTTATATTTCATATCAGATTTATTATTATTATTATTATTATTATTATTATTATTATTATTATTATTATTATTATTATTATTATTATTATTATTATTATTATTATTATTATTATTATTATTATTATTATTATTATTATTATTATTAATTTTCAACTATTGTTTTCTATTCATTGATTTCCTATATTTTCATATTACCCAATGTGTACATAATATGCATATCTAACATTCCCAACACTTCAAATATCATCTCTCATCACTAAATAACATATCATGATATCTAATTACAACCTAAGTCAAAATTTGCACCTAATTAATCCTAAATAAAAAATTTAACTCAAATATACCCCTTTACCTATATATTTATTACATATTATGCATAATATATACAATTAACACCTCAAACTCCACAAATATCATCCTCCATCAGTAAATAACAACCTAAGGTATTTAATTACATACTAAATCAGCATTTATATTAAATTAACATTAAATCACTAAATTAAGCCCATAAATTATCTTTTATGCATGATTTTAGGGACTAAAAATTAAATAAAAATTTAGAAAATTAAATGTAATAAAAACTCTTCACAGTACTATAATATATATCCTAAATAGTTTACAAAAAAATTTTGAAATCAAAATTATATCATCAAGATCATTTAAATCTAAATCGAAAATTAGCTCAGGTTTAGTCGTTTCTTAAGAGCAATAGATTTCGAGGCTTAAATTTATCAAATTAACATTTTTTTTTCCTAAATCTACATACCAAAATCTCTCAAAATACTAAATTTCATAATTTTTCAAATATGTTTTATATTTTTAAAAATTAAACAAATTTAGAAAGAAAATAGAAACTCATTGTTCTATCAACTTCCAGCCACCAGTGGTGGCTCTACCCTTGTCGGTAGCTCCAAGCATGGGATCCAGTGTCTGGTGGTGGTAATCGTTCCTTTATAGGGAGTCATCAAGTATACGTTCCTTCTTAATGCCCTCATTACGTACTATTTTTTGTAATTTTTCCTAAAAATACTCTTTTATCTCTTCTTAATCTCTCTCAATTTTTTTTTTAACTCCTAAGGGTCTAAATTGAATTGTGGAAGTATTTTTATAAATTTATAATAGTGTCTAGGGTTTTTCTTTTAATTCTTGGTTGCCAAGTGTCCTTATCTTTTTTTCTTTTTCTTTTTCACTTTCTATTTGGCTTATTATTATTGGTTAATTTTCCATATTCCATTTCCAAATTGTTACGCCCTAAATCTAGATAATTCTACACTTTCTAGCATTTTTCTTTATTTTTTTAATTAATTAGTATTATTTTAGCTTATTCTAGGCACTTTAAGTAATTTCGCATATTTTTACCTATACATAAGTACATATATGGTACAAATAAATACTCATAAATATTATTTACATTATTTTATGATTTTTAGCATGCATATAATTTATCTCTATCGATTCGTTAATTATTAAAACTCATTTTATATATTTTCGATAAATAACAGGTAATATGTATATAATTCAATATTATATTTTTTAAATTATTTTATTATTCATTTTTCTAAATTCAAACTCACATAATCATTTTTACTAATATTTCTAGTTTTGTTATAAAACCTAAGCTTGATCGAATAACTTACCCAATAACCCTAAATTTTACGTACTGAACCCCAAACTCCTAGTTATAGAGCTTACAAATTTCATTCCCCCCTTATTCCTCGATGATCACTTAATCCTTTATTTAGTTGCGTTTACTTAACAAAGAATCGCAATTCAATCAAATTAGCATTTCCTAAAAGCATGGAACATACATTCCTTGGATACAACCTAGAATCTCCATTACCCAACCTATTGTTGTTGTTTTTTCCACAAATAGCCTCATTAAGCATCACAATTTACACCATCTACCCAAATTAAACCATTAATCAACCTTGCATAGTCACAATCGATACCCATAAAAAAAAATCGATCTAAGCTTCTACTCTACAGTAACCTCAACAAAGTACTAGGGTTTGAAGGGTATCATGATATGTTTCCAGAGAACTCCCTACCATCAGTTATCCCCGATCAGTCCATAACTCAAAAGTAGCACCTCAAATCTGAAGCCAACTTGTCGCATTCAACAACCAATGAAGAACAGTATGCCTCTTCAACCTTTGAACATGTCTAGCAATGGTGTTTGATAACAATCAAGTGTAAGACACTAGGGAAAATGGAAAAGTGAATCAAAAACACAGACGAAAAAATGAACACCAACAATTAAATGACATAATTAGACGAATGGGGTTCAATTTCAAGAACGGGTAACCAAGTCTTTGTTAGGGTTTTAGTTCTGAATCTTCCTCGTATTAGAGATTTGGCCTAGTGATTGGAGGATGAATGATGCAATGGAATGTTAACTTGTTAAGTCATGCGATCATGATCTCCATGGATGGTGGCTTCTATTCCTTCATGGATGCAACTGTGGGATAGAGAAGAGAAAAGAGACATCAAATTTGGGGTTTATCTGCTTTGTTTTTTTTTTTTAATTTCCTTGTTTTTATTAAGTGAAGGGTGTTTTAGTAATTTCAATTCCTATTCAAGCCATATTCCTTATTGTATTGTTCCAAGTAAACAATGTAATACTAATCCCATTACATCCATTCATATCTTATTATCCATTTATTCAATTCCCTAATAATTACTATTCTATTCCCCTTTTTTCCATTCCACTAACGAAATACGCCATTAATATGCTAACACAATATTTACAAGTCCTTGTAAGGACATATAGTTCGAAATTATGCAACTAGATGATGAGAAACATAATAAACAACAAATATTTATTTGTCACAATTATACACTTAGATTGATGGCAGGAGGCCCTATTGGATTTAAGTGTCATAAAAACTCATTGCTTATGTTTCATGGCACTTCGTTAAATAGGGTCTTTATCCATTTGAATGAAGTGTCACGATATGTGACTACTTTGACTCTATGGCTACATAATGCCCCTTCATAATGATATAGCAACTTCTTTAAAAATTGCAATATAGTCATCTAAACTATTTAGTGTCTTCTTCAATTAATGTTATGTTCCCTTACACTATGTTAGTATTTGAAAAGTTATTTGATTAGAATAAAATAGGAAATAAGAAAATAACACTAATTTAAAAAATTATTGAAGTAAAAAATGGTTTGTAGGAAGTGAAGGAATAAAGTGGAAAGTCTTTTGAGATAGTAGTATTTGTGTATTTCATAATTAATTTGATTTGGTTACAAATGAGAGAGGATAACCTAATTATAAGCATTCTCCTCCTCAATGGATGGTACAAATCAACTTGATTTAATGGTTACAAATTGTTATTTAGAAGACTTCAACTACCATCTAAAAGATTACAACTCTCTAGAAGATTACATGGAAATATCTAAACTAACATATTCTAGAAACTCCACCTAACACTTTTTTCTAGAATGTATAGGTTGTAATGGACTTAGACTAGAAATGGGGCAAAGTGGATTAATTTCAACACCCTTCCTTAATTCACTTTGGTATAAATCAAAGCATATTTTATAGCATCTCTAATAAGGATCAAGGACCGATCAAGCACTCTTAAGCTCGAGGGCTTTCTTAGATGGTGTACTGAGTTGTCCGAGATGAGCTCAGCGCTGAGGAGCAGTGTTTACCCCAGTCTGATTTGCTAAGTTACTTCACTCTCCACATCATCTAAGAAACTACTAAATTGATCAGCTAAGGTGCCAAGCTAACCCCTCCGCAACACCGTAGTCCAAGCATTAAATCAAGAAAATAGTTATCTCCACAGTGCCAAGGCTAAGCTAACAATTGTTAAGAGCCCACCACCCGAGGCCAACCTGAATGTGAGCCGTCCTTAAGCCAACCCTTATCCAACCCTGGCAATCAAAGCTGCCAAACTACCAACGTAGGCCAGACCTAATCAAGGTCCACCCTTACTCGGCTCACGGTGTTATTGGGACCACAGACTACGAAAAACGTGTGCTTGCTGTCCTTTTTGACATCCGTACTGTCTTTTCTGATAAAAGATGTTCTTTTTGCATGATTACATACATCCCATGTAAATTATTCTCCTTTGTCAGCTAATAAGGACCCATTTCTATAATTTTTTTATAATTTAAGACTTGCCCTAATTGGATATTATAAATACTTACATATTGTAATAGCCACAATGAATCATACAAAGAATATACATTATTTTTACTTCCTCTTGAGTTAAGTGTCCTTTCTACTTACTCTTGAGCGTAAATTAGTGGCGAGTGACCTCCGCCATACTTGTACGTCATATCAAATGTTACCTGAGCTCGTGTGAGGCGTTGGTGCTTCATATCCATCATTGATGCATGGGAACCCTTGCTCATCATTGACTATCATTTACTTTTCAAGCCATCTTGCGGCCTAGACCCACCCTTTTTTTGGTTACGTGTAATATTAGGCTCATGTGTTCATCTATGTAGTCTATATCATCTTGGTATCAAAGCCAACCTACGTTCGAAGCTATATTCTATTACTGTGAACTTTGAGTGGTTTATTATTGCTTTCGTGTAATAATGGTTCTATTGTTAACCTTGGAGTTTAGAAGTTCAAAATTGTTTTACGCTCCGTTTTCCCCTATTTTCGATACGCAAAACCAAGTATGGTTAACTGTTCATTTGTTATGTAATTGTCATGGTGATTAGAGTATCGGTTATTGATCTTTAAGTGGTATTATTAGACATCAATTTTTGTGAAGTAACCATCAATGTCAAACTCAAGTGTTCGAGGAACTTTAGGAAACCAAGAAGGTGGTACTCAACATAGCCAAGGGCAAGAAGGAAGCTTCATACCTCAGTCAATAGATGACCGCTTGGATAGGCTTACCAACATGGTAGCTAGTGTGGTGAATGTTATCGAAGAAGATAGGCAACGAGCTAGAAATAGACCCACTAGAGAATGTGAGTAGCAAGAGCAAGGCAATAGTCAGTTTAGCCTAGTTAATGCCCTAGCTTGACTACCCTAAGTTTAAGGAGTTGGTAGGGATACTAGACAAAGGCTAATACTTGGAGAGATTGATGAAGAAATGGAAGGAGATGACAACGCAAAGGAGTAATACAAAGTTGAAGAAAGAAATATACAAGCCCCTAGAATTGAAGGATTGAGGATGTATATTCTAAGTTTTTCTAGAAGTGGTGATGCCGAAGACTACTTGGATTGGGTAAATAATATTGAAAAGCAGTTTGAATGCCACAAAGTGCTTAATAATGCAAAGGTTAGATTTGCTGTGTTGGAATTTACTCGTTATGCCGCCCTGTAATGGAAAATTTTGTAAGCCACCCAATGAAGAGAAGGAGAATAAGAAATTAGGAGTTAGGATGAAATAAACGGGTTATGTGGAGAAGGTTTGTACCAAGCTATTATTTGCAAGATGCCTTCAAAAGACTATAAGAGCTCAAACAAGGAGTTTTACGAACCATGACCAAGAACAGACAAGGCCGATCATTGGATATGTCTAAGCTTGTAGAAAGCTCAAAAGAGTTAATGGAGGAAATACAAAAAGGAATGAATGACAAATGAAGAGTAAGCAAAACCTACGAATAGCTCCAAAGGATGCAACGCACCAATGAAATTTTTTAGGACTTATGGCACAATTTCATATGATGTACGAATCAGTTCAATGAGGTTACTCACCACCTAACATTGCTTAAGGGAAAGGATTAAAGTGATGCCAAGTGTATTAATGATGATCTGTCTATTTGAGGCTTACAAATACAAAAGGTATTTATACCTAAGAATTTAGGGCAACTTGCCTAAAAGGGAAAATACAAAATGGGTATTACCCTAAAGTAGTAATACACAAGATATACAAGGCGTAAAAATGGATATATAAGAAAAACAATCATCGATACAACGGATTTTACACATGATACTGTACACGTGGCAATGCTACATTGGCGAGATTATTAGAAGATATGGACAAAAAGTACGAATAGTTGATTTATTTGAGCAAGATGGCTTTATCAATCTAGAGTCTCTCTTTCTCGACCTCTCAGCAAGAAAAATGCCAAGTAATTGATCAGCTCGGGTGCGATTAAGTAAACTTCAATTTGGTGTCCTATAGAAAGATAGAGCAATCATATGACTCGGCATGAAAGGTGACTTGACAAAGAAGTACTTGGCCTCGGCAAGAGTCGATTGAAATAGAAGGATTCGTCGTGCTAGTCCCTCTAATTCCTAGGCTTGGCTATGGGTCAAAAGGCAAGTAACTCGATTCCCATCATTCCTTCTGGGTTAATTTAGATTTAGGATCAAATATGAATAGTCTTCGCTCGGTTCTCCATCAGGGTGATATGAACTATGGTCAGCAATGTTGAAGGTGTCAAATACCCTATAGTCCTTGAGTGATTCAAATCTATAAGCATTATTATTGATCTTTTAGATCCTTCTACTCTTGCAGATAATTTGTTCCTCCTCTTATTCAGGAATCATTCCTTACTAAGGTACAACCACACTAAGTCTCCCAGCTGAAATTGTTTAGCCATCATACCCTTGGTCTTTTCTCTCATCCTTCTAGCAGCTTCGTCGATGTACTGAGCGACCCTATCATAGATGTGCTAAAGGGATTATGCTTTAACCAAGGTGCCAAGGTCCTCTTGCACAGGTATTGATACAAGGGCATAGTCAAAGGGCAACTTAGGATTAAAACCATAAATTACCTTGAAGGGGGTCTGCTTAATGGTGTCATATACTGTTCGATTGTAGGAAAACTCGACCATTAGAATGCAGACATCCCAATCAGCCAAGTTCTTACCCACTGTAGCTTGGAGTAGTGATCCTTAAGTATGATTAACTACCTCTGTTTGGCCATTAGTTTAAGGGTGATATGAGATAATGAAGAGTAATTTGGTCCCTAGCCGACACCATAAGGTTCTCTAGAAATGGCTTAAGAACTTCGAGTCTCTATCAGAGACTACACTTCTTAACATGCCGTGTATCCACATAATCTCCTACAAGAAAAGAGAAGCAATAGCCGAAGCGTCGTTAATCTTTGTGCAGGGCACGAAGTATGCCATCTTGTTGAATCTATCTACAATGATCATTACAGAATTTTTGCCTAGGGTAATTCACGGTAGTCCTAGAACAAAATCCATGATCAATTTGGTCCACAGCCTCATTGGGATAAGTAAGGACATTGCTCTCCCTTACTCAACTCAACACTTGACCTTTTTGTATACAACACAGCTTTCGACAACTTGATGCACATCCTTCCTCATCCTCGACCGAAAAAATCGGCCATTCAATAGTTCACGGGTCTTCCTTTCTTTAAAATGTTTGGAAAGTCCTCCACTGTAGGCTTTCCTGATTAGTAACTCCTTCAATAAACAATTCAGCACGCATAATTTTTCGCCTCAAAATAAGTAGCCATCCTCCACATGATACTCGTCCACTGTCCTCCCATCAATGCATCGTGAAATTATGGGTCCAAAGTATAGATCCTCAAAGTACTGTCCTTTGATATTTGTAAACCTAAACAGTTTAGTCTGCAATTCTGATAAAAGCGCATGCCTTCTCAAAAGAGTATCTGCAACGCTTTTTCCTTACTTGTATTTTATTACAAAATTAAATCCTTCAAGGAATTCAACCCATCTCATCTACCGCTTTGACAACTTGGTCTAACTTCAGAGACACCTCAGTGATTCATGGTCAGTATATATGACAAATTCTCTCGGCAGTAAATAGTGTTGCCATACTTATAGTACTTGGATCAATGCCAAAAGTTCCTTATCATACACGGAGTAGTTCAACTGTGGTCCTCAGAGCTTCTCACTATGGAAAGCAATTAGTTGGCCTTCCTGCATCAGGACAACACTTATTCCAATGCCTGATGCATCACACTCCAACTTAAAGATTTTCTTGAAGTCAAGTAAAACTAACATCGAGGTAGAGGCCAATCTTTATTTTATCTCAACAAAGCTCTTCTCTTCCTTTTCTCCCCATCCAAAGTTGGTGTTTTTCTTCATTAGTTTAGTAAGTGTTGTAGCGAAGGTATTGAAATTCTTAATGAATCTTCTATAAAATGAAGCTAGTCCATGGAAACTTCTCATGTCGACACAAGTAATAAGAATCGGCCACTCAACAATTGCTCGGATCTTCTCATCATCAACTCGTAAGCCTCCTCCACTAACTACATAAACCAAAAATACCACTTCCTCTTTGTAAAAGTAGCACTTCTTTAGATTGCCGAATAGTCCCTCAGCATGGAGGATATCCAAAACTACTCTAAGATGTTCATAGTAACTTAGCATGTCGGCACTATAAACTAGGATATCATCAAAGTACACTATGACACACTTCCCTATCAGATGTCTCAACACATGATTCATTAGTCTCATGAAAGTACTCAAGTATTCGACAAGTCGAAGGGCATGACCATCCGTTCCTATAGTCCATGTCGAGTCTTGAACACAGTCTTCTACTCGTCCCTTACTTTCATGCGAATTTGATGGTAAGCAGATTTAAGATTAATCTTGTTGAAAATCTTGGCACCATTAAGTTCATCTAACATGTCTTCTAGCCTCAAGATCAGATACCTATATTTAATCATGATCTTATCCACGACTCAATTGTCTACACACATCCGTTAGGTTCTATCCTTCTTCAGTACTAAAAGCGCAGGTACAACACAAGGGCTGAAACTTTCTCTGACGTATCTTCTCTCGAATAACTCATTGACTTAGCATTGGAGCTTAGAAGCCTGTTCGGGGATTCATCTGATAAGCTAACTTATTCGATAGTATGGTGCCAGGTACTAAGTCAATGTAATGCTTTACACCTCGAGTTGAGAGTAACACTTCAAGTAACTGTTCTAGGAACAGGTCAACATACTCGTCCAACAACTCTTTGAATTCCTAAGGCAATTCGCCTCACTCCTTCATTTCTAAAAGTCACCTGACCAACATAAGGGTCAACTCATCAACATTGATTGCCTCTCAAAGCTCGACTTTACTCATCATCAGAGCCTTTTTCGTTCTGCGAGCAAGCTTTTTCTGTAACTTATTAACTTCTTTCGGTGGCATCAAATTCAGCGTAATCTTCCTATCGTCCTTCTCAAATGTATATGTGTTCATATAGCCATCATGGATGACTCTCCTATTAAACAAGTATGGTCTACCTAATAACATGTAAGAAGCGCCCATAAGCAGTCCGTTACAGAAAATCTAGTAGTGATCAATAGTAGTATTTGTCGAGTGACATGTAATGCTTCTTTCTCACTCAACCAATGCAACTTATACGGCCTCGGATGTGCAATAGTCGGCAACTTCAGTTTTGAAACAAGATTGGCTAATGCTACATTGGTGTAACTTCCACTATCCACAATGAAGGCATGTACCCAATCATGGAACAAATTCTCTCTCTCATCCTCCTCTCATAAAGGTTCTACATTCATAGTACGTCGAATAACCATAAGTAACTTATCCAAATCTTCAGCAAACATGTCCTCCTCAATCAACTCTTTGTCAACATTTTCTTTCTCGGCTGGAACCTCCTCCTCCTCAGGTTCCTTATTCGTACTTTCTGCTTCTAACTTCAAGACTGCTCCATTGATAACCATTATTCTTCGATTCGGGCACTGAGTAGCCATATGTCCGAACCCTTGACACTTGAAACATTTGATCTAGCTCATCTTCCTTTCAAACCCTTGCCCCTTCTTACAAGTTCGAGTCGGCATTTCATTATTGGATCAACCTTTCTACTCAACTAGATAGTCAGCAAAGTTCAGTAACTTCCCTATCCGGGTCAGCTAGTCGGCGTTCTGATTAGCATTCAACCTTTTCTCTACCTCTCTACTCATTGGGTGATCCTAACAGCTATATCCATTGTGGTGAATCGTCGAAGCTCCACAATGTCTTGAATATCACCTTTCAGTCCTGTAATAAATCTTGATACAGTTCAAGCTAGTGGTTCCTCCACTTTGCAACAGATCATGAGCATTTGAAACTCTTGAACATACTCGTCAATAGTCCAACCTCCTTGTCTCAACTCCTAAAGCCAAGTGAAAGTACCTTAAAGATAGGTTTCCATTACGAATCTATTTCTGAGTATTCTCTTCATTTCGAGCCAAATATTAATCTCTCAGTATCCCTCTTATCTCCTCATGGCTTAAAAATTCTTCTACCACATGGCAACATATTCAGAGAACTCAACAGCAACAATTCTCACCTTCTCACAATCTTCATACTGATAATAATCAAACACACACTCCACCTTCTCTTCCCATTCTAGATATTTATCAGCATTCTCAGATTCATTGAAACTCGGAATCTGAAGCTTCACATGGTCAGATGCTTTGGGGATTCATACGTACTCTTCTTCAAAATACTCTTCCTCGTCCTCTTCATCAAGCTCTCTCAGATCTATTCTTTACCTTACTCATCTGCCTACTCCTCCACCTTGAACGAGTCGAGCTAGGTTCTGACCTCTAACAAGTTAAGCAACTTATGGAGTGTTTTACGCGGCTTCAATAGTTTAGCAAGACAATGCATGAACAACTCGGGTTAAGTCCACCAAGAGGTTAGTTACCTCATCAAGTCTTACGTCGGTACTTCTACAAATTCCTTAAGATTGTCGTCCATGGTGGATAACTCTACTGTCATCACCAGTACCAACATTCATACTCGAGTCAATCGTTTTTCCTCACAAATTTAAAGCTTAGACAAACACTTTAGGAAATTAACAGTTGAAAACATAACGCTTAAATGAAGACATTAACGTACTCTATTTCAAATATGCAAAATAAAGTATAACAAAACTTCGAAAATATATGTCAGCTCGAACAAAAACCTCTGCTCTGATACCGAGATGTTGCAAACCATAACCAAGAACAGATAAGGTCGGTCGTTGGACGGGTCCAAGCGTGCAAAAAGCTCAAAAGAGTTAACGTGGGAAATGCGTGAAAGGAATGAACGATGAATGAAGAAAACGCAAAACCTACGAACAACTCTAGAAGATATAATGCATCAATGGAACTTCTAAGGACTTACGGCATAATTCGATATAACGCATGAATCAGTCCGGTGAGATTATTCTCCACCTAACCTTGCTTACGGGAAAGAATAAGAGTGATACCAGGCGTAAAACAGTAGGATATTTACACTAAGAAGAAAAAATACCTAAGTGTATTAATGATGATCTATTTATCTGCGGCTTACAAATAGAAAAGGTATTTATACCCCAAAATTTAGGACAACTAGCCTAAAAGGAAAAAGACAAAATGGGTATTACCTTAAAGTAGTAATGTATAAGATACACAAAGGGTAAAAATGGATATACAAAAAAAAAAAAACAATGTCGATGCAATGGATTTTACACATGATACTGTACACGTGGCGATGCCATATTGATGAGGTTGTTAGAAGATGCAAACAAAAAGTATGGACAACTAGTTTGTTTGAGTAGGGATGACTTAGTTAGTCCAAAGTCTCTCTTTCTTAACTTCTCGGCAAGGAAGATGCCAAGTAATTGATCGGCTCGAGCGCAAGTGAGTAATCTTCAATTTAATGTACTACAGAAAGATAGGTAGTCATACAGCTCGGCATGAAGGGTGACTCAACAAGGAAGTACTCGGCCTTAACAGGAGTCAATTAGAATAGAAGGATTCGCTATGCCAGTCTCTCTAATTCTCAAGTTCGACTGTGGGTCAGAGGGCCAGTAACTCGATTCCTATCAAGGAAAGTCAAGTGTAGACACTTATGTTAAAGAATTTCAAATGTTAATGATCTAATCTAAAGTCATAGAACTAGAGGACCAAACTGTATCTCGATTCATCAATGAATTAAAGTATGAGATTGGGGATGGAAACCCTAGATATTGGAACTCTTAATGATGCAATCCAAGCCTGTTTTGACTACTCAATAAGTGGATTTGCATTAGTTCCAATACATAAATTAAATTATATATGCATGTATTAGGCTATGTATGTATACATGTATGAACATAAGTATATTATATGGAAAGAATATGTATTATGTATTTTGTTTTAGAATACATATAATTAGTATTAAGTAATTTCATTACATAACTATAGTATAAATATATATGTATGTACCGTAACTATATATATATGTGTATACATGTATAATTATTTTTGTATATATATATATGTATAGTCGTATAGTATATATGTAGCAAGGTATTTTTATAAGTATGTATATAAGACATATATATATGCTTTGGGGTATACGGCATAATATATAATATATAGTATACATATTTTATAACAAATATTATGTAAATATATATATCGAATATATATTATAAGAATATGTATTTGTAAATTATTTATATTTAAGTATTCAGATATTATATAAGTATATTACTAGGTATAAACACAAATACATGAATATATATATATGTACATAAGAGTATGTTCATTTTCATAAAATAAGTATATACATACATATAGCGTATAACCTATATTATGTATATGTAGTATACCAAAAATATATATAGATATATATATATGTATGTATAAATCGTGAAGTACATAAATAATACGAAAATGAGAAATAATAAAAACAATAAAGGTCATACTAATAATATAATCATAATAAAGCTAAAAATCTCAAAAATAGGAAAAATATCAATTATATAGTTTAAGTAATTATTAAATCATAAATATATTTAGGAAAAAGCTAAAATTAATATTTTATAATTTTTTAACTAAAATAATAAATTTTATGATATTTTTATGTCACGATTCAAATTGCAAGTCACAATGTCCAAAACGGACCTCGTTACGAGAAAATACGCTCGAAAACAATCAAAATGGATTATAAATTCATAACGATCCAAGCTAAAAAGAAAAAGTTCCAAAATATATAAAGGAAGTCTCATAACTTACAAATATGAGAATATAGTTACTATTAACCCCATTGAGTATGATAAACCCTATAAATATAAGACTTGGGGTATATTGAAGAACTAGATAAACTAAAGTAGACTTTTAGTTAACTAAGGAGTCTGACTTTTCAGAATGCTTATAAGTTCCAAAATATATAGGAAGGTTCTAACCACCAGTTAGCTAACTAAACAGTAGCCGAACTGTTCCGAACAAACCTGTACGAACGGAACTAAGTAAGTTGCTAAGACCCAACCTATTTCAACTACTCAAGCTAAGGAGAAGGAACCCCTGAAGAAATTTGAGATGGGCCAGAGTTCAAGGAGGAAGATGAATGAGATCAAGTGTTTCAAATGTTAAGGATTCAGACACATGGCCATTCAATGTTCGAATAGGCAAACAATGGTGATTCGAGGCAAGGTGCCGGCTATTAAGGTCAACCAATCTAACAAAGAGGTAAAGGAGCTAAAGGAGGATGGACAGACCAAACTATCCGATGAGGAAGTTATCTATAGTGAGGAAGGAAACTTTATGCCAACCACTCTAGTGTTGAGGACGACGATGAGCATCAATCCTATACCCAAGACGAATAGAGGGAAAATCTCTTCTATATTGGATGTAAGGTAAATGAATCACCGAACGTACTAATCGTTGACAGTAGGAGCCACACTAATGCTGCCTCTACATTTATGGTCCAGCAGTTGAAATTACCAAACATGCCCCACCCAAAACCTTACAAGCTTCATTGGCTTAGTGATAAGGGAGCCCTATAAGTGAACAAATAGGTATTTGTGCCGATTTACATTAGTAAGTATTGAGATGAAGTGCTCTGTAATGTGCTACCCATAAATGCGTCCCATATTCTACTTAGACAACCATAGATGTTTGATCAAGTAGTTATATATGACGGAAGGAGGAATACATGTTATGTGGAGCATAAAGGCAAGAGGATAAAATTAAGTCCTATGACTACCGAGTAAGTAAAGGTCATGCAATCCCAACTTAGCCGAACCCCAAAGAAAAAGGCTTTGATGATGACCTGAAGCGAACTGAAAAGGGAGATGGATCTCAAGGGACCAACCTATCTGCTTATCCAAAGAATTCTGGAGATGAGACCCGAAGAGGAGAAGTAGTCCATCAAGGTAAAAACCTTACTAAAGGAATTTGCCAACCTGTTTCTAAAGGAACTACCAAAAGGTCTACTCCCAATCTGAGGTGTTGAGCATGTAATCAACCTATAGTCGAAAGTTGCACTAACGAACAAGCCTGCCTATAGGCTGAATCTTGAACAACTCGTCGAAGTTGCGTAAGCAAGTAGATGAGCTAATGAAGAAAGGGTATGTGCACGAGTCCCTTAGCTCCTGTACCGTACTAACCTTGTTAGTACCAAAGAAGGATGGTTCTTGGAAGATGTATGTGAATAGTCGGGTGATCAATCGAATCACCATCAAGTATAGGTATCTCATACCCAGGCTTAATGACATGCTAAATGAATTAAGGGGAGCAAGAGTATTCTCTAAGATCAACCTTAAATCTAGAAACCATCAGATTCGAATACACAGGGATAATGAGTGGAAGACCACATTCAAGATACGACATGGTTTATATGAATGGCTTATAATGCCATTTGGACTATCCAATGCACCAATAACATTTATGTGCCTGATGAATCATGTGCTTTGAGAATTAATAAGAAAGTTTGTCGTGGTTTATTTTGATGATATTCTAGTATATAGCCTCGACCTAGAGATTCATTAGGAGCATCTCCGAAGAGTCTTTGCAAAACTCCAAGCCGAACAACTCTATGCCAATCTGAAGAATTTGACTTTTGCTGATCCGAGGTGATCTTCTTGAGGTTTGTTGTAAGTGGAGGTGGCATTTGAGTTCACGATGAGAAAATAAGAGCGATCATAGAATGACCTAACCTAACCTATTTTGCAGATATGAGAAGTTTCCATGGCCTAACATCATTCTACTACAAATTTATAAAGAATTTCAGTACATTACGGCCTCACTTACCGAATTGTCAAAGAAGAGGATTGAATTCAGATGGGGAGAGAAAGAGGAGAAGAGTTTTGAAGAGGTGGAAGAAAGGTTAACTACAGCACCCGTCTTAACTCTGCCAAGCTTTGACAAAGTGTTTAAAGTAGAGTGTGATACATCCAAACTAGGCATAAGTGTTGTGCTAATGTAAGAAGGCCAACCTATTGCTTACTTTAACGAGAAACTTCGAAGACCTATACTGGACTATTCTGTCTATGACAAGGAGTTCTACTCCTTAATCCGAGCCCTAACGATATGATAATACTATCTACTGCCTAAGGAATTTGTGATCTACACCAATCGTAAATCCTTGAGATATCTAAAAAGCTAACCTAAGTTGTCTCAAAGATAAGCCAAATGGATCAAGTTCATGGAGGGTTTTTCTTATGTCATAAAATACAATAAGGGAAGGAACAATGTAGTGGCCAATGCCCTATCAAGACGACACATACCCTCTTAACCGAGTTGCAAATAAGGCTACTTTGTTTTTCAACCATAAAGAATTTGTATGCTAAGGATCTATACTTTAGTCCTATCTATGCTCGGTGTGAGGAAGGACGGATACTTATTCAAGAAGAGGAGGCTATGTATCCTGACCTATTCCATGAAAGAATTACTAGTGCGCGAGGTACATGGAGGAGGATTAGCAAGATACTTTAGCCAGTGCCAAACCTATGAAGTACTATCTACGAGATTCTTTTAGCCGAGAATGATGAAAGACGTGTCGGCCATATTAGAAAAGTGTGCGACCTATCGAATGGTAAAGAGCCAAGTTGAGTAAGGACATTATCTACCCTTACCTGTCTCAACCAAACTGTGGTCCAAGCTAAACATGGACTTCATGCTAGTGTTACCAAGGACATCCCACAGGAAGGACTCCATCTAGTAGTTATGGATCAATTTAGCAAGATGGTACATTTCGTGCCTTGTTCCAAAACTAACGACACTTCAGCTATCTATTTTCTTTTCTTATTGGAAGTAATCAAGTTTCATGGCATACTTAGAACCATTGTTTTGGACCAAGACCCAAAATTCATTAGCCACTTTTAGAGGAGGCTACGGAGGCATATGGGAACGAAGCTATTGTACAGCATGTCCTGTCATCCACAGACCAAGGTTATCGATAGAACCGTAGGAACTTTGCTATAAGTTGCTGTCGAACAAAACACAGCCAATTGGGATCTATGTCTGCCAATCATTGAGTTTACCTATAATAGGACCGCCCACAGTGTAACAAGCATATCTCCATAGAGCTCCTAATAGACTAAGCACCCCAATCAAAGCTTGATGATGACCAGCCAGCTGTTAAAAGAGTTAAGGCCATTAAAGCCATGCACTAGAAGGTTATTGAGCAATTGAGTCGAGCTAATACTCAACTCGAGAAGCGAAGCCAAGCCAAGGAAAGATGAAGAGAGAATTTCAACCAGGTGATTTGGTCTAGATACATCTCAACAAGGAACGATTACCAAATTAAGGAAGAGCAAGTTATCTCCCAAAGCCAATGGACCTTTTAAAGTGCTTGAAAAGATCGTTCTTAATGCCCATAGGATTGAATTACCTGAAGGATATGAAGTCTCAAACTCCTTTAACATTACTGACCTCCAGCCTCACACTCTTGAGAACGAGTAACCTGGAATTAAACCAAATTTAATCCTAAATCTCAAACAACCCGAAGGAGATGATAGGGATCAAGAATTGATCACACACTCTCGAGCTCGAGAGCTTTCTCAGATGGTGCGCCGAGCTGTTCGAGGTGAACTAAGCACCAAGGAGCAATGTTTACCCTAATTCGATTTGCCAAGCTACTTCACTCTCCATACCATCTAAGAGACTGCCGAAGTGATCAACTGAGGTGCTAAGCTAACCCCTTTGCAATACCCCAGTCCAAGCACCAAATTAAGAAAATAGCCATCTCCATAATGTCGAATCCGAACTAACAAATGTCAAGAGCTAACCACTCGACGCCAACCCAAATGTGAGCTGTCCTTAAGCCAACCTTTCTCCAGCTCCAGCAATCAAAGCTACAAAACTACCAACACCAACCAAACCTAATCAAGGCCCACCCTTGCTAAGCTTGTAATGCTATTGGGACCACAGACTAAGAAAAATGTACGTGTTCTATCCTTTTTTTATATTCATACTGTCCTTTCTAACAAAGAATGTTCTTTTTACACAATTACATGCATCTTCTGTAAATTATTCTCCTTTATCCAACTAATAAGGACCCATTTTTGTAATTTAGGACTTACCCTAATTAGATACTATAAATACTTACATATTATAATAGCCACAATGAATCATATAGAGAATATACTAAATTTTTACTCGCTCTTGAGCTAAGTGTCCTTTCTGCTTACTCTTGAACTACTCTTATCTAGCCCATTGAGGATGGACTAGTAGCAAGTGACCTCCAACTATACTTATACGTTATATCAAGTGTAACCCAAGCTCATGTAAGGCATTAGTGCATCATATCCATCGTCGGTGCACATGAACCCTTGTTCATCCTCGACTATCGTTTACTTTTCAAGCTATCTCATAGCTCGGACCCACCCCTTTTTGGTTACGCGTGATATTGGGCTAATGTGTTTATCCATGGAGTCCGTATCAATGTCTATCTCTTCTTCCATGACTTTAACCTATACATCTTGCTTTACTACATCTTCAACAATCTCCAACTCCATAGCTACAAAGTTACATATTGCATATACATTTGAAAGAAGTCTTGTCTCTTTAGGGGGTGATTTCGAAGATGATTCTCCTTCTCGTAATGAAGTTGATGCTACAAGTATACTAGAAGTCTTCTCTTTTTTGTTATTAAATTTTGGAAAGGATTATATTCTTGCCATCAACATGCTTTGCTTCTTTACCTTTTTATCATTCCAATTCCAAGTAGCACTTTCATTAAACTCAACATCCCTGCTAATGATAAGTTTCTTAGTCTTCAAATATAAATTCTATATCCTTTAGAATATGCATTGAAGCCAAGAAAGATGCATTTTTTAGTATTCTCTTCCAACTTATGTCTCTTCATTGTTAGGATGTATAAGTAGCAAATACTTCCAAGTACATAAAGATGTTGTGCTAATTGTAAGCTGATATTCAACTCTTTTATCTTCACAAAATTTGTTGGAACTCCTTTGAAATATATTCTTTACCTCTATCACTTCTTATTGTTTTGATATGGATCCACTTTGTGTTTCAACAGATTTCTTGAATTTCTTGAAAATATCAAATACTTCATATCACATGTAATAGACCCATGTCATCTTAATGTAGTCATCAATAAAGAGAATGAAGTACTTACAATTCTCAAAGGATGGTGTTTTTATGGGTCCACACACATCTGTATGTATGAGTTCTAATGGTGCTTTAACGCTCTATGCTTGACCTAAAGAGAATGATTTTCTATGTTGCTTCCCCAACATGTAGCTTTCACAAACATTTGTAACTTCCCTTATGACTAGTAGACTTGACATCATGCTCTTCTATTGTAAAATCTTTAACATTTGGAAGTTAAGATGGTCAAGTCTCTTGTGCTAAAGTAATAACTCTTCTTGATCTGCTTTTACAGCTACTTCTATTTTATGGTGCCACTGGATGGGAAAATTTCTCTATTGTTAAATATTAACTTTTGCAATTTCTTTACCTTTGTCTCCTTTATCATATATAGTGCAAGAGTCTCCTTTGAATAGTAAGGAGTATCCCATTTCCATTATTTGCACAACACTAAGCAAATTCGTCTCTAGTCTCAATACCAACAAGACATCTTGCATTAGACGTGTACCTTTTCTTTATCTTGATCACAACAGTAACTTTCCTCTAACAACCACAAGCTCTCCATTGCCAAGTCTCACTTTAGAACTGATAGATGTGTCTATGTCTTGAAAATTGTTTTTATTACTTGTTATGTGGTTGCCATAACCACTATCCCAATAACATGTGTCTCCTTTGGTCTCAAAAGTAGTATGGCAAGCATAAAGTAGATAATTGCATATTTCTTCAGAGTAAATGGCTTAATACCTCTCCTTAGAGCAACAATCTTTTGTAAAATGGGCAAATTTCTTACAATTTTGACATTATGGCCTTCCTTTGTACTTACAATCTTTCTCTTGATGATTGGTTCTCTTATATATTCAACATGGTGGGTGCTTACTTCTTTCTCTTCTATTTCCTTTGTTTCTAAAAGAACTAATCAATTCAGTAAATGATAAGGTAAGTAGATCTTTTGTCTTCTTAATAGTCATCACAATTAAGTCATATTTTTCTAAAGTGTGATTAACATTTTTTTTAACTACCTTTTTATTAGTTATAGTTTCTCCATAGACTTTCATTTAAGTCACCACTTCATTAACTCTAGTATAATAATCCTTTATAGTCTCAAAATCCCTCATCCTAATACTTCCAGAGTCCCTTCTAAGAGATTGAAGTTTCACAAGGCCTTCCTTTTCACTACCCTAAAACTCATCCTTCAATGTATCCTATGCTTCTTTTGTACAGATAACACTACTAATTTTAGAAAAAATTTGGATCCACTAATGCCAACTAGATATCACATAACACTTCCCAATCTTTTTCTTTAATAGCTTTGAATTTAGCCAATTCTAACTCTAATAGGGTAGAATTATTTTCAGGTATAGTGACACCATTTTCAATGATGTCCCATAAACCTTGTGATAAAATGTAGGTCCTCATTTTGATGGACCAGTAATCATGTTTTTCTCAAAAAAATTTGAGAGTGGAATTTGGCTATTAGGTTTAATGGTTACTATATTGTGGTTTGATGAAGTGAATCTAAAAACGAATTTGATAGAATATGCCCATTAGATGAACAGGCAAAGCTTTGAAATCATTATCAGTATTTAGAAAGTTATTTGATTTGAATAGAATAGAAAATAAGAGAATAATATTGATTTAGAAAATTATTGAAATAGTAAATGGTTCATAAGAAATGAAGGAATAAAGTGAAAAGTTTTTTGAGATAAAAGTATTTATATATTTCTTAATTTTGTTTTAACTTGGTCACAAATGATGGAAGACTACCTATTTATAGGCATTTTTTTCCTCAATAGCTAGTAAAGATCAACTTAACAATTTATTGTCTAGGAGACTTCAACTATCATCTTGAAAATTACAACTACACTCTAAAACATTACATGAAAATATTTAAACAAACATGTTCTAGAAACTTGCTTAACACTTTTTTTAGAATATATAGGTTGTAATGGACTTGGACTAGAAATGAGCCAAAGTGGATTAATTTCGACACACCATCTTCTTAGAGTAAATTATATATATCGAGCATACACATGCATACACACATGTATATTCATATCTTTTTTGCATATTTTTTAGGAAACAAAAGTTTTATTATTTTTAAATAATGTCTCCTATAATATACTCATTGGTGTCTTATCCACTCATATATTGTTAAGTATGAAGAATTTTTAATATGTATCCCTTTTTTTTTAACTTATAAATAAGAGGAGGCTGCACGAAAGGAAACACCGTTTACAACAATTGAAAATTGCATAAGTGAGGTAGTAAGATTGGAAAAAAAAGGAAGGAAAGAAGGGAACCCTCATTGGAATGAATTTTTCAAGTCATCTAAATGGGTTCTTGGTTGAAACGTATAAGAGGTCATGATTTTTCTAGTAATATTACATTCTTTTGAAAGTCAGGCCTTTATATCCAACTTTACTTCAATGCAATAAAATTATAAAAGTATAAACCTAGATCTGAATTTGGGCCCTTTAACTTTGCCAATACTTGCCTCATTGGATGCATCTAATATATAGCGCTGTTAACTTTTTATAATGAGCATTCAATGGAAATATTAAAGAGAGAGAGAGAGTAAAATGTATGAATACAATAGGTATAAGTTTTTCCAATGTTATTAAAATGAATTTGGATATTTAACCCGGACATATAAGAGGGTTGAGAGATAACGGGATGAAGGGGATTTAACCAAAAGTTAAACAGAATTGATTTCATGGCTGCGTCAAGTTAAAAAGAATCTAAGTTTAATATGACTATATTTTTCTGTATTATTATGCTAATAGCAATATAAATTTACATTCAGACCGAGTATAGCCAAATCTATGTAATAAGCCTAGTATGCAATTAACAGCCTATTCAAAATTTTCCAAATTCATTTCCCATTAAATAAGTTGGAACATTTTACATCCTTTCAATGAACAATCACATGGGGTAAATTATTTTCTTCAAAATTGTCGCTCCAAAATGAAACTAATAAATGTGAATTCATGATAAGCATACAAGAATTAAATTTTGCTATATAATGGAATATAAAACAAAAAATAATTACCGAATTAAACAATATACATAATAGATGATTTCAAAAAAGAAAAAGAAAAATCCATGAATGGATTTAAGAGTATGCAAAGAAGAAGAAATTTACAATTATTGTAATTATTTTATATTTTAAAATTGATTATACAATCAAATTTAATTTTAACATAGGAGCCCATTTGTTAGTATGTAATAAACAATTTAGGGTGGGCGGGTATGTGTGTATGTGTGTGTGTGTGTGGGGTGGGGGGGGGGGTGGTAGGGGAAGAAATCCATTAATGGTTTTTGGATTGTATAGAGAAAAGCAAAAGTACAATTTTGTGAGTACATCATAAATGTGCACTAAGGTAAATAATTATAGATATGTATTGCACGTTTTATTTGCATTTTGGAAAAGGGAGAAAATGTACAAAAATCAATTTAATCATTAATACATAAATACCTAAATGTAATTCATAAACACAATATAAATAAAAAAGTTATATAATGTCAATTAGAATTAATAAATAATAATCATATTAAATCAATATTTTAAATTAAATGAATCTCGTCAATATTCGCATGTTGTCTTTTTTTAAAGGAACTCTAAATTGACTAATGAATAAATAATTAGCCATCACTAAACTAAAATAATTTGTTGATTAAATAAATGATAGTAGGCCTGTGTAAACTATGCCGGTAATATATGCAAACTTCTAAGATCAATCACACATACACACACACATATAAGCAAGTTGTAAAAGTTTAACTCCCATCCATTGCTTCTAAAACAAAACATAGACCCATAATCAATCTTATCCCTACTAAGTTAATACTACACCAAAATCCAATTTTTGTTTCTTCACCAGCTACACTACATTAACATACAAAAAGATCATACACTTGATGATTGACATAGAATAGACTAAAGCTAGCAATCAAACCCATATCTATTTCTCACTTTGCAATTTTTGAAATATACCTTGTATCTTAGGTTTTATCAACTTAAGTTCATCTTTAGTGTACTTATTTGCTTCGTTTGTATAATTAACTAAAGCCAAGTTTATTAGATTAAAAAATTACAAAGAGAGGGAAGAAAATTGGTGATGCATTATTACTCTATTTGCATGTTCCCTACATTCTTTCTTCTTTTTGTTGTTCATAACTAAGGTTTGCCCGCTAACAGTGGAAAAAAGATTTAGTAGTAGTAATACACCACATACATTAATAAGTGGTATGTAAATACTAATAAAATTTTGATACATGATAATGAAAGAATATACTTTATGAAAAAATATCAATTATGTTTTTACATATCAAAATTTTATTAATACTTATAAGTTACTCATCAATTCATGTAACATATTAATACTATTGAAACATTTCCCTTAATCATGGTATACTTTATATGTATAGCTATCTCAAACGCTTTATTATAACCCTATTAACTTATTTGACTCCTTAAAAATACCTTATCACTCAAGGGCAAAAGCCGAGAAAGTGCCCTTGGGTTCTGCCCTCTTTTTCTCTACATTCATTAATCTCTTCTAATAATCTAATAACAAGGAAACCGAACCAAACCTAAAAAGAATTAATTTTTATAAAACTTAATGCACAAACATCGAACTAGGCGAACCTAACACCTCCTCCTTCTTCTTCTTCTTCTTCACCTTTAAACCCTCTAACAAACTCCCCAAGCTTAAAAAGTACATATTCTCCTTCCTTCTTGAACTGATTCCCAATAACACCACTGGGCCTTAAGGTTAGCAAATCAAGTTGCTAATTAATATTCTAGTTGATACAATCATTCACTCTAGCAACTATCCTTCTCAATGGTTCCTCGAAAACACAAGTCTCATTTCTACTATTTGCTGCTATCACAACATTGATCATTCTACTAAGCTCTAGCAAATCAATTGCAAACATCTCATCCATCACTTTGTCGTTGCATCGGGGAATTACGTCAAAAACATTAGCATTCTCGTAACTTGTGATCTTTTTTGCTGCTTCTCTCCTAAGTTAATAAGAGTGCATGGGTAAAGATGGCTATTTGGCTCTTTGTTTGCAAATTTTTTGTTATGAGTTGGTGTTTGTTTAGGATTGTTGCTAGATTTATGTGTGTGTGTATTTGTATTATTCGCATTTGAGTTTGAGTCAATGGAAGTGTTGGCCTTGAATTTTTAATGCTGATTTGTGTGTCTTTAGTTTTGAAGTAAGGTCATGGTCAAAATACGTAACGATGGTAGTAGAATATTTTGTATATATTAGATGAGATTCTCGATCTATTCCTGTTTATACTTGAAATTCTTCAATACAGACTCATCTCTCATGGCTGATTTTAGGGTATCCTCAATTTCTTAAAGAATTGAAGCAAAAGCGACGACAATGGCACACAATAGAAACTCCAATACCACTTGTGAGAATTTCTAGTGTAATATGTAATAGAAAATTTTGATGTATTGCAAACGAAAACACTTTAAATGCAATATATATAAGCTTTAAATGCAGGCTATGCCATTAGAAACTCCAACACCACTTGTGAGAATTTCTAGTGTAATATGTAATAGAAAATTTTGATGTATTGCAAACGAAAACACTTTAAATGCAATATATATAAGCTTTAAATGCAGGCTATGGGATTTCCTAATGCAGCAGCTAATTTGGGGAAAATATTTTTTCCATTTTTAATTCATTTTTTATTTTTTTTATTTTGCTAGAGAGGAATATAATAGCACTCCACAAGGTCAACCTGCTTAGCAAATCTAGAATTTTCTTTTTCTTCTTCCTTTGAATTTTCCTTTTTTGCACTTCAACATAAACAATCTGCTATTGTCAATATAAATGCTAACACACGGCCCATATAACAGGCCATTACAACCCAGTACCCATAGCTCAACTCGGCCATAGTTAATAATTTCTCGAAAATCCTAAAATTCAATCATTCGATAGAGTATAACATTCTACCACTTCCTGCAATCAAATGGCAAATCTTACAAGAAAAAAAAAAAAAACCATTTTCCAATTATATAAATGATAATTTAAAAAAAATTAGACACTATTATTAATATTTACACGTCAATCATTTACCAATTCAAATGGTTTATTACAATATCTCCTTTCATAAAAACCTCATTTATAATTCCTAAATATCACATCATTAATTAATTTAAGGATTTCTTTTTCTAAAAACCTTTCCATTTTATCAATGAGGTTTTTAAGTAAAAATCTTTAACATTCATTTATATTATTTACGAGATCCATAATGCAAACTTTTAATAAAAATAATACTTAAAAAAATAATAATAAAGCTCTAAAACATTTAAGAAATCAACTCTAATGATAAAAAACCTCACATGAGATCCTTTGTTTCTTGAAACCTATGTCAAGAAGCATCCCTAATAAACATCAATAGAGACCCTCTAAAGGTATGTTTATAAATGGAGTAGGTAGTTTAAGCACCTCTTTTTTTTTCTTTAAGTAACTTTTATAAAAAGTTACCTAATTAAAATTACTTAATAACTTTTTAAAATTTATGTGAATTCCATATAATCATTACTTTTTCAATTAAAATTTAAAGTATTTTTTTAAATATTGGTTTAAATAATTATTTTATTACTTTTTATTATACATTGTAATAATAATATTTTATTATAAAAAATTAAACAAGAAATTAAAGGAAAAAAAAAAAAAAAAGAGGCCAAATGACCAAAATATGGCCAACGGCATAATCGCCTGCACAAGGCCCGACAATATGTAAGCTTTTTAATACTGGTGCCATGTAAAGCACCCGGTTCCCTCTGAGCACCCTTTAGAGCTTTCCCATTATAAAGGGAAAAGGGCTGCTTAGCACGGTATCCCGTATAAATATACTTTTAATACCTTCAAATATTTTCTCTCCGTTTAGAAGTGAATTTGCATGACTTGCGTTGGTTCCACACCCCAATAGTTCTTTCATGGTACCAACATGGCAGGGGCTCACACCAGTCTAGAGGCTATAAGGGTTTTCCTTTCTATTTTAACCTTTTTTATTTCTTGAATTATTGCTTTATTTCCGTTTTAGAAGAAAAAATTGTAAATAAAAATTCTCCTTATCTACTTCTTCCCTACAGTTTTCTACATGCAATTCCAATGTCCAATCTCCATTTTGTCTGATTTTAATATGAAACATATACCCCTTAATTTGAATTTGCTATTTTATAATTTTTATTACGTGAATTCATGTAATTGAACAAGAATACTAATTTGGCCTAAAAAAAAAAAAAGAGTAGATATTACAGAGAAATATAGAAAAGATTACAAAATCGCCAAAACACGGGTCTCTTATTTTTCTAATTTTCTGAAAAAATTAAATAAAACCATGCAACGAAACAGAACTATACTAAATACTAAGTAAATCGAAATCATATATGTTCATTAGTCATTTACAAAACAAAATTATATGGGTGCGACATCCATAAAATAAAACTATTTCTTTCTTTCTTTAATTCATCTTTATATTACATAACAAATTACTTAATTTAAAAAACCTAGAATCTTGAACTCAATCACAATCATGAACCGCTCAGGAACTGCGATTAGGCCGTTTTACCGACAATTGAACCGGAATGGGCCGACCAGTACCTGTCCCTCCACAACTGCTGCAAGCCATCCGACCCGACCCTGCACACGTCCGACAGCCCAAGTCTCCATCGGACCACTTGGAGCACAGGCAGCTCACCCGACCGGTTCCGTTGCAAGTTGGGCATCTGGGGAATGGACCGGCCATGGGTTTCTGGTCCATGACTGATTTGACCAGAACCGCACCAGCCAGAACGCTCAAACCGGTGGCCAATTGAGTCAACACGATCGGACCCATAACTCTGAACCTATCGAGAGAGAGAGAGAGAGAGAGAGAGAGATGGGACAGAACAGAGATGCAGAGGAGAGATTTTTTTTTTTTTTTTTTGAGGAAATTTTGGTATAAAATGGGATGTTTCTGGGTTGTGCTTGTTATGTGTTTAGGAAATAAAGTGGTGGTAGGAAGGTACACGTAGGTGTCGAAGTGTTTTGGTGGCTTAAAGAAACTTGGGGGTGTATGTATATGTTTGTTATTTTTGGAGTGTAGTTGCAGATGCTATTGAGTGGCTTTTGTTCTCCTATCGGTTCTTGCGTATAGTGCTAAATCTCTCGAGTTCTCGGTTAGATTTATTTATTTACTTGTTTTTATAAAATCACGAGGATGGAAAAGTAAAAAGAAAATTGAACTTTAAAGATAACCAAGAAAACGGGAAATGAATGGATTTTGGGGAAAAAAATTCATCTGAATCATTAAATTTGGTTTTTCATCAAATTGGAGCGAAAGGTTGGACGGAAGTGAAAATTGATTTTCGATTCTAACTCTTATTTATTCTATCTTTTTACTGCCTTATTATTTTTATGTGTATATATACTTCATTTTGTCTTTTTACTTATATTCATTTCACTTTCCTTTCCTTTATTATCTAAATATTGAAAGAAATCAAATATCCTTATAATTATTTAATTCTTATTTTCTTTTCTCATATTCTTTCTTTCATATCAAGACATTTTAAGGTAAATTTTTACCCTAAAATTTAAAAAATTATATCTATAGAGTAAAATGCAGGTTCTTTTGATGAAGAGGAAATATAGCAATTTTTTATCTATTTTGTGATGTAAGAAATAAATATTGTTATTTATAGTACACTTTTTACATTTCTAACAAAAGAATGGCTATTTCACAAGTAATAAACTGAATGGCTATTTCTTTCCAATAAATTAAATACAACATTATTTGGGGGGAAAAAACAAAAAAAAAAAAAAAAAACGAAACACCGCATTACTGATTAAACAGATTTAAAACTCCAATAATAGAAATGAATAAATTAATTCACCGCATTTTCATGAATAGCTTTTTACAGGATAGTCCGAACTTTAGGCCACTCACTACGTCCTCGTAATGTCTACGTGAGGTGGGTCCAATAAAGATGGTAATCAAACCGCAAGGAATGGCAGACTAGGTGAATGAGTTAAGGTTAAGACGAGGTGAACATTTGTGGCCTGGATCGGATAAACAGGGAGGGGACCCATTGAACCATGTCCAATATCAAATCGTCCATTGCATCCCTCATTTTTAACTTTCTTTTTCCTCTTAGAGAAAATATAAATTTTTTTTTTTTCTTTTTGTTTACATTCGTGTCTGTCACCATTTAACATTTCTAATTGAATCTTATACATTTTTAGAACAATTCGATAATTTCCTATGAATTTTATTAATCTTATGGATGAGACTTTACGTAACATCTTTGATCTATGTTTTTTATTTTTATTTTTTTCCCCTTATGGATTTTTATTATACACATCAATAGACATAATATTTTGTGGTAGGGGACAATTTCTGTCAACATGCTCTCATGTTATGACGAACCATTTAACATCAGTACTTTTTAACAAAAATATGAAAAATTTCATGATATATCGTGTTATTATATTATCATGATAAATTATACTTGATTTTAGTAAATTATATTATAAAAGATAAAATATAAATTGTTGATAGCTTTATTTTTATTGTTGATGGGCATAATTTAATGAAATCCAAAAAAAAAAAAATTAGTGACTATTTCCATTTTATTATTTGTGACATGATCTACTGAAATCATATATCATTTATCATTACATTATGATAACTAACTTAAGTCACTATAAAAAGCCCTAAAATGAATTCATAATATAGAATTTTAAGAAAATCACTTAAGCACCTAACAAATAGTCTTTTCCAACTCATTTTAAAAAGCAAGGACTTAAATATAAAAATTATAGCCTATTCACTCCACTATATGGAATAGATACATAATAGAATCACCAGGAATGGAATAGACACATAATGATAACCATGTTGTTTACTTGACAAAAAAAAGAAAAGAACATAATAGAATTAGGATGTAATGCATTTAACATCACTAAAATACCCTTCAACACACCTACTACCACTTCAACGGATCTAACCCAAGCATCTAACAGATTTGACCACCAACAATGTCACAAATTGATAAAGCAAACAAATCTTACCTACATGGCCTTTAACCTAATAGATCTCATCATTGATTAAAGAAGCAATTAAAACAAAGTAAGAAAGATTGAAGCAAGATGCAAACACCAACAATTGCACATATCGAAGAAGCAAACATAGTTGACCTATGTGACCTTTGTCCCAATAAATCTTTGCTTCACTAGCACATGCTTTTAGTTCATTCTCCATTACGCCAGTAATATGATTAATTTTCAAATGTGATAAGGCCATGCACTTAAAAGATGAGATGGAGAATTGTGGAAAGAGAGATTGAAAGGAAGAAAGAGATACAGGCTTGCTCAACAAAAAGTGAATAGGTTAGGGTTTGATTAGCATCAGGGAGCAAGTGAGATTAATAAAGAAAGTTAAGTTGAAAAACAAAATGGATTTAGTTTAGATGACTTTTCTAGAATTGTATTAAGTTGGGACTAGTTGTGTGTAATTTTCAATTTTTCATGAGGACAATTTTGAGTGGATAAGAAACAAGGGTTTAAAGTTCAAAATTAGGATTTAGAGGTCTTGGTGGGAATCCCAATTACTTGTATTTATGTAATTGCAATTTTAGCCTAATCTATTAACAATCATAGTCCACTAATCTATTGTAAATTGTGTTACGGAAATTAGTATAAAGTGTGGTAAGGGTAGAATCAAGAAAGAGAATGAAAAGATTAAAGATGATAAAGTTTTGGCTTATTTCGAAATAGCTAATCTTTACCAAAATTTTCAAAGAAATAAGCACTTAAGAATTTGGTTAAAAACTTTCTTATACAATCTTTATCGACATACCACTATTTATAAAAATACATAATCTAAGATCTACTTATTATTACTAGTAACTAATTTTCCCTCTAACTACAACTCTAATAACTAGTTTTCTCTCCAACTACAACTACTAGTGACTAATTTTTCCTCCAACAACACCTATTAAAAAAACCACTATTTACAATCTACTAAATTGCTAACCTCTAAAATCGTACGATTATTATTGATTTTTTTACAATTATACCCTATTATTTTCTTAAAAATGTAACAATTTCTCTACTACCTAAAATGAACCTTGTCCTTAAGGTTAAAGTAAAGAAACGTGATTCAAGAATCTCCATTGCAAAATCTGGAAGTCTTGACTGCCATGTCTAAAAAATTTATTTGATTTGAACTCAATAAAATAAATAAATGTAGAAGTGCATACTTGAACTATATTTAATCAAAGTAAAATGAATTCAACAACATTATGATTTGTTTCAACACCTCTAATGCTTGATAGTGAATACGCCTTATCATTAAATTTTGCTACCATCATCTTTATGGTACTTGTCACTTTTTGAAGTGTGATTAGATGAACTGCTTGAAAGGATAACCACTAGGCCAAATACCATTCAATACATAAGTTAGGACGTAAGATATTAAGATTCATGCCCATATCACTTATTATTGAATCGATGGCAACAATTTCTGCATAACCTGACTTCAAGGTTACTCTTGCAAGCTCCTCCAAAAAAGGACAATCTTTCCCAGTAACAGCATGTATTTTGCATTTAAGTAGTTCATCCCATTTTTCTAAGTCTTCTTAAATATGAAAATCTTCTAAATGTTAATTATCTGTACAACTGATCCCTATGAGTCACTCTTCCTGACATGCCTCCATATCTACTTCTTCTTTGATTACTTCATATTTTTACACTTATTTCACATTAAAAATTAAGGTGTTTAGTTAGTCATGGACCTTCTCTTTGAAACCATTAGTTGAAAATATTCCAATTGTTTTAGCTTTCATAGATTCTTGTAATTTTTTACATGGATTTCACATTTTCGACAGTTGAATATACTAATGCTTCAAATTTATCCATTATTGTTGGTTCCATGGCTTGAGTTCCACCAACCATAGTGAAAAAAAAGAAAAAAAAAATGAGAGCACCAATGTTAGCAATTATAGCCCACTAACCTGTTAGCAATTGTGTTATGGATGCTTGTATGGAGAGTGGTAAAGGTGGAATCAAGATAGAGAATGAAAAGATTGAAGAAAACAAAGTTTCAGCTTATTTCGAGATAGCCTTGCCAATTTTTAAAGAAAGGGACATCTAAGAATTTAATTAAAAACTTACTTATACAATCTTCATTAACATATTACCATTTGTAGAAGTACATGATATAAGATCCACTTATTATTACTAATAGCTAATTTTCCCTCTAACAATAACTACTAAAACTATATTTCAACTACTACAAAACCACTATTTACAATCTACTAAATTACTAACTCCTAAAATTTGTACAATTATTGTTGATTTTTTAACATTTATACCCTACTATATTCTTAAAATGCAACACAATCCCAATTACGGATGGCGCAAGTAGGATTCATTAAGGAATAAGAGGCATTCTCTCCAAACGAACAAGCCGTAAAAGTGAAAAATTCAAATGAAAATATGACAAAAATGGTTTATATAAAAAAATGACACTTAAATGACTTAATGAGGAAAGTAATAAAGCATGGAACATTTTTGTATGCTCAATAAACCTTGATATTTTGCTAAATAGTCTTAATAAAATAAATTTAAGGAAATGGTTTAACCTCTCTACCAATTACATTTCTTTTCACAAAGCTATTTTTTTTGTCAATGGTACATTATGATTTTTTTTTAGGAAAATGACAAAGAAATATTTTGCTTTTTTAAAAAAAGAAAAAACCTAAATCATGTCAATTGAAAAGTAATCTTAAAAATACCTTACATAAAAAAGTGCATAGCAGACACAACTTTATTTGAGTTTACAATCATATCTTCAAGATATAATTTCATCATCGTGTCTTAAAATCATGTTTTGTAGATACTCTTTTATTACAACATAAAATTGTATTTCGAAGATACGATTTAGTCGAGATAAGTCATTACTGGATCTCTTCTTTCTTATTCCACATATAAGAACTGTATATTCAAGGCATGATTCGTTGGTTGTATGCTAAAATCATGTTTTGAATATACGATTTTAGTAAGACATATAATCATGTTTTGAAGACATGATTTCATCGAGATATAAATTATTGCTAGGTCTTTTCTTCCTCATTTAATAAATGAATTCTCTCTCTCACTAATTAATAGTTGCTTACATCCTTTATTTATAATCTAACACTCCTATTTGTCTTAGCCTAATTTTGACTTTATTCCCTCTTCTATTCATAATCTTATCAACACTAACTGCATGTTTAGTCGAGGAATGGCAATTCCATTCCCCCCTCATTTCTTATTTTCCTCAATTTCTATGTTCACTTTTAAGAATGGTAATTATCTAAGAATCCTAATTACTTGAAAATATTAAATTTGGATAACATCCTTAGACTAAAGATTTGGGATTCGATAAAAAGTGACTATCATTACCCTTCCTCTTCTCAGTACTGCTCCACTACCAAACCTATTATCACCAACCACCCTACCACCATACCCATCTGTCGATCACCATAACATAACTATTACTTTGCTCTCTCTCTCTCTCTCTAGCCTCCCCTCCCCCCCCCCTCCTCAATTCACAACACAAGACAAATTAAAATGTTAGAGTTAAGGTATTCATTGATGCCAACAGGAGTAGTAACCATTACTCTTGCATCACACACATACCTATGAGGTTCGTTCATGTTCTGTGGATCTGCTCTCTCTCTCTTTATCGATCTAGATCTATTCTCTGTTAGAGGTGTACAAAAGGGTTAAACGAGCTAACCCAACTTGGTCCACTTTAGCCCACGAATTAAATAAGTCAGACTCATTTGACTTACTTTTAAACGGGTCAAAAAACCTTAACCCTAACCCATTTAAGAAGCCGGTTAAACGAGCCAATCCGTAAGCTAAAGACATAAATATATTAAACGGGCCGATCCAAATCGTCTCACTTTAACTTGCAGGTTAAACAAGCAAAAAAACCTTGGCTCAAACTTGTTTAAAAAATAGGTTAAACGAGTTGGCCCGTAAGCCAAAATTTGCTTGCACACCTCTACTCTCTATCGCTTAGATGTACTCTCTCATTTTGTCTATTTGCTCTTGCTCTCTCTCTAATCTATGTATTAGAGGCAATGAGTACTGGATTTATGGTGTTGGAGGTGGTAGGTACTAGGTAATAAAGGCATTGTTGATAAAGATGAGGACATTTTGGTTAATTTAAATCTATTACATGCCTGTTCTTATATGGTTTCTTTTTTTTAAGTAAAGAACCAAATTAGTGATTATAGGTTTATTACATTCCCTATGAATGATGATTCTATTACATGTTTTGAAGTGAATAGGCCGTAAGAGCTTTATTTCACCATTTTCGTTGCATTTTCTTAGAGAATCGCTTGCCTTTCTCTCTCTATAGTTGGACCCACAAAAAAAGTAATTTTTCTCTACTTCTTGCTATACTTGAAACTAGCTAGATAGTATATCATAATTGTAATGTATGTTTTTTTTTTGTGAGTTTAGTGATTTTTTTTATTTCTATAGTAATTCTAGAAGATAGGAATTGTTTTATTTAATAATTTAGTGTTTCTAGTGTTTAATAATTTCTTTTTCTCAACTTATCTTTTTATTCCTTCAATGATTACAATGAGGAGGAAAGATTTGAGACTAATCCATCATACCTAGGAGAGTAATGTTCATGCCATTAGGGGATAAGGTCATTGGCAACTCATATTTTTATTTTGACTT
This sequence comes from Lumnitzera racemosa, assembly GCA_024138005.1. Taxonomy (NCBI): domain Eukaryota; kingdom Viridiplantae; phylum Streptophyta; class Magnoliopsida; order Myrtales; family Combretaceae; genus Lumnitzera; species Lumnitzera racemosa. The sequence continues at coordinate 66,133,084 of JAMXBC010000009.1, read as the reverse complement.
TTAAAATTTTAATGAATTATATGACTTATTTTTTAATTTCGTATGTTTTCTAAACAATACTACTTTTTTTTGTAATTTAATGTTTTTTAGTGTATTAAGTATAACTTTCATTAACCATTGATAGATGAAAATGTCTAATCATGTTATACTATTTGTTATCCATACGAAAAGATTGTCAATGAAGAATGGAGTAAGTCATGATAAAATGTATATGGTGAAAGTTGTTCGATTCTTATTGATACAAGTATAAGTATTTGGCTATCATATGTAAGGGGTTTTCAAATCAGTAAAGAGCTTACCATGTTAAGTTGATTCACAAGTGCTCCTTTATAGGAGATAGCTAAAATTAATTTTATGTTATATCTTTTAATGGTGATGATGATGTGGAGTAGTTGTTGGCTTCTAAGCAAAGAAGCAATGATTTTATTATTATATTTTAGTTGCTTATGAAATATAAGAAATCAACTCACTTATACCAAAAAAATGACTTAAGATAGGAGCCTAACTATGCTGATCTAGTTGAAACTAAAGTACACCAATCCCAAATTATACTTATGACTTAAGAATCAAGTAGTAGACACAATTTGCCTGAAATAAATACAAGTCTTTCGATTGAAGTCACTAATTACATGCGCAAGAGGTTGGAATAGCTCTAAAGATTTTAGTAAAATTTATATAAACTGTTCTATTTATATCTATCTTTAGTGTACATAAGAGCATTAAGGACAAGTTTATGCACTTATTTTAGGTTTTGTGCTTATCGTACCAATTAGATGTCAAATACTTACTAAGTACACAACTAAGGTAGGTTATAGGAAAATAGTTTGAAAATGAGATGGATATTAGGAGCCATCTCATGGATACAAGTAACATGTGCAGTAGGGAAAGTCATATCAAGAGAAAGTGGAACAATAAATGCTTAAGGATATGTTTAGTTTATTACTTGAGGAGGCAAATGATTACATAATAACATGATAAATCCTATATCTTCTAGCTAATAGGTGGAATAATCTTTACAAACAAACCATAAAATTTGGCTATTTGATGTTTATTCCCCTTTTAGTAGATTTCATGACAATTGGCTAGTACAGATGAGGGATAGCCTGCTTAATTTGGCTATACCGTTGGTTTTATGTGACTAATGTCGAGGTTGTAAAGATTAGTAGGATACTAGCTATACTGCAAGTGCATACATGTGATCATTTTCCTATGTCATACCATTATGACTGTAATTACCGTAGTAGTTGAAAGTAAACCATTCCTTTGTTGGTGGAAAGCTAACTTCAATATCCCCCATTTGCTTACCTATGGGTTCCATAAGGGCTACATTACCTTTCCAACAATTACTTAACTTAACTTTGTTATATACTTTTTTCTTTAAAATTTTGGATTTTGATCATTCATTCTAACCTCTAAGCACTCAAGCGGTTTTGTATTGAATATGGAGGATCGTATTGTTAGTCTATCCTTATATTACTATTTGGGATATTATTACATAGTTCTCACTAATCTACTTCTGCATCATTGAGCTGTATTTCTAGTTTGCATCACCTTCGATAGTTTAGAGGCCTCCAATACACACCAATATACACTAACACCAAGAGCTAGCTCCATTATATAGATTTGAGGGGAAGAACAAAGATAAATTAAACTCATGCTCTATGGTTGGCTAAGTAAGTGGAATGTTAAGACCACACCATTCAGATAGAGCCATTCTTTGGCTAAGTAGAAGTTATGATTACAACCTATAGCCTTTGGTATCATAAGATAACTTGGTGATACATTGGATAAAGGGTACCATGCCAAGATATATCGTATGTACAAAGTTTAATTATCTCCTTTAGTCATTTCTTTTGTTTATTACATTTTAAGCATATAATGTACTAATTATTTATGCCAATTTCATTAACTCATTGCCTCAATTAATAGACAATGATATCATTTTGGATGAACCAAAGGTAAAGAGGGCCATTCGTCAATTTAGAGATGATACTTTAAACGATGAAACTTTAGGATGACCAATTTATGTTAGATGCAAGGATTCACCGTCATGGCCACTATAGGGAGGACACCATAGGAGTTGAGCATAGGGTTATGGGTAAGGTCAAAGTTATACCAAGGTGTAAATTACGGATGATTCATCCCCAAGCATAACTTGTAACCTTCGACATCTCCTACTTTGATGGCGTATGAGTATTTACATAAGTGAAGTCTATCATACTACCATTAGTATTATACAAGATGTCACTACTAAAGAGCTCCATCACTCATGTATAAACTCCTCTTACTCCACTAAAAAGGTGGTCTATAGCTTATGCCAATGACATGGGAGAGGAATAGAGAGAAACCATAGGAGTCGATTACTGGGTTAGGGGTAAGGTCAGATTTGTACCCATGGGCAAATTGGAGATGATCCATGCCCAACATAACTTGTAATCTTAGGCATCTCCTACTCCGATGTTGTACAAGTCAAGTCTATCATACCACCACTAGTGCCATACAAGATGTCACCTACTAAAGAGCTTCATTGCTCATGTTTGGGCTCCTATAACTCCACCAAAAAGGTTGTCAAGAGCTTATGGAAATGATGACATGGGAGAGGAACTCATGTAGAAAGAAACCAATCTTATTTTAATGCATGTGACTCCAATAAACCTTCAACCATTCCCAACCCCCTGGAAAAACAAAAAAACAAACAAAATGATTCACCACATAGAGGTTAAGATGCTACAAAAGTTACATACTTGGACATGAACCAATTAATACAGCCTCGTTAATTACCTAATTGAATGCTAAGCCATTGAGGATATTTAGGTTGGAGGAGGCAACATTCATTATTCTATTTTGCCTTTTTTATTTTCATCATTTTTTATTGGGATAAACTTAATGCAAATGAATGAAAATTATCATATAATTTTTCTATTCATAATGTGTATTTGTGATTATTATATTGGTAATAAGAATCGATTCATCAATTTTTACTAAGTTCTTGTTTTCACTGCTATTAAGAGTTGTTTTGAGTAATTATTGTTGTTGAGGGATTATTACATCATTTATCTTTTGTTTAGGAGTCTTCATTATTGTTGTTGTTATTATGGTTGTTGAAAAGCCTGGAGTATACACAGGCACATGGCTTTGATGTGATTAAATGAATGGTGGAAAGAGCATGTATATAGATTATAAAGGTTGTTTTATTTGTGAATTGTTTAAACAAGTGATGCAAATTTTAGGTAGAATGGAATAATGCAACTAATATAAAAATGTTACAGGTCAAAATTGTGCAGTTAAGGACATGATTTTAACCTTGCATGAAATCTTATCTTCAACATACAATTTTAGTAAAGCAAAAAGAAATGGTACCTTCAAATACAGTTTCATAAAGGTAGCTTTGAAATTACTTTTGTTATTGTCATACTTAATGGATAATTTTTAGAAAAGGTATTTCCTTGTTCCCTTTCACCATTATTTTCACGCTTTAGCATCTTGCTTGTTTGAAGGGTTTAATAAATCAAAACACGAAATATGATCATGCATCGGAAATTGATAATAGGATGGGATTTGATTCATAAATTTATAATATTCTTGGAATTTCAATAACTTATGGAAGAGAGAAATTGTAGAGATCTTATATAGTATAAGCTTAGCTCAAGTATATTTCATGGTTTAACTCTTCAGCCTAATGGCATAATTCAAGGGTCACTCATATAATTAGGGCCATTTTTGGTAGGTTTGAAATAGCAATCACCAAATTGTCCCAGATCGCTCTAAGTTCTTATATTAAGCTTGTATGCTTAAAAAGATTACTAATGAGCATAAGCAATAAAAAGCTTAATAAAGAACTATACATATATATTAAAGCGCAAAGAGGAGTTACATATGCATTAATGACAGATGCATGATGTCTATTGATCAATGGAGTGATCCAAAAAATATCATGAAAGTCTCATCTCGTCTATCAATCTATGAAGATATCCAATGGTTGAGCATAAGCTTCAAAATTTATAAATAGGTGTTTCCTTCTCCTCATTTGACACATTTAGATGATTCAAACAGACGACATTGTATTATATCGCTATAATTTACCTCCCATAAGTTCAAACTATCAATTCAATGAGTAACGTTTAAAAATGCTCAAGAATATTAATCCATCATGTATAGTAGCAAGTTGCTAAAACGACCTATGTTGCTTCTCTTTCACCTTTCTCTAATCATATCTCTTTACGAATTATCAAATCAAGATTTCTCCAAGTATAATGTCAAGCGATAACATCATCTTTGCACAAAAATCAACCTTTAAAATTAAGAAATTATATTAAATGTTCAGATTATTTTATAGTCTCGTCCTTATTTTTTAAGGGATGAGCCCTTTATCTCATCCTTAATTTATATATCTTTAAATCTTAATCATTAAACTAATTGTAAATCCAACGGTTTGAATTTAAATAACTGTAAATTAAAGGTGAAATATGGTGCTCAATTAATCTTGTCAAAATAAAAGCGAAATCATAGAAACTTCCTAAATATCATATATATATATATATATTGTTAAAGCAAATGAAATCTTAAATAATCGATTTTCTTAAAATTACATATTTATCTTATATTTACTATTATTTTTAAAAAAACTAATAATAAAATAAACTATTAAAATTATAACTAATGGATAAATATGTCTACTTACTCATTTTCCTCTCTCTGCATTTTTATGCTTATTTTGTATTTTTCCTCTCTAAGTTTTTTCACTTTCTCACTTTTCCATACTTTCTTACTAATTGCACCTACTTTTCTCTTTTTTCTCTCCCACTTTTTCATACTCTTCCACTAATTGCACCTACATCTCTCTCTTTATTTATATTTTTTATAGGTGCATCGATCACTAATTAATATATATATATGTGTGTATATGTATAGAAATTATCCTACTAACTTGGTCTTTTGGCTTCCAAATGGTGTTCAACGTGTCTTTCACTTCAGAACGATTAACACGTTTTGCGGGTCGGATAACTCCTGAACGCGCTTACATACAATAGAAACTGTAAGAATGCCAATCATACACGCATGGGCAGGATTAAAAAGGACAAAGCCTCTCCATGTCTATATGCACATATCATTTTTGCGGTTCCTTCGTCAACATGAGGACTTGAGTCCATGCATGAAACGAAAATATCTCATGTCAGATTTTTTACAAGATATTCTCCAGTTTGATGATTAATGAGATCAAATCTTAATATAACGGATACTGTAGTGGTCGGTGTAGGATTGCAATAATAGAATAATCATAAAATGACCCACTCCCAAGAGCGGATAGCAATTACTATTAATACTCGGAGGAATATCCATGTGCCAAATAATTACGAATTTATGATCAAATTCTTGATAATATTTCTACTAAATACCGAATGCTACCATAAAAATGTCAAGATATGGTGATAAGATATGGCTTTAATTTGTAAAACATGGTGAGAGGCATGAAAATAACCATTGACACCGGGTTATTGTTGTTTAGTTTAAGAAATTTCTTTCATTAGGATTGGAGCTACAAACGAGTTGAGCTATATGCAGGCGACTCGAGCTCAATTAGTGAACGAGTTGAGTTTGAGCTCAAAATAAAACCCGTTTAATTAAATGAGTTAAACTTGAGTCCAAATTTAAGCTCATAAGTTGATTTGGAAATGAGCTAGCTCAAGTTAACTCATTTACATTATTAACAAGTTAACTTATGGGTATTCTCATTTATATTGATAACAAAGCAACTTACGAGTAGCCTCATAAAAAAGCTTATGAATAAGAAAAAAGATTCCATAGGTATTAACATTATGTGTAATACATATATAATATGTAAATATCAATGAAGTATTAATATATATGACAGAAGCAAATCACAGTTGATAATTGATTTCAAAACTATCTATATAATTATTATATGTATCAACATCTTATTAGTATTTACACGCCATACACATATAACACATAGCACATGATATCCTTTTTTTTTTCTGTGAATAGGCTTGTTAATAAGCTCATGATCCCACATGATATTAATATAATGGTTTTTATTTTTAGCTATATTAATTATATTTTAATGGTTCTCATTTTATTATGTAGGATATGTTTTTCCAATTCATATATTTTTAATCTTATATAGTTTAATAATTTTGTAATCATAATAATTTTATACTTATATATCACCACATAATAGTTTTACACTTCTATGTTTATAATTGATTTGATAGTGCACAAATTGAAATTCCATATAACTTACACATATTAAAAATAGGTGAACAAGAGTCATTAACAATGATTAATTATGGAATCCAAAATATACATTTTGATTGGTATATTTTGTTTCATGATTTTATGTAAGAGAATCTGCTACAACTGACTTATATATAATAATGATATTATGTTATTAGGTTAGTTGCAACGTGCTTCTATGTGATATGTTACTTGATAGGAATATTAGATAGTCTCTAATACGGAAAATGTCATAATATGAGTATAAAATTTGTATAAATTTAAGTTTGAGCTCATTTAAACTCATTCATTTAAATAAGCTCTAATTCAAGCTTAAGCTTAAGCTCATTTAGGCTTGTTAATCTAAATGAGCTTAATCTCAAGCTCATCAACTCAAGTTTAGGCTCATTTAGATATATGAACTTGTGCTTGTTTACATACTTATTTAGATATATGAGCTTAAGCTTGTTTACCTAAATAAGCTAAGCTAGAGCTTCAAAATCCTTAACAAGCTCAAGCCCACAAAAGCCTCTAATTTTCAAGCTTAAAAAAATCTTAGCCCAGTTTAAACTCCATTATTTAAATGAGTCAAACTTAAGCTGTAAAAAATATAGGTCTATTCGGCTCATTTACAACACAAGCTATAGCTCTTATAATCCAATGGTGCATACATTGATTTTTCAAAAAGATAAATTTGGTTTAGAGTCCCCTTTCCAATAATTGTAATAATAGTTGGCTAATCTGTATCATTTCTCCTTTCTCCTTTCTTAATAAGATTTGACTTCCAACCTTGAAAAAACTTCCTTAGGTCAAATACCAATATGCAAGAATTAAGGTTAAACCATAGCAATTTTCCATGGTATTCATTAAAATGAATCACTTTCGATGAATGTAGGGTGATGTAACATCTATTAATTTATGAATAAGTATAATTGAGGATGATTTGTCAAAAGGTAAGAATGAGTTAAAAGCCAAGTTCAACATCCAATTTTCGAGGGCCCCGAGAGTTTGGTTAGAATTCTAAGTTTAAGTTATGGAGTTTATTAAAATAAAATCAAAAGGTATCTTCAAATATATTTTGGATTTTAATGACATGTTTTGTCTTGTTTTTTCCTTTTAGGCTTACCATACAAACATGTTGTCTAGTCATATTAATATTCAAATATTTCAATTTTAATAGTCTGAAATTTATTTATTTTACACTTAGGCAAGAGCCACCTTTAATTTATAATTTCGTAAGTTAGTTGTATTTTTTTCCTAAATTTTTAGTAATGTATATGGTTTCATTTTATAATTCTATTATGTTCTAAAATATACTACATTACTATGTTTAAGTTTTACATATGTATCGTAGGGGCACGTCTGTTAATTTATAACAATTATGAAACTTTTATACAAATAAAATTATTTTGTTAACTCGTATAATACCTTAACATTTGATAACACGATTTTAAGTTGGCTTGTAGAAATTTGAAAGTTTAAGCATCATACTGGAAAGATAAATGATTTTTAAGATTTGTGGTGCATTTTCTCCTTCAAAATTGCATTACGGAAACAATGTATGAGAGAGAGTGAGAGAGAGAGAGGAGGAAGATATGAAATAGGAGAGTAGACGCTTTTAGAGAACTGCATTTTGACGATTTTATTTATCTTCTGTTGTATACACCATTCTTTAACTCAAAAACAATTTTGAGACTAACACTCTATTTGGCAAATTTGAGAAGAGATTAAATGAGTAGAAACGAAGAAAAAAAATGAAAATGATTTTCAATTTTGTGTCTGGATATCTAAAAAAAATGGAAAGAAATGAACCATATAATAGATTATATTACTCTTATGTTGATTACGGGGAACCAACTAAGTATGGTGAGAGAGATTAGGTTTAGATCCTGTGTGGGAATGTACCCGTAGGCCTTATTGTTGAGTGGGCTCCTTGCTCTAAGGTACTTGCAAAAAGCCTAAGGTAGGTTTGTTCACAAGGATCCTCAAGTCGGTAAGGATAGAAGGAAAACGAAAGATTATGGGATGCCCGAACATTGTTTGTCTTAAAGAAAAAGTTCTCAGAAGGTGTAGTATATTAGTGTTAACAAAGAGCTGAGAGTTTCAAGATTCGAAATCAGAATCCCCTTACCTTTTGGCTCCTTGTGCTATTTATAGAATAAGGAGCTTACTTGTTAAGGGCACTGTCAATTTGGGGTTCATCTGTATTTATTGCTGGTAAGGGATATGCACTATGGAGTTGACAAGGTATCGAGGTGTCAGTCAGTCATGAACACGTTGGCAACCATATTCAAAGCTTGAGTTGACATCTTCAAAGGATGTTAGATGTCCTGACCATTAGTGAGAAGAGGAGGAGAGTTTGAGTAAAGGATAAACCACCCTAAGGAAAGGGGAAGGGGTTCTAGCTAACTCATGAGCTGAAGGCTAACTTTTTGGGGGTGCTCATAAGGGAAGGGGCCTCCTCAAATAGTATATATACTCCTCATGACTAGGATCAAAAGGGCTCACATAACTTGAGCACCCTCGAGCAGGCGGTCAAGTCTGCAACAACTCAGTGCTTAGGGGATGAGCCTTTAAGGTACTAAGCCACAGGTTAAGTTCTTAAAGATCATGAAGTGCTTGGGCAGAGTGAGGTATCTACTTGCCTAATTGCTAATAGGCCTTGGCAGGCCTTTATTTGGATTGGGCCTTCGGCTTACCTAAAGTAACATATCAATACCTTATTTTTATATTTTTTTTCTATAATCCCATCCATATTTTTTAGAGGATCGATCAAGTTATCTATCCTACATTTGATTTAATATCTATTAGATCTAATTGTTAAATTAATTGAGTTATTAATGATTTAGATCTAATAAATATTAAATCAAATACAGGATCTAGAGCCGGATTGATCCCATCAAAATAAAAAATGAGATAGTAGAAGTTTCTTTATTTTCATTTAGCAAACTTATATAATAAGGGTATTATTGTAACTTCAAATGATTTCTATTCATTTTCATCACTTTTTTCCCAAATTTGGAGAGAAACGTCGTAGCCCTGAAAGTGGAAAACTTTCCACTTATTTTCTCTCAGCTCCTTAGATCTCCACATCCACTTTAAATTACTAAATACATACTTTTCACACTTTTCCATTAATTTCCGTTAATTTATACCAATCCAAACACCATGTAAAACTTACTAATAAGGGTCACCCTAAAATGTGCATATTGCAAAACTACGGTCCGATTTTTTTTTAATTTTTTGTTAAACTTTTATGATATAAAATATTTTAAATAATTTTCCTAATATTTTTTCAGTATTTCAATGCATTTGTATCTTATATGACGTACAATATCTAGAGTTGAGCAACGGCGGAAAGTATATTAGAGAGAGCAAGGGAAATGAGAATCAAGAGATTAAGGATGGTAATAGTATTTTGGGGAAGAAAATTAGAGATAACAAAAAGAATAAACAATGTAATATGGTTTAGGAGTTTACTTTCTGCAAGAAACAAACAAGTTTAGCACTGTATTTGGATTGGTAGAAATTAAGAAAAAATTCAGTGGAAATTGAAAGAACTTTTGTGTTTGATTGGAGTAAAAATGAGATGAAATGTATGAAAGTGGGTGGAATTGTTTTTTCCACAGTGCTTTTACTATTTTGAGTTTTTAACTTTATTCCCTCGCAGTTGTAGGTCATCTCGTTTCACTAACTTTGAACTTGAAGCTGAATTAGATTTCTTTGTCGAAGAGAAAAAAAAAAAAAATCAAACCGCTATTAGTGTCTAAAGATAGATATACCAACGCTTTATGTGAAATTCGACAAATGCATCCGAGAGCTAAAATAAATATAGCGATTGAATGACGTAAATATAAATTATGGAGTTTTCTCTATCTTTTTGCTCTATGATCCATATATTTATTTCGTTTTAGTACTTAATTTTTTTTAAATAAGTCAAAATAAGGCCTTTTATAGTTATAGGCTCTATTGCTCTCCATTAAAAACACAATTAAGAGGCATATCTTTGAAAAAAAAAAGGTAAAATATATGTCCCAAAATGAAAAAAAGAAAGCTGTAGAACATGAAAAATTTAGGTCTTTTGATTGTTTTTACGTTTTTCATTTTGTATCTTATATTTTTTATTTCTTTTTTTCATTTAAGAATCCAAATTTAATGGTATGGTATATATAACAGAGTAGTCAATAATCTTGATCCCTTATTCTACAAGCTAGGCCCTGAAATAAAAATTTGAAAATATAGAACCAAAAATTAAAAATAGAAAAAAAAAATGGTCCTGTTAGTGCCTCCAATTGAATTGCTTAGTTTATTTGGAAAAAAAAAAAAAAAAAACCTGAATTCGGAAATTTGTGAACAGCAAGATTACGGATTAAGCTGCAGACTTTTAGTTTCTGGGACGGCTTTGACATTAGTTTCATGTATGATGGATCTGCGGACTTGGAATCCCACAACGGCTAGAGTGGTCATCTCTCTCTAATATCACGATTTTTGGAATAAAATAAGTTCGAATAGAATGGCATAAAACGGAATGAAATTATCGGATTGATAAATCTACTGCTATTCGAAGACGCTCACTAAATCATTAACTCCATTCCAATATTATATTTAATTCCAACATATTCAAAATGGAAAGAAATATATATATGGTAGTATTCATTAAAAATATCCTTAATAATAAAATGTGATAACTAATTTGATAATTAAATAAGTAATTTAATTAATTATATCAAGATGAATCACTATTCTACCTCCTTAAAAACAAAATCAAATTCTTTCATTCTAAAAAGGGAATGGAACTTAAAATTATCATTCTATTTTGAATTTATTTGTATTAGTGTTATAAATAAGTCGAGTTATTCGTAAGTTTTTCAAGCTTGACTTACTTTAATCTCAGCTTCAAATTTGATTATTAAATGAGCCGTGCTCAATCTTAAAACAAAGTTTTCTCATTTAAAAAAATCAAATTCGAACTCCTTTTAAACTTGTAAACGCGAAAATGCTTAACATCAAGCTTGTGAGTAAATTTAATATCAGATTTGGGATTGGCACATATATTATATATAAGACACAATTAAAGCCTAAAACTAACATAGACAATATATATATTACATAATATTTATAATATGTATATATATGTGATACGATGTAAAGTGTATCATATAATATAATGTATATAACTAAGACTAGGAGAGTTAAATATCAAAAGTTTTTCATTGTGACCGAAACTAAAAGGCTATGACGACATGTGACTTGGACTTGGGAGAGTAATTTGCAGATGTCGTGAATCGTGACCGTATAGACTTGACGAGTGAGGATTTTAGGTGCACAACGAAATCACAGTAAACATATAAATTATAAGCTTAACCCCTTGTATAAAAAGATGATAAACACAGAAGGCAGTGTCTTTATTTTAAAATAAGTTTCAGCATTTTTATCAATTTTCAAACTAAACGGTATTCTATTGGTACACATTTTCCCTAAGTCCAAAGACTAAAACTGTAAAAAAATAATAATAATAATAAAAGCAAACCCTAGTTCTTCTTCACCTTCAAAATCTCCAATCAAGCAAACTATACTTTTTCTTCTTCACCCACTGTTGTTGGTTGCTCAACTCTGTCAAATTGTGCATGCACCACTCTTCAAGTCATCATCTTCATATCACAACTTATCCTTAATTGCAATTGGCTCCTCATTAATTTTTTCATGATAATCAGAGGTATGATAAAGTTGGAAATTTTAGTCTTCTGAATTTCTATTTTTGAGCAATAAATAGATTTGTTTTTGCATATTTAATTATATAGTTCAATTACATTTCATTGGGTACTTATTTCCATCTTGGAACGATGTTCCTAAACAATTCTTTTATTGGAACGTCATTACTCTAGGTTACTCCCGTCTTAAGACATAAGAGGCTACTTTAGTACTTGAGGTCGAATCATTGATCCTTACTATGCTTCATCGTCTTTGGTTAATGCTCAAGTTTTAGTTTGCCCTGTCTCTAGATATTATTCAAGATATGATTTGTGGAGGAGGCTGGATTTGTAAACTACATAACATCTAGAAGAAACCTAAAAAAGTAAGGATAAACTACACCTTTTTTTTTTTAATGATTGATCTAATTGATGTTTTCTATATATTCTTTAATTAAAATTTTAGTTATTACTTATAGAAAGGTGATGATACAGTAATAGAAATTAATCTAGAGGGTTTTCCCAAGAAATGTATGAGTTGTTCTTTTAAAACAATATCTTGATAATTAGATATGGTTGTTTGAACTCAATGATATGCAAATAATATTTTGACTTTTTTTTATAGGAGCTACCTCCTCCTCATTTGCAACACTAGAAGCATTTGCAAAAGATGTTTTTGTTATTTTAGTATTATTAATGTGATTATATGGGATTCTTAGTTTTGCTTCAAGATTATGTGGAATGGTGAACTAAATTATGGATAATTATTTTACTTAGGTGTATGATATCATATGTAGAGCAATTTTTTTTTTCTTTTTCTTTTTTTTTGGGGGGGGGGGATTTAATTTGAATGAAGAGATGGTGCCATGATATACTTAGAAGATAATATCAATGCAAAGAGAATGGTTTCTATGTTTAAATAGAAGATAACCCTAGAATGATTGTCAACTCATGTTTTGGTCCTCATGTGTTCTTATTGCTTTCATGTTTAGGAACAATAAAGTTCAAGACATATTATGTTTAGATATTATGTGATTTAAGGATGCTACCTTTTATTATGAGATGAAGCATAAAATTTTAAATTGATTTCTTTGAAAAATAATTAACAAAAAGTTAAATTTTAAAATTTTGAAACTTTTTTGGGCTCATTAATCTATATAAGCGTCCTAGTCAAGCTCAAGTTTTATAATCATTATCAAGCTTGAGCTCGAGGTCAAGCCTATACATTTTACACTCGACAAAAGCTTAGCTCCACTTGAGGTCAATAATTTTTTAATTGAGTTAAGCTTAAACCTTTAAAATCTCAGCTCAACTTGTTTATAGTCTTAATTCTCACTTATTAAACATTACATAATAGTCTATCAAATAATCAAATAAACTAAGTTGGAGATACAAAAGCTTAAGAATACAGGTTACCTCGCTTTCTTAGGTTTCATAATAGTATTTTATTCATGAGAATCGGTAAGTTGTGGGACCCCAAACTTGTGAACTATGCTCAACTTATCTAAGGTAAGGTCAATGCCAATCCTTAAACTCAATGATTCTAATGGTCTAATTTACAGCCATGAACCCATCAAATTGTATTTGAATTATTTTTTCAACTATAATTATTACAATCATGATTTTACGAGTTTATGATTTTATAAAAATTTTTCAAGTTAATTAGTATGAAAAATCATTTTCGTATAAAAATTTATGTTTTCAACTGAATTTATATGAAAACTTAGTAAAAATTTACATTTTTTATTGAGTTTACTGATTTTACACATTTAAGTTAAATAAATTAAAATAAAAAAAATACAATTAAACTTTTATAAGTAATCAACTATTAGGGTATTACACCATCTTTCATATCTTATTTTAATTTTTTTCCTTTTTCTCTCCTTTTTAGTCCTTTATTTTATGTTCACAGCCTTCATCCAAATTTTAACTCTAATAGTAAAGATTATATGGAAAACTATATATTTCAGTTTATACCATCAATAATTTAAAATAAATTGAAATGTTTGGTTCTCTTTAATCCGCTGCTTCTTTCAAAAAAGAAAATAAAAAAAGTTTAGTTTCAACTTTGTTTGTCCTTATTCCATACATATTAAATCATATATTATTAAGAATCTTTTAATAGAAAGAACTTAATTATTTCATTTCTTTATTTCCATAATATATTTCATGTTTTAAATAATTATTATAAGTTTACCCATGGTTTTATTAAGCTATTTTATATAGATCATAGAAAACTATATTTTGATTTTACGTTCTGATTTTACCGATATTTTAGTGATTTTAGATAGAATCGTAAGTTTGATAGCCCTTTCAACATTCAACACGTTCTACAACTTCACTTAGTTATTCAACAACTTGTTATTAATGCAAACAGGTGATTTAATAATTTGGTATTCTCTTATCCAAGCAAAATAATGACAATTTCTTTATTTATGTGAAGAATAATGCATATATAGAAGGGAATAAAGTTAGATAAAAAAAAAAAAAAAGAAAGTTTGAAGAAAGTAAAAGAGGGAGAGGGAGGGGTCAATAGTATAGTAGACAAAAGCTATTTTATTTCGAAAAAGCTATATAGGAACTGCCCCCACCCTTGTCTGTTTTGTTTTTGTATTTCATTAACTGATTTGCGTTTGATTAAGACGACGAAATTCCGTAAAAACCCCCGCCTTCTTTAAAATATCATAAACAGTTCCTGTAGGTTGAGCGCCTTTTTCAAGAAAATATAGAATAGCAGGAATATTTAAATAGGTTTGATTATTTATCGGATCATAAAAACCTACTTTCCGAAGATCTCTTCCTTCTCTTCGGGATCGAACATCAATTGCAACAATTCGATAAATGGCTCATTGGGATAGATGTAGATGAACTATAACCCCCCTAGAAACGTATACGAAGTTTTCTCCTCGTACGGCTCGAGAAATTCGAAGTTATGGCTATGTATAGAATTAGAATCTCAAATAGAGATCCATAAAAGTATCAAATTAATTAGACTATGCTTATTTAATACTTCATTTATTCTTCTTTAATCGAAGAATAAATTTGTATTCTCATAACTCAAGTTGGATAATTCTGAAATGGTTCCAAAGAAAAGCTTTAGGCATTTCATTTTTTTTTTTGTTTTGAGCGGTCTCTAATCCTCCCTTTTTTTGTTTGTCTCGTTTCGAATATATTTCAATTCTTCATTCTCCATCGAGTTGCCGAGACAATTGAAAAAAGGGTATTTCCTTGTTCCAAGATACTTTATCTTTGACTTAAATCGTTGGGTTTAGACATTACTTCGGTGACTTTTAATCATTTCAAAATGGCAGCAACATGCCCATTTTTATGAATTATTTCTATCAAATAATTATACGAACGAGTGATTTGATTCCCGCACGATACACTTTTGATCAAAAGTGTTTCACTAATCCCAACAAATTTTCCTTTTTTGTTTTGGATTTGAAACTTATTCGAATTGGATCCTTTCGATTTCTAGATCGAAAATATACTTACTTGGCACTAACCCTAGATCCTTGCCCCAGAGAAATGAATCAATACTTTCTACTCGAGCTACATCACGTACTAGTTCCATTAGAACCCAACAGGTTCTATTGGAATAAAGGATGTCGAGCCAAGAGCATCTTCATTCCTATATAATATAAAAATGGTGGGTGTAAAAACCCACAGCTGACTATGTCCGTCAAGTCGCACGTTGCTTTCTACCACATCGTTTCAAACGAAGTTTTACCATAACATTCCTCTAGTTTGGAGTTTGGAACTGGTATGTAATTGATTCAATTATGGAATCATGAATAGTCATTTATTTTTTCTTTCCAGCCATTCCATAGGAATCCATATTCGATCCAAAATTATACTCTTAATCCAATATTCTACTAAGTAAAAGGGAGTTCAAAAAGATAATCTTTTTTTGAGTCTAAAAAAATTAGACTAATACCTATATTAAATAGATATAAATTTATATTTAATGGAGATATTAAATATTTCCTGGGACGGAAGGATTCGAACCTTCGAATACCGGGACCAAAACCCGTTGCCTTACCACTTGGCCACGCCCCATTTCGATTTTGATTCGATACTAATAAACAGTATTATAGGGATTGGTTGTTCGTCAATTCCATCCAGTCCAAAAATTTATAGACTATATTGTTCCTAGGATTTTGACATACGTAGATATAGAATTAAACCGAATTTATTGATCATTCCATATAATTCAATTAAGATATTACATGAAAGTATGATTTCTTCTATTTTCAATTGCGAATAGAAGGATTTTTTATTGGGTAAGTTGAAAGAAGGATTTTTGGGTCTACTTTAACTTTCGTAATTTTACCGTATAGCAATTATCAATAACATATTAATAACTCAATCAAAATACAATTATCTCGAAGTCAAAAAAATGTTTGTTATGCTTAATACTTTAGTTTGATCTGTATCTGTCTTAATTCCCCCCTTTATTTGAGTAGTTTTTTCTTAGCGAAATTACCTGAGGCCTACGCTTTTTTTAATCCAATCGTAGATGTTATGCCAGTAATACCCGTTCTCTTAGCATTTGTTTGGCAAGCTGCTATAAGTTTTCGATGAGATCTTTAATACGGTCCTAGACATGATTTATCCGAGAAAAAAATTCTAACAATAGAATGGATACGGTCAGAGAAGTGTATGAACCTTCGATCTAAACAATTCTTCGATACGATAGCTAAGATAAATCTGAATCATCCCATTTTCTCATTCGAATTCTTTTTCATTTATTGAAAGATCTATTAGAGCTCACGGTGATATGAAAGAAAATTTTTCTTGTAATGAAAGAATCGATTCTTATTACAAATTACAAATGAATTTCGGAAAATTATTTTTCTAGTTTATAGAAAGCATTTCATTTATTGGTATCAAAATAGGATATATGGTATAAAAATGGAGAACCTATTCTCTTTTTTTTCCAAAAAATGATCTTGGAGATTGTGTAATGCTTACTCTCAAACTCTTTGTTTACACAGTAGTGATATTCTTTGTTTCTCTCTTCATCTTTGGATTCCTATCTAATGATCCAGGACGCAATCCTGGACGTGAAGAATAAAAAAAGAGGTCTTTCTTTTTTTTTTTTTTTTTACTTGTTTTGCTTCATTTTTCAATGTTCTTAGGATTGTTATCTATTAACATTTTTATCTATTGCACACCTTTAAATAAAAATAAAAAGGGTTCAAAAATTTGAAATTTGAAAGATAAATAAAATACCAAGTCATCAACGGAAAGAGAGGGATTCGAACCCTCGGTACAAAAAACTCGTACAACGGATTAGCAATCCGACGCTTTAGTCCACTCAGCCATCTCTCCCAATCGAAAAAGGATAATTATTATTTTACATTACATAAAGGATTGAAAAAATCCTTTCTTTCTTCTTTAATATATTATTTTCTTTATACATATACAAATAAATAGATACAACTTTCCTAAGCAATCCCATTTCTATAAATCACGGCCTGGCCTGGTCAGTACCCAGCCGGGCTATCTTTTGTTTGAATTCATAAACAAAATGATTTTTTTTTTCAAAATCAAAATACTTGTTATTGAAACAACAAAAGAAGGACTATTTCCATATTTTTGATAGAGAAGAAATTTTTTGAATTTCATAATTATAGAATAAAAATAGAATAAAAGTAGAATAAAAGTTTCGTTTCTTATTATTTAATATAATCTTCTTATTTAGTCTAATATAATCTTCTTATTTAGTCTAATTCTTTCGAATTAGAATTCTTTATTTTTTCTATTTATGGAAATTCTTTATTTTTTCTATTTATGGAAATAAAGAAAGAAAAAATACTGAAAGAAAAAAATGGAACTGGAGATTGTTGTTCAATGGATTTTTATGTCATGAATGACAGAAATAGTTTTCTCGATCCATATCTGTCAAAAATCCTTCATCAAAAGAAAGAACTTGTCATTTATTTTCAATTTTGAAATATAAGTTTAAATATAAATATAAGTACTTTTTTACTAATCTAATCAGATTGGGTCTACGGACAAAACACGCCAATGTCAGAATTTGGCTCATTATTTTCTGATCCTATCTTAATTTTTCTGATCCTATCTTAATTATGTCTGATTAGCTTGTTCGACAAAAAGTTCATTTATATACAATAATCGCACTGGAGCGGGTATAGTTTAGTGGTAAAAGTGTGATTCGTTTTACTGATCGCTTCTCTAGTTAAGGGATCCCTCGGTTTGATTTGTCTGAGCAAAAACTTTATTTCTTAAAAGGTCTTACTCCCTTACCTCTCAATGAAGGATTCGAGGAAGAATATACATTCTCGTGATTTCTTTTCAAGGATCAATTAGAAATTGAAAAATTGGATTATGAAATTGCGAAACATAATTTTTTTTATGAATTGGATCAATACTTCCAATTTAATGAGTATGAGTAAAGGATCCATAGATAAAGATAGAAAAGTTTCTTTCTAATCGTAACTAAATCGAAATCTTCCATTTTTGGTATATTTCTATGTATATCGAAAAGATTGAAGCAAAATAGCTATTAAAAGATGTCTTTAGTTTACTAAAAACATCGACATATTTTTTTAGCTCGGTGGAAATAAAATACTTTTCCTAAGGATTCTAGTAAATAGAAATAGAGAACGAAGTAACTAAGAATATTGTTAGAATGCCTGATTCCCTATTCTAAGGGGATCGTCTAGAAAGCAAATTGTTTTGAATGCATTCAAACAGAAAAGCTGACATAGATGT